>JAVHLV010000116.1:0-192167 GCA_036785495.1 Colletotrichum neosansevieriae | reverse complement strand
AACCCTAACCCTAACCCTAACCCTAACCCTAACCCTAACCCTAACCCTAACCCTAACCCTAACCCTAACCCTAACCCTAACCCTAACCCTAACCCTAACCCTAACCCTAACCCTAACCCTAACCCTATAAGTTAGCTAATAACTACTTTATAAGTTTAACTTCTAAGTAATACTGCTATTAAAGCTGCTTTTACTATATCTAGTATAATATTAATAATAATTTAAATCTAGTATAATAATTAATAAACTATTTAGCTAGTTAATATAAAGCTTATTTAATTATAAATAAGACTATAATATATTAATATCTATAACTACTAGCTATAGTAGAAGATTATAGAAGGGTATATAGCAGTTAGTTATACTCTATTAGTAGAGATAATAGTAAATAGATTTATAAAGGTACTTATACTCCCTTAATTTAAAGCATTCTATAGTTAGCTATAAATAAGTAACTAATATATATAACTAGAAGTAAACTATATATAGAACCTAGAAGAAGAGGATAATATAAAGTATATAAAGGTAATAGAAACCTATATTTAGAATAAGATAGACTCTAATAGAGTTTAGAAATAGCCTTACTAGGCTAGCAATCTCTAAGGGAGTGTGTCAGATTATAGGGTCTAGAATATATAGTGTAAGTTAGGCAAGATATTAGTCCAGCTCTGCGCACAGGCCTAAAGCGGCCCGGGTGCGCTAACTATAACCAGGGTATATATAGGAAAAGGGGTTAGGACGCGCCTAAATAAGGAAGAAATATATAGAAGAACACACACTATAGTATTATAAATATATATATAATTATACCTAATTTAATAAATAACTCTAGGTAAGGGGGCCTATGCATAATAACTCTAGGTAGAAGATAACAGGAAGGGGCGCATATTAGAGCTAGGCTCCTTTAGAATCTATTTAAAGGCTTTTAATAATGCTTTATATTAGCTTAAAACCCTTATAGGGAAACCCCTTTATAGGTTAACTTATACTAGAAACTACCTAAAAAAGTTTATTAAAGCTTTAAAAGGTTTTTAGAAACTAGAAAATATTAACTAGTATAGACTTAACCTTATAAACTAGCTTAATAAGATTTACTCTATTTATAGTTACTCTTACTTTAATAAAGGTAATAAAGAAGAAGCAGAAAAACCTTTTACTAACCCTAATAACACTAACTCTCTATTAATAAGCAATCTAGATAGTAATATCTTATAGTAGATTATATACTTAGTAGTATATTTATAGGCCTTAAAGAAGGCTCTTAACTAGATAAGAGCAATATAGAAACTTTATATAGAGCTTTAGCTATTTAATCTAGTTAGGAATAGTTAGCATACTAAGATAGGAGATAATATTATATAACCTACTAGAATTAGCTATACTATAGAAGATTAGACCCTTTTATATCTATAATTAGTAAGACTTATACTCTTAGAGAGAGCCTTACTATACTCTCTGCCTTAATTACTTAACTATAACTTCCTAGCTTAGTATATTAAAATAGATTATAGAAATAATACTAAGACTAGCTTACTTATATCTATATTATCCTACTTACTATTTAAGTCTACTCTTATACCCTTATAGTTCTAATCTTATTAATAATAGTAATATTAAGTCTAAGTATTATTATTATATTAGAAATTATACTACTAAGGTTATTGCTATACTTATAGTAAGTCCCACTATATAGGATCTGTTAGGAGCATACTATAACCTTTCTAGTAACTAGTATACCCTATTTCTCTCTATTACTGCCTGGGTATTCTGCGCCTTACTCTGGAAAACCCCCTCTTTATAGCCTCCTACCTTAACTAGATAGCCTTCCACTTTAAGTACTAGATTCTAACTTATTATTACTTAAAATATCTTTAAGTTATAGTTTAACTTTAATAATTTAGCTATATCTATAATACCTAGCTAGTTATTTTTATACTACTCTTAGATTAGACTTCTATACTTAGTATTCTAAAAAGAGTATATCCCTATATAATATTATATTATTTTATATTATCTATTTACTCTTCTTTAGTTTCTACTCCTATAATAATTATTTATCTATTTTATATTTATAATAATATTCTTACTTTTAAATTAACTATTTGCTTATCCTCTTATATAGCTATAGCCTTATATAGATAGTTAGGTTAATAAGTTTTCCTAGCTATAAATAGTTATATTACTAAAGAAACTAGAGACAAAGAAACCCTTCTACCTATATTTTAAGATACTCTACTATATTAGAAATATATTATTATAGCTAGTTAACTTTATCTAATTTACTAAAACTTTATATAATTTATCCTAGTTTTTTCTAATTTCTTCTATATTATTTTATATAGAGTATATATATTAAAGTATTTTAAGACTAAATAAGGAGAATTTTATTTATTAATTTATATTTTTAGGTTTATAAAGACTACTAAGTATATAGAATATTATATTAGTTCTTCCTTTTTCCTGCTCTTTTTCTTTGAACCTTAGTTAGAATTTTAAGCTGCTCCCTCTTATTAGAAATAGAAATATCTAAATTAGCTAGAAAGTAACTAATAAGAATAAAAGGTAATCTAGACTTATACTCCTTTAGCTAAGTTTTATAATACTCTATTATAGTTTTAAACCTTAAATAAGTCACTCTAAACCTCTCTATAATCTACTAGTTAATCTAGAACTAGGTAACTACTCCCTTAAACTCACTACTCTATTATTCTAGATTACTTATACTATAGCTAAAAGCCTTATAGTTTCTCTTAGAGTTAAAGAAACACTTAGAATCTTATTTATAGTAAAAACAGTTAGTATAAATATTACTAGATATACTTATATACTTAAAATATAGCTTATAGATCTAAGCTTTAATAGCCTTATTATAAAGAGAGTAAGTATACTACTTATAACTACTATAAGAAACTATATTATAACCTCTATTAGCTTAAATATAGAAGCTATAGCTAACCTTAGATCTCTTAGAATTAATTATCTTTACTAACTAAAGTTTAAAAGTGCCTATAACTACTAAGGTAATAAAGATATATCTATAGAATAGTAATCTCTTCTCTATTATACTCTAGTAATAAGAACTAATATAAGCCTTCTAGAACTAATAGATAATAATCTTATAGTTATCTAAAAGTAGAACTTTTATATAGAAGTCTATTTCCTAGTATAGCTAGAAAGGCTCTAAAAGCTTAAATAAATACTATATAAGAGATATTATAATCTATATAAGAAGGTTAGTAAATATATAAAGTAAAAGCTAAAAAGGTAAGTCTACTTACTATAAAGAAGTTAATAGAGAGCTTAATATATTAAGGAGAGTTATAATCTCTCTTATTAGAAACTAGTTTATTTATAAGAAGCTAGAAAATATACTTCTTTAACTAAGTTAGTATATAAGAATTATTAGAATTTCTAATAGAAGCTATAACTAATAAGTATTAGAGAAGGCTTAAGGTTATACTTTATAAATATAAAAGAGGGATTACTATTTCTATTATATTATAGAAAAAGAAGAAAAAGCTAAAGAGAGCTAAAAGAGGTTTAGTTATATAATCTAATTACCCTACTTCCTACTAAATTATTTACTTAAAGAGTTAAGCCTTTCTTATAGTTAAGATTAATTAGATAAGAAAAGAAGTTAACTTTTATAACTATCTCCTCCTACTATCTATTCTTATTCTATCTCTTTATTCTAGTTAGTTAATAATTAGTAACTAGTAGCTTACTTTCTTTAATCTCTATATAAATAAATATTTTATCCCTCTTAATATAAATAGATTTAACTTATTAATAATTAATTTAGTATTATAGCTTAGCTTAATTTATATTTTAAACCCTCTTTATAGATATTTAACTATAAATTCCTACTCTAACCTATACTTATCTATATATAACTCTTTTTTATAATTTTATAGATCTTTACCCTCTTATACTACTTATATAACCTTTCCCCCTTACTAGAAGCCTTAATTAAGTTTATAATTACTTCTATTTACCCTATTCTTAATAATATCTTTATCTAAGAGTTCTCCTACTAAGATCACTAATATCTAGGTTAAGCAAGTATTTCTTATTACTGCTTTAGAGAAGTTTTCTTAGAAATAAGATAAATAGAATAATAAGCTCTTAGAAACTATACTTATATCTATTAACTCTACTCTCTTTAAGAGAACCTTAAATACTCTAGCTATAAGGATTAATAAGCAGCACTTAGCTAGATAGATACTTTCTTTCTACTTCTAATTTCCTTCTAAGCTAAATAAAAACCTTAAATATAAAAAACTCTAATAGCTTTATTCTAGCACCCCTATAGCTTAACTCTATATTTATCTTTAATAGCTTTAATCTATTAGGTTTTAATAACTAGACTAGACTAAAGGGAATAAAAGAGAGCTAGCTACTATAGTTAACTTATTTAATCTATAAGAGACTATTTAGACTAAAACTTTCCCTTTAGCTTCTAATATAGAAACTAGTTTCTAACTTCTTACTTATAACCTTTCTAATAGGATTAGCCTTATTAGATAATACTATATCTCTATTAATATTAAAATTAAAGATAGTAGAGCTACTATATAGAAAAGCTAGCTTATTATATTTATTTTCTAATTACTAACTAAAAAGAGTACTAGCAAAAAGGTAGTCTTCTACTTTATCTTACTTATTAACTAACTTTTAGGCTTTTCCTACTTCTATAATAACTTCTAGTATAATAGGAAAGCAGAATTATATCTTAAAATACTAATTAGGTTTATAATAGCTATCTATAAGCCCCTTAATAGTATAATATCTATTTTTAAGTACTTAGTTAAGGTTATCTATATATCCTAACTCTAAGAAGAGTAGCTATAGATATTAAATATATTCTATTTTAAGTAGCTTTACTACTATATATAACTAGGATTAGCTAAGTACTAAACTAATCCCTCCTTTAAAGAGATCTTTAATATATAGATAAATTAAATTACTTCTAAGTTTTATAATAGAGATCTAAAAGTAAATAGTATAGTCTTTTTAACCCTATTAAGAACCACTAATAGAGCTAAGTATATTAAAAAAATTATCTCTCTATTATATAATAAGAAGATTTAGAAGATAATCTATACTTAGAACTCTATAATCTCTAACTCTATATCTATAAATAGATTAATCTTAGTATAGCTCTATTTTAGATACTTTAAAATGCTTAACCTTAACTCTAAAATATCTATATTTAATATTTAAGTTATAGAAGCTTTTATATCTATTAATATACCTATTAAGCCTCTTATAGATCTAAATCTAAGTCTATCTAAGAACTATAATACTAGAATAAGAGATATTATTAATAATTACTCTATAGTTAATACTATATAGAACTATATCTACTAGAATAGGATTATTACTACTATATACTAAGAAAATAGATAAATAGGAGAGAGAGCCTTTAACCTTTATAATAATAAGCCTTCTCTTTATCTAGATTATAGCTCTTATTATACTAATAACTCTAGATAACTAATTTATATTAATAACCCTTATAGTAGCCTAGAACCTCTAGTTATAGATCTAGCTAGTAATCTAGAACTACTAAAGAATAAAATAGAGGAAAAGAGAGCACCTAACTAGTATATTAAGTTAAGTTAGAATACTATACTATCTTTATAGATCTAATTCTACTATAGATTTAATATAACTAGAAAATAGGCTAAGTAGCTTCTATTAGTTACTTAATACTACCTTACTTATCTCTATAATATTTAAGAGAAACTAGTAATAGAAATCTATTTTAAGGTAGAAGAGATATATTACCTTATTAAGTTTAATATATATAGGTTAGATAAATATATATAGATTCTAGAAAGATAGGTTACTTAGTAGATAAGAGTAGCACCCTCTCTTAGTAAGCACTAAATCTTAATATAGTTAATTATAAATACTTATTATAACCTACTTATCTAGTTAGATATTACTATCTTTTATATTTAGTATAGTAGTAACTACTAAGTAATAATAGTAATAAACCAGGAAAGAGAGACTACTTACTATACTAACTTAATTTAAAGCAGAGATTTTAATAAACTATTTATAGAGACTATAGAAAACCTCTCTTAGTACTATAAGCTTCTTAGAGCCTCTATTAATATTTATACTCTCCTTTAAAAGAATATTATAGTTAGATTCTAGCTCTAATAGTAGAATTTATAGATATATAGCCTTAGAGTAGTAGATTAAATTAGAGCCTATATTTATAAGGGTATTATTAATAGTGTAGTATTAGTAATAGCTATAAAAGGGATAGCAAAAAGGAATTAATTCTAAATTATTACTTAGTATATCTTAAAGATTACTACTAAGTTTATAAAATACCCTATACTTTATAGTAATAAACCTTTATAAACACTCTAGATAGACCTCCTTATAGTAGAGTTATATAGTAATACTAGTAAGATATAGCTTTTAGTATTTAAAATACCCTTCTTTCTACCTCCTTCTAAAATACTAAGGCTTTCTATAAGGATTTTTACTTTATACTATATAGAAGACTAGGTTAGTAAGCCTAATAATAGGAAACCTACTCCTTATTACCCTAGCAGGGCTAGCTTCTATACTATTATAGACCTAGACTTACTAGTTTTTAGTTTTTATAATACTTTACTACTTCTTAGTAATAATAACTCTAGCTTTATAAACCTAGATTTAACCCTATCTAACCCTTTTATTTTACTAGCTAGACTACTTAATACTAGATAAGATATAACCCCTTTATGCCTCTCTATTTTAGCACTATACTAAACTATTATTACTAGGAAATATCCCCTATATCTAGCTTTATTTAATATTCTTAAGCCTATTTATAATAGCTATAAGAACTATATTATAGAGTAAGTTAACTATTAGTAATAAATTAAAGATAATATCTCTAAGAGTAACTATAGCTACTACTTTTTATAGCTGCCTAGCTAGTATAGTTAGAAATAATATAAGTAAGGTTTAGATTAGAATAAGGCTTATAAGTCTATAAAAGATAGACCTAGATAAAGAAAACTAAAATAGTATAACTATAAAAAGAAGTAATTAGGTCTATAATAACCTAGAAGGAGCAATTAAGTAGTATAGAAATTACCTTTTCCTTTATAAATAGTAGTTTTTATTTATATAATTTTTCTTTAATATATAGTCTTTCTTATAGGATATTAAGGTAAGACTATAGAGGATAATTAAAATAGAGCAGTATAGATAACCTAGTTTAGAGAGTACTTAGATAGGTATATTAGTTAGTATAGTATAGTAGGACTTTTTGCCTTATTAAGGGTAGAGAGGAGAATAGAGAAGTATTATTAGTTAGTATTACTATAGTATATCTTATTATTTAGAAGCTTTTATTACTTTTACTTAACAGATTATATCTATAATAAGGTTATTATACTTAGAGAGATCCTTTTCTTTATTCTAGAGACTCTAGATATAAAGCTATAATATTATAATATTTCTATATAAGTGTGTGGGAGTGTGTGGTTTTGTTATTTTTATCTTAAGGTTCTTAGCCTGTTTCACTATCCTAAATAATATAAGTTTAGTACTATTATATAGCTTAATAAGGATTAGGTCTTCTTTTTATTAATAAGTTAACTAGTCTTTATCTCTATCTTATTTTTAGAAAAAGAGAGATTTACTTAGAATATTAGTTAGAAATACTAAAACCTCCTCTACTTTATAGCTAGATATATAGTTAGAGTCTATATAGTTAGCTTTCTTCCTCTTTCTCTAGTAATAATATTTATAAAACTTCGTTAGAAAGAATTTATAATAGTTAGAATACTACTTATCTTTATAGAATTAATATCTAGAAATATATCTTTATAATTCTAAAATAGCCTAAATAATTACTTCTATTTTTAATATAATAGCCTGCTTAAGAAAGACTTTAAGTACTATATAGAAGATATTACTATTTTTATTAAATATTACTAAAACCTCCTTATTTTCTTCTAATTCTTCTTACACTAAAAAGTTAAAGCTTTTTAGTAAATTAGCTTTTATTATTAATATTACCTCCTTTAGTATATATAAAGTAGGCTAGTCTTTTAGGTTATAAAGCTATAGTTATAAACTCTTACTTAGTTATCTATTAATTTCTATAATTACTAAGCTAGCTACTATATTAGAATTAGTAATAGTAGCTTTGATTTTCCCTCTTTTATAGAAATTAAATAAGCTTACTAAGTATAAGAGAAGCTAGTAAAATTAGGGAGAATAGTAATAAAGTAATTAGTAAAATCTAAAGTATAGAATATTAATAAAATATAGATTTTCTAATTACTAGTTTAAAGAATGCTAATTACTTAAGTTAGTAAGTATTTTAGTATTATCTTAGTATATATAATAAATAGAGCTTTAAGAATTATATCTTTAAATATCTTACTATATAGACTAATAAAGAAGGAGATATTAGATATATAATAGCTACTAATATAAATATTCTTAACTATCATACTCTTAAAGGTTACTATAGCTTAAGTATCCTTAAAGCTTTAAACTCTAAGATATATAGAAACTATATTCTTTTATATATTATTATAGCTAATATACTTCTTAGAGATAATATTAATAATAATATTAGTATTAATAATTCTATACTACTCTAAGTATATAGACTAGCTAATCTTTATAGTAATCTAAAAATGTAGTATAATAAAGTTTTATAGAGTGAGAACTTAGCACTAATAGATAACTATAGTATAGTATAGATACTTTACTAAATTATTAAAGAAAGTAATTAGTATATTAAGGTTCTCCTTAGACTAAGTGCTAGATAGAATAATACTTATTATATTAATACTTACTATACTATAGAGAGGTAATTAACTAAAAACAGAAAGTATTAAGCTACTTAAAAAGTCTTAGAAATTATAGATTATATCTATAAAGAGATAAAAGAGGCTAGTTAAAGAAAATAAAGTTAGGCAGAATACTAAATAAAAGATAATTATCTCTAAACTCTATCCTTAGTCTAGTATAGTAGCTCTATAAAGTATCTAAACTACTATAGCCTTCTCTTTATAAACCTAGGCTTAAATATAAACCTTAATAGCACTAATCTCTATCTATAAAAGTGCTTTATGTTAGGATATAAAGGTTAGGTCTGTTTATATATTATTTTAATATCTAATCTCTTATATAAGCTAGCTACTTAATTTAGGGGCTTTTATAATATAGCTAAGTAAGTCTCTCTCTATAGATATAAGTATATCTAGCTATTAATTACTATTTTACTAGAGATAGTTCTAGATAACTAGCTTTATATATTTATAGATTATATTATTATAGATATACTAAACTTAGTAAAGAAAGGATTCTAGAATAGTAACCTTTCTATCTACCTACTTAGCTTATAGATCTTTAATAAAGATCTAGCATTTTGATATTATAATAAAAGATTTAGGTTAAGGGGTTTTAGCAGCTTCTAAGGGGCTATTATTAGCTAGGATATGGCCTCTGGCCACTGCATAGTGATTTTACCTGCTTTGCAACAGACCTTCTAACTCCGCGCCGCGCCTCCTGATAATACACACAGCCTTCGGTCACGTGATCTTGCTAACCACCTATCCCAACCATAGCTGCACTTGCATATGCCTATCTTACCAGATAGCCTTATGATCCTTAACTTTGCAGTTCGATAATAATATCTGTTAACTTGTCCTCTCACCTATCACCTGTGCTGCTAATACTGTCTCTATCACTGCTTTGTCCGCTAGTCCCCTTGTTTAATTGGGCTGGCTGATGCCTTTATAGCAGCTTTGCTGTTATTAGCAATGCTCTCTCTGTGTTAAAGCAGTTAGTGCAAGCCGTACTTACTGATCCCTAAAGGGCTGCCTCTGCCTTGGCATTGCGGAGGGTCTGTTTGAAGAAGGGCTACTCTATAGAGTGCTTAATAACCTGTCTAACCTCTGCTGCTAAGTCTGCTTGCTTATATAGAATAAGTTAGTGCGTCTGTAAGTCCCTTATAGGGGTGTTGATAAGAGCTTTCTGAAGGGCTATGCTAATAATGCGCTCTCAGTGTTATATAGGCTGCTTGATAAAACAGAGAGCCTTATTGATGGCATTAATGCTAAACTGTTATGTAATATTTTGCGTGTTGTTAACGTTAATAGGCGCGCCTTGTATGTAGCTGGCGTATTAATATGCTAGGTCTGATGCTAATATCTTAGAGGACTTGTTATGGGTTATAGGATGAGGATGAGGAAGAGAGATAGGCATAAAGCCCTGTTTATAGAGCTTTTTATGCTTCTAGCTGTGAGAACCTCTTAGGAGGTTAAGGAGTTATCTCTTATATGCACCTTGCTGGAAGGTTTACCTTTTGGGTGTTTTTCCCAGGCTACGAGAGCCTTAGTGGCCTACTTGGCCCCGATATGATTGGCCCCGTTATGTGCAGCGCAGCGTCACCCGCGCTGTTACTGTTCTGCTAGTCTATTTGGCCAGAGCATGTGTCCGACTTTGTGCGAGGGTTTGCTTGCTAGCAGGAATATATAGGGTTTCTGTATTGTTATCCTTAACTGGTAGAGGGCATAGGTCAAAGTACCTCTATAGTGTTTCCCGAATTGTGCCTATGAACTGGGTGAATTTGTTATAGTCTTTTTTGCGGGGGGCTGCGTCGTAACTACAAACTCAATTAGCTAGGATATCCTTATTCTTATCTATAACTTCCTTAATATAAAGCTCTAGAGATAGAGTAGGTAAATAAGCTATATTTAGATCTATAATATAGACTCTCTTCTTAGGCTTAGTAATAGGATAAGGTATTATATAGTAGTTCTAAGTTTATAATCTAGATATAGTATTAATATCTATATCTATAGAGAATAATAGCTAGAGCACTAAGAGTAGATATATAGATATTAAGGATATTATAGATAGTATCTAAGGTTACTATATTAATAAGAGAGGTTTTTATAGCTAAAGCAGGAGCTAAGAGCCTTAAGGTTTCTTATATAGTATACTAAGTATACTTATTAAACTACTCATAGCTCTTAAGCTAGAACTTAACTCCCTAAAAGTATAGAAAGTATCTATAAAGAGTAAGAACCCTAGCTTTTAGCTACTTAGTCTTATCTATACTAACTATAAAGATTAGGAAAGAAATAATTATTAAATTATACTAGCCTTATTAATAGTCTTTATTAATCTCTTTATTAAGAACCTAAATATAGAGAGAGCTCTATAGAGCGCTAATTTATTAATAGTCTCTATAAAATAAGTATAGCTTTATATTAATAAAGGCTCTAGTAGCTTTATAATCTCTAGTAAGATACTCCTCCTACTATATATTATATATATAGGTGCAGGGTAAGTGGGAGGAAGTTATCTATTATAGCAGAAAAGGAGTAGCTATAGGCGAGGGTCTATATATAGAGCCTTATATAGTGGGTGTAGTGCTTAGAGAGCAGCGCTAGTAGTGCTAAGAGCTCTAGAGGAGGTCTGGGCTATATAATATACCCCCCTAGAAACAGTAGAGCATAGTAGAGCAGACTATATAAAGCAGGCTATATAAAGGCAGTTCTGAATAGAAAAGAAGAAGTTATCTATAATAAGGTATATATGATGCTTATAGTATATAGTAAGATATTAGTAATATAATAGAAGGCTATCTCTAGTTATTACTAAAGGGGCTTATTAGGTATATAAGCTTAGTAAATATATATTATATTAGTCTATAGATATAGTCTTTAAGCATATAATATGCTTAGGATAATATAGTACTATTCTATAGATATAGTCTTTAGTGCTATAGTACTAAAATATAGAGTAATTATAGAGTAATAAAGGAAAAATTAAGTATAATAGAGGGGGTTTAAAGTTACTCTTTAGTACTTAATATTTATAGATAATTATTACTAATTATAGTACTATTTAGTAACTTAGATATTATTAATAAGGATATATTACTTATCTATTTATAAGTGCTCTTTAATATCTCTAGTATTCTTAGGACTAATATAGATATTTCTCTCACTAATAAGCACTTTTTAAAGCTAGCAATACTTAAGTAGGGGCTAGTTATAGTAGAAGCTATAGAGGTACTTCTACTTTAAGTATCTAGATAGATACTAGGAGAACTAGGAACCTCTATTAATAGGGTTCTAGCTCTTAGTAAAGTATATAAAAGAGGGTTTAGTGTTATTAAAGTAGTCTATAAGTAAGGTATAAATACTATAATTCTTTAGGTAGTTATTAGTGGAGTAGTTATAGTTATAGAGAATAGCTATAAATACTTTTCTATACTTAGTAAGTAGCTAAATAGATATTCTAGCCTACTTAGTAGCAAATAATATAAGTTATATATAGTTTACCTATTCTAGTAGGTAGTATATAGTAGTGTTAAGAAATAGCTTAATACGAAGAGTGTTAATAACCTCTAGAGCATTATATATCTTAGTAGTCTATAATATAGTATACTACTTATTATACTAATATATAGACTATATAGTGTATATATAGAGCATTTAAAGATACTCCTCCTATATAGTAGCCTCTATAGAACTAGCAGTAGAGTAGAGATAGTAATAGAGGGTTCTTATAAGCTTCTAAATAAATATCTCAGTATCTTTATTATATATAATCTTAAGCTATATAGTAGTAAGTATATTAAGGTTAACTAAAGTAATAATAAAGTTATATATATAGCAGTAACTAGTGCTAGCCTCTTTCTGCTTAGTAACAGCAAGCTCTTAGTTATAGTAATATATAGTATACTTCTCTTAAATATTTTCTAGAAGTATTAAGAGTAGTAGAGCAGGTTTAGGTAACTCCTTAGTTAATATATATATATTATAGCAGGCAGTTTAGTATATATACTATATTTAATACTTAGCTATCTAATAGGCTTATAAAGTAACTTATTAATACTTTATAGTATCTTTAAGTATAGGAGGTTAGGTCTGCTCTAGTAATAGTATATTAGGTATATTAAGAGATAGATTAATATATTTCTAAATATAGCACTAAATAGCTTAGTAGTAAAGAGTAAGCTCCTAGTAAGGCTAGTTATATAGATAAGTAAGCTTCTAAGTAATAATAAAAGAGGTAGAGATTATTATAAATATATAGGTCTTTAGGGTATAAGATATATAGATATAAAAAGAGTATATAAGATTAACTCTCCTATATCTATAGGTAATAGTTAGGGATAAACTAGGTAGTTAGCAGAGCTAGGCTTATAACTATTATATATATAGATATAGAGTAAGTGGGAGGAAGTTATCTATTATAGTAGAAAAGGAGTGGCTATAGGTGAGGGTCTATATATAGAGCCTTATATAGTGGGTATGGTGCTTAGAGGGCGGTACTAGTAGTGCTAAGAGCTCTGGAGGAGGTCTAGGCTACGCAACACTATAGATATAGTAGGTATTAGGGTTAATAGTCTCTATAAACCTTAGAAATCTTAGCTAGTAGTAAGATTTAAGGTTTATAGAGCCTAAGTAACTCTCTTTTCTTAAATTAAAGAGTATATAGCTATACTCTCTATATATAGAGCTATAGTTATAAAGGTTACTACTATAGTAATTATACTGTAAAGGCTTCTATATAAACTAGGAGTTAATTATATTAGCAATATATATATACTAACTTTATTAATAGTATAGTTATATTAAGAAGTATTAGTATAATATCTAGTTTTAATCTACTTAATCTCTCTATTCTTAAGATAAGCAGTAAGGTTATCTATCTAAGCTTTCTAGTTAGAAATACTAATTATTTTATTCTTTAGCTTAGCTTTTATAATAATACTCTTAATTATTTATGCTTAAGTATAGTAACTAATATACTAACTAGAGCATTCTCTCTAATACTTTATAGTTATATATATATTTATTAAGACTAAATCTATTTAGTAATTATAACCTCTATCTAAATCTAAGAAACTAAAAGGAGACTTCTATAATCTTTGTAGAGGATCTTTAAGATATACTTTATAGTTTATTTAGGAAAGTAGCAAAAATTAATATAATTAATCTCTATATTAAGTAGTATAAATAGTCTTCTCTTAGCTACTTTATTTCTAAGACTACTAATCTTAGTAAGAAACCTAGAGATATAGCTTGAGTTACTAATCTCTAGGCTAGAAATAAGGCTTTAAAGCTTCTTATTTAGGTCTAGTTAAGTATTTAGGTCTATAATACTATATATTTTATAAAGATTATCCTTAAGAGAGAGCTAATTATTATATTAAGTAAGAATACTCTTAAAGATTTACTAATAGGCCTTAATATAGTGCTAGCTAACTAGGACAATTATCTTCTCCTTATTCTATTTATAAAGCTTAGTATAGAATAGATAATTCTTAAGGAAGTTAGAAATATTATTATTAATAAACTTAGAAGCCTCTAAACTATAAAGAATAATTAGAGTAGTAGTATACTGCTTCTATATAGCTTTAGCTAACTTCTTAATTATCTCTATAGTACTAATAGTAAGTAGAGAGGCTAAGTTTTCTATAAAAGATATAGTAATAACCTTTATAGATATAACCTTATCTAATTATATATAATAAGGATACTAAGATATCTATTTAGGAGCTTATAAGAACCTTCTACTACTATCTCAGCTCTACTACTAGTTCTATAGAGGCTACTATATAAGAGAAATACCTTTAGATACTCTATATATACACTATATAGTCTATATATTAATATAATAAGTAGTATACTATATTATAGACTGCTAGGGTATATAATACTTTAGAGATTATTAATACTCTTAGTATTAAGCTATTCCTTAATACTACTATATGCTACTTCCTAAACTAGGTAAACTATATATAACTTATACTATTAGCTACTAAGCAGGCTAGGATACCTATTTAGCTATTTACTAGGTATAGAAGGGTATTTATAGCTATCCTCTATAACTATAACTACTCTACTAATAACTACCTAAAGGATTATAGTATTTATACCTTACTTATAGACTGCTTTAATAAAACTAAACCCTCTTCTATATACTCTACTAAGAACTAGAACCCTACTAATAGAGATCTTTAGCCCTCTTAGTACTCACCTAGATACTTAAAGTAAAAATACCTCTATAGCTTTTACTATAACTAGCACCTACTTAAGTACTACTAGCTCTAAAAAGCACTTACTAATAAGGGAGATATCTATATTAATCCTGAGAATACTAAAAATATTAAAAAGCACTTATAAATAGATAAGTAATATATCCTTACTAGTAATATCTAAGCTACTAGATAGTATTATAATTAGCAGCAATTATTTATAAATATTAAGTGCTAAAGAGTAACTTTAAACCCCCTCTATTATACTTAATTTTTTCCTTTATTATATAATTACCCTATATTTTAGTGCTATAGTATTAAAGACTATACCTTAGAATAGTACTATATTATCCTAAGCATATTATACCCTTAAAGACTATATCTATAGGCTAATATAATATATATTTACTAGGCTTATATATCTAATAAGCCCCTTTAGTAATAACTAGAAACAGCCTCCTTATATTACTAATATCTTGCTACACGCTATAAGCATTATATACGCTCTATTATAGATAGCTTCTTCTCTTCTATTTAGAACTATCTTTATAAGACCACTCTGCTATTTTTAGGGGGGTGTGTTATATAGCCCAGACCTCCTCTAGAGCTCTTAGCACTACTAGTGCCGCCCTCTGCGCGCTCTGCATGCTTCTAAGCACTGTAAGGCCCTATATATAGACCCTCGTCTATAGCCACTCTCTTTTCTGCTATAATAGATAACTTCTTCCCACTTACCCTGCGCCTATATATATAATAATAATCTTATTAAAAGTATATAAGGTAAAGTTTTAGAAATAGTTAATACTATAGCCTTAAAGTTATATATTATAAAGAGTAGAGCTTTTAGATTAATAATAACTAACTTTTTAATTCACTTAGTAAAGACCTCTTAACCTTAAAGTAAGTTAAAGAAGAGATAACTTAATAAAAGGTTTAATAATTAATAGAATAAGTATAAAAAGGGAGTTAATAAATATTAAGTATATATAGATCTCTATTACCTATTAAAGTGCTAGTATATCTTTACTAATAAGGCACTTAATAACTAAACTCTAAGTAAGATAGTTACTAACTTTATAAAGGGGTAATATAAGGGAGAATTAGTAAATAAGATTAACTATTTAAAGATCTCTATAAAGAATTAATAACTCTTAAAGTAATATAGAGAAAAGACAGAAGTTAAGAAGGTAGTATTTACTATAACTTATATCTATAAATTATCTAAATTAGTACTTTTAGATTTAGGCTTAATAGTCTATATCCTAAATAATCTTAAATACTTTAAGACTTTATATAGTATTTATAATGAAGACTTTATCTTTATAGAATCTAAATTAATACTAATTAAAGGTTATAGATCTATAATAATAAATATTATTAAATCTAAAGGTTATTTAGTAATACTATATCTCTCTAATACTATTTATTATAGTACTATAATAAGTAATCTTATATTCTATAGATACTTAAAGAAGAAGGGTATCTACTAAAATAATAAACTAGATAACTACTATCTTTAATAATAAAATAATATATTTATAGCTAAAGTGCTTAATATCTATAATTAATATATTCTTAAGTATATACTAAAGAAGCCTTAAGTAGTATTCTATAATAATACTATCCTAATCCCTCTATAATATAATATCTTTACTATTTTAATAAGAAGAAAGCTAAGAAAAGGTATTTATAGTAACTAGCACTCTTAACTTAGCTATATAGAAGAGGCTATAATATACTATCTAGAGGCAGTAATATATAGTATAAGAGTAAAAGGCAGAATACCCCTAATAATAGTAGACTATAATATATATACTAATAAGTATAATAAATACCTAGAAAGTTTATTATAACCTTAATACTAGGAAGATAAATAGCCCTAAACTTTTACTTATTTAAATAAGGATATAGAGGCTTTATAACTCTCTTACTCTTTGCAGATTAACTATTAGGTTATATCTAAAACTACTACCTTAAAGACTGCTTAACTAGAACTATAATAAAAGTATTTACCTAATTTATTAACTTAGTTAAAAAGGAGTTAAAAATTATAATTAAGGCTTTTAAATATAATAATAAAATCCTAAAGTATCTAGAGATAGAGAGCCTTATCTAGATAATAGATATTTAAATTAAACTATTAGCACTAAATATATAAGCTTAAAATAGGAGAGGAGAGAGAATTATAGTAGTAATAAAAATAAAGGCTAGATATCTTTATTTATTATTAAAACTCCTACCTTATTTATAGCTAGAGATCTATATAGCAGCAATCTATATATATAACTATACTTTATTATAGTTAAGAGGTTAGAAGACTTTATATAAACTTCTATACTAGTCTATAAAGGGTGATACTGCTATACTAAATATCTTCTATCTATAATAATATAGCTATAAAGTATTTACTTTAACTATATAAGCTTAACTTTATAAAAACTACCTCTAGTGCTTGAACTCTAAAGCTTAGATTAGATACCTTATTAGCTATACCTTATTAAACTCCTACTAAATATAGCACTTAGTAAAGCAGAAGGTTATTACTATAAGAGATATTAAGTTTAATAAGAGTATAAAATTTAGTAGTAATGTTAATAAGTAGAAAGATAACCTCTAGAAGATAAACTAGGAAGAGATATATAATTACTATAATAATATTATTAAGTTAAAAAACTATAATAGATACTAAACCTAAATAATACTGAGGATAATAAAGAAGCTAAATAGTTACTACTAACTAATTTAATAGAGACTAATAAGGTTAATATACTAACTAAGTTCTAGCTATAAGATAAGTTTAAATACTCTTAAGCTTAGTTCTAACTTATTACTCTACCTTAATCTTTACTCTTATTATTCTTCTAAGTAATAAGGGATCTTAAGGTAAAGAGGGGAGGGGTTATTACTACTAAATCTGAGAAATTTAAGATTAATTTAAGAACCTTCTATAAAGTAGTATTTCTAGTTAGTATAAAGCTAAGTAAATTAATTAAGTAGTAAGATAATCTCTATTTATATCTATAGTTTAGCTAACCTAGAGCTAGTAAGGAGTATAACTAGGTATTAAGCCTTAAAGCTAGAAGCTTCCTACTTAGTTTAATAGTATTAAATAATTTCACTAAGGATAGGTTAAAGAGGTATCTAAAAGGAACCTACTAAAGGGATCTACTATTATTATCCTTATCTTATAGCTAACTAGCTAGTTACCTATTAGGAAAAAAGTTTAGAGAAGCTAAAGAATTATATTTACATAGTTATAAACTATTAAATTTATAGATTAAAGTGCTTAGTGTAATAGTATAAAGTTATAAAGTTCTTAGCTATTACTAAGTATATATCTATAAGCTAGATAAGTATAGAAAACTTATTAAAGTTAAAGTAAGACTTATTATTAGAGGGGATTAATAGCCTTATAATCTAAGAGATATTTATATTACTACTTTAGCTAGTATATCCTTTAAGACCCTTATTATAGTTATAAACTGGTTTAATATAAACCTTCTATAATATAATATAGTTAATACTTTTATTTATACTAATCTTAATAAAGAAGTCTTTATAGAGATAGCACTAGAGTATTAAAAGAGTGGATATATTTTAAAGTTACTTAAAGCTCTCTATAGACTTTACTATTTACTACTCCTATAGTAATAATATCTTAAAATAGGTCTTATAGTAAGTAGGTTTAAGTAAGTAGTTAGTGAAAACTGCTACTAATATAATAGTAAGATTCTATTCTTCTTTTATATTAATAACTATATATTTATATATCTCCCTTCTAAAGAGATTAAGGTAAGATAGCTAATTAGTAAACTCTAACTATAATACTATCTTAAAAGAGGGAAGGATATTTAGTGGTTTCTAGAAATTAAGGTTATTTAAGATTAATATAGCTATAAACTATAGCTTTTATAGTTATTCTTTTTTAAGAAGCTATTAAAACTCCTAAATAGTAAATTAATAAGAAACTATAAACCTTAATAGTATAAAAAGAACTTGTGCTCTATAAAGGAGAGGTAATAAAAGCTAATATTATAAAATATTAGTAAAAGGTAGGATTACTGCTATATACTATAGTAATAATAAGACCTAATATCTTATTTATAGTTAGTAGACTTATCTATTTTAACTAAAACCCTAGGCCTTATTACTAATATATTACTAACTATATTATTATTATAAGCTATAGATAGGGGTGAGGGCGAGTTATAAGGAGTAACTATCTTAGCTATAGATTAGTGTGCACAGAAAGCGCAGTAAAATAGTCTGCAGTGTGTAATTATATAATCGCGCGCTATAGCGCACAGCCACTACAGCCTTATAAGGCTAAGAGTGCTAGAAACCATATTATAATATACCCCCCAGCCACACAGCAAATACTGCTAATATAGCAATCTATTATTATATATAGCTATAACTATTTTTAAATATATATAAAAGAGATAAAATAGTATTATAAATAGCCTTAAAGATATAAAATAAATAAAAATATCTCTTATAAATGCTTTAAAGAGTATAAATAAGTAATATATAACTTAAGTAATAGTAATATAATCTAGATAAGTAGCAGAATTCTATTAGTAGTACTTAACTATCTATAAAAGCAGCTAGGCAGGTATAGTTATTACTTATATAGCTCTCTACCTTAATTTTCCCTCCTTTTTCTACATAGAACACTATAATAATTATAAGTTAACCCTTTATATATATATAAAAATCATTATATATATTATTAACTATTACTAATACTTATCTTTATATAGAACTATCTATACTTATTAATACTATTATTAAAAATAGTCTCTAAGTATAAATAATCTATAATACTAATTACTAACTATATTACTAAGACTAAAATAATCTATAAGGCTAAGAAGAAAATAGAGTAGAAGCAGCTAGCTGCTTTTACTAAGTAAGAAGAGGCTAAGAATAATAAGGTTAATAAGTATAAGTCTTTTATTTTACTATCTTATAGCCCCTCTAATAACTATTACTATTTAGTAGAGCCTTTTAATACTATAAAAGCTAATAACATCCTTCTAATAGAGGAGGCTGAGGCTTCTAAGAAGAAGCCTATATATAAGTATAAATATACTCCCTCTATTAAAGAGAAAGAGGATAAAAATAAGAAGCCTATTAGTATATTTATAATATTACTTTTATATAGTCTAGAGATACTAATAATAGTCTAGAAAAGCCTAAGTATAAGTTTAAGGAGGCAAAGATTATAGCTAGTATATATTATAGTATACTAAAAAAGAAAACTAACTCTACTATTAGTAAGAAGATTCTAAGCTCTACTAAGAAGCTTTATACTTTCTCTACTATTTTAGAGGGAGCTAGTAAGCTAATAGAGTATCTATACTATAGCTATATATACTTACTGCTTATAGATAAAAGCTTTAGTTACTATTTCTATAGTACTAGTAAGTACTACTACTATTACTTAGCTAGCTAAGGCTATAAGCCCCTCTCTACTATTACTATTACTCTCTATAAGTACTACTATAAAGTTTATAATAGTAATAACTAGATTATAAGTATTCTATATATATATATAGGTATATATAAGATAATTTAGTATAGTGCTAACTTATCTATCTAGGCTTTTACTTTCTAGTACTAGGTCTTCTAGACTGCTCTTAAAGAGGAGGAGGAGAGGAAGAAAGAGGAGGAGAAGAAGAAAGAGGAGGAGAAGGAGCAGGAGTAGGAGGAGGAGGAGGAGGAGGAGCTTTAGATTATTATATATCTAGAGGCTACTATAGAAGAGCTAGCTTTAGCTAGCTCTTCTTAGTAGGTTTCTATAGCTACTACTCTTTTTAGTAGTACTATTACTAATATATATATTTATTTAGTAAGCCTTTTAGCTCTCTATAAGCTATCTATACTAAGGAGCACTTCTATTATTAAATATATACCTTTAAGTATTAATATTCTTTACTTATTAGCATTTAGGGAGGTGTGAGGCTAGTATATCTAGGGTTAGTATATCTATAAAAATTGCTTTTTTTTTTACCTAGCTATTATACATAGAGAGGCTATAGCTCTATAAATAATATCTACTAGCTTTTAGGCCTAATAGAGCTTTATTCTATACTCTTAAACTTACTTTCCCTTTATTATAATAATATAGTAAGTATCTACTAGGTTTAGTAGTGCTTAAAAGTTTTTAAACTTAGCTTAGAAGAGGCTTTTTATAAGCCTATCTACTAGTATCTTATTTATAAATATATAGAGCACTTTAAAAGTGCCCTTTATATACTCTTAGTATAGCTATATATTTTAAATATTAATATACTATAGGTAGGTTAAAATATACTCTCCCTCTCTAACTACTAGTTAAATAGTTTACTAATTATTATAATAGACTTTCTAAATATCTTCAAGCTTTAAAGTAAGGTTATAGTATAGCTTTTAAAGAGCTATTATCTTTTTAGTAGTATGTTTAAGGCTTAGAAGCTCTGCTTTAGTTATTAATATTATAACTATTACTTAATAGGCTGCTTTTCACTAAATTATACCTCTAAAAAGTATTATTATATAGCTTTATAATAACCTATATATCTCTTTATTATCTATAAATAAGGTATTACTAATAATTAGTAGTAAGGAAGTCTCTTTATTACCCTCTAAGCTATTATAATAGATTATAAGGTAGTAAGTTAAATAGAGATACTATATATACTATCTTACTATAGCAAAGTGCTATATACTTAGATTTATAAGAAAGCAGAAGAGTTATATTATAGTAAAGGCTACTTTAAGATATATTATTATTACTATATATAGGATGCTTTTAATAAGTAATTAGTAGTTCTTAGCTTCTATAGTAGGAGTCTTACTAGAGTTCTTTATAAACTTAGTAACTAGTATAAAAGTGCTTAGAGCAATACTATTATAGAGGCTAAAACACTCTATAATAGTCTTAATATACTAGTTATAGACTAGATAGATCTTTTTAGCTACTTAGTCTTATATAATATATATTCTAAGGTACTATTTAATAGAGCCTAGTTTATATAGTTTATATAGTTTCTTAATCTCTTATATGAGCTTCTAAGTTTTAGAAGTATAGTCTTAATAGAATAAAATAAGGATATTATTAATATAAAATAGGAGTAGAACCTTATAGTGCTTATCTTAAAAAAGGCAGAGCTTCTTATTATATAGAGAGAGCTTAAGCTTATATAAGGTTATAGAGAATTTCTTATACTATAAAAGAGGTGTATTCTTTAAGCTATATAGAGCTTTATTAAGCTCTATAACTTTACTAGCTTGCTTAAAGCTATCTAGAAGGTAGTAAGTAACTAGCTCTCTATTTAGGTTAATATTTATATTTAGAAATATATTAATAATATTAAATTAGAGTATTTTATAGTTAAGGTAGGCTATAATTACTACTACTATATATAGGCTTTAGGCTATAAGTATAGTAGTATAGATTAAGCTAAGAGAAGAGATATCTTATATATCCCCTTATATATAGATTTGCACTTTATAGGTATTAAGGTAGTTATTTTAAAACTTATAGATATATACCTACTTTAAGGAAAGAGGCTTTAAGTATATCTTAGACTAGTTAATAATATACTAGATTCTCTTAGCTATAAGCTTATTAATTTTTTTATTTATAGCCTCTTAAAATATATCTTAGAGTAGCTTTCTTAGCTTTCTAGCTTTAAAATAGTTACTTAGAAGCTTTAAGAGATCTTCTATAAAGTATATTATTTTTTACTTAGTATTTAGATATATCTTAGAGTTATTTTATAGATATACTATAATAGTAAAGTATAGAGTCTTATATCTAAGAGTGCTTTTTATAATAGCTTTATACTAATTAGATATAAAGGTTATAAAGAAAGTATTTTAGTAGTTATTTAGTAAGCTCTTTTCTAAATAAAGAGTTATAAGAACTCTTAGATATTACTCTCTAATACTTTATTATATTAGAGGCTTATAGTTAATCTATTAGTATTAATAATAGGCAGGTTAGGAATTTATTTTAGCTACTAAAGAGAAGTCTTATCTAGATTACTATAAGCTCTCCTCCTTTATAGATACTTAAGTAGCTAGTTTTTAAGTATTTAAAATAAGTAGATATAGATCTATACTCTTAGTAATAATATACTATACTTTAAAGTAGAGCTTTAGTATTATAAGAGGGTCTAAACTTAATTTTAGTATGCTTTTAGAATTAGAAGTTTATTTAAAAGTAAGCAGTCCTCTCTATATTCTAGCTAGTATACTTTTAGGCTATATTATAGTAGTAGTATAAGATACTTTTAAACTATAGAAAGCAGCTAGTATAGAGGACTTAAGCCTACTAATAGTTTGCTTATTTATTATAAGGTTACTATTTGCTTTATTAAGCACTTCTAAGGTCTTAAAAACTATATTAGAGGATTTAATAGATATTTTAATATTATTAATAATTATCTAGATACTCTAAATATCTATAGCCTCCTTCTTATTATCTAGAAAGTAGAATTTTAACTTATTAAAGTATATATTATATATAATAATAACCTAGTTAAGTATAAAAACCTAGATCCTATATAGGTTATATATTTCTAGTATATATTCTATAAGGTATCTAAGATAGGCCCTAGAATTAACCTTATAATAGTATCTCCTAATACCTTTTTTATAACTCCCTTTAAGGGAGTAAGCTTTATAGCTATAAGTATATAAGCCTCCTTAGTATAGGTATAGATCTTAGTATATAGTAAGTATAAAGTCTAGTTACTACTATTAGAAATAGTTCTAGAACTACTTAAGTTTCTTCTAAATAGGGCTTTACTAGTTATTTATAGTATATAGGCTGATATTAAAGATAAAGACTGCTGCTCTCTAAGCCTCTAAGATAAGGTATTTTAGTAGGTAAGTAGCAGTTAGTATTATAAGTACTTTTAGAATAATTTCTAAGCTAATATACTCTCTACTACCTATAGGCTTCTTAGTATTTACTAGTAGAAGCTTAAGATTAATTCTAAGCTTCTCTATCTATTATTTATACTAAGTAAAGCTTTATATAGTAATAATAGTATGCTTAATATTATAGCAGATCTTATAAATAGTAAGTTTCTGCTATCTTTATACCTAGTATTTAAACGTCTAGAGTGCCTTAAACACTTTATTATACTCTTTTAAGACTAGGAGAATTTTAAAGAGTTTTTTACTATACTTATCTTTAATAAGAAGTATCTAGGTATATAGTTTGCTAAGCTTTTAGTAGTTAAAGAGATACTAAGCTATATAGTAGTAGGAATAGGGAGATCTAGTCTTAGATATACTATATAAGATAACTTACTAAGTATATACTTAAGTGTAGAATTTATATTAAATATATAATAGAGTTTTAATTCTTACCCTCTAAGCGTTATATATAAGGTATTTAAGAGTGCTCTAGCTTAGATAACTAGCTTAGAGGTGCTATAGATATATATTATTAGACCTTTTAGCTATATAGTAGTATAAGAAATATATTAGCTTCTAGTTATTTAAGAGAGCTATAATATTTATACTACTTATAGGAATACTTAGACTAGGCAGGCAGGTAGAGATAGGGTTATATTTAAAGAAGACTAGGTTACTCTTATATAGTAGCTACTTTATATAAGTAGACTTACCTAGCTTACTAAACTATAGAGAGTAGTTATAGCTATTATACTAAATATCTATCTTAAAGAGGAGTGCTTTTAAGATAATATTAGTATATATATTTTTAATAATAGTAATATTATTTAAGATTAGAGTGCTCTTTTTACCTATTAAGGTATCTTTAAATATATTCTAGATAATCTAAGTGCCCCTCTTAATAATTAGTATATTTATATTACTAACTTTAATTACCTTATTATTATATAAGTATATAAAGGTACTAGAAACTAGCTTTTTCTTATTATTAATAATATAGAGAGCTCTATAATTATCTAGAATAATACTATTAGAGAGAGTATATAATTTTTTAAAGAATATAAATACTATAAAATAAACTTAGATTACTTAGCTTTTATCTTTAAGAAGGCTTTAGTTAATAATATAGCAGAAAATATTATTAGAAAGTTGCTCTTTATTACTAGTACTACTTCTATTACTATACCTGCTCTAGCTGCTACTATAATATTTACTATAGTTATAGTTAGATAAGTGCTAACTGCTCTTCTAAGACTTCTTTATAATCCACTCTATATATATAAGGTTATTATAGATATAGCCCTATTATAGGGATATTACTATCTCCTATATATACTATGCTTTATCTTTTAGTATTTTATAATCCTTAAGGCTATCTTTTAGTAAGTTTATAAATATCTATTAAATATAGCTATAGTTCTATAAGGTCTATCTATAATATTATTTATAGGAGTAGCTAGAGATCTTATTAGGTGTTACTGCTAGAAAAGAAGTATTTAAAGCAGTCTATAAGACTTAAAGTAGATCCTCTAAGTTAGAGTAGTCTATAAGAGTAGTATATACTCTAAGTAATCTACTAGAACTCTTAGTAGAAGCTAGCTTATTATAGATCTTAGTAGTAAGGATAATTCTAAGCTCTTTAAGTAATAAATAGAGTGTTCTAATCTCTTTTACTTAGATAACTAAATCTAGCTAGTTCTAGGCCTAAGTAGAAGCTATTTTATAGTATACTACCTTAAAAAAAGTATATCTACTATAGCTTCTCTTAGTATTAGTAATATTCTAGCTTACTACTAGTTTATAGAGATAGTGCTACTCTCTATATTACTTAGTAGGTTAAGTAGTATACTTAGTATACTTTAAAATATCTTTATAATCTTAGTATACTTATTTTTATATACTATTATTAGAATAGGTAAGTTACTACTTAAAAAGGTAGAGTATATTTTAAAGGTTAATCTGGAACTTATTATTCTTATTATTAAGCTTTATCCCTATTATCTTAAGGTAGACTATATTAATAGTTTAATAGATAAGTGCTTAATAGTTATAGTATAAGATAATCTATAATAAGAGGTTTATACTATTAGTAGAAAGGTACTTAAGTATATTACTCTACTTATCTTAGATATTCTTATACTTAATAGAGATTAGTAGGGTTAGCTTTATAAGCTTAAAAGTAGTAAGACCTACTCTATTAGTTTATTATAAAGTATTAGACTTCTTATTTTTAATAATATTAATAGAGTTATTATACTTAGTAGTCTTATAGAATATATAAGAGAGATTTTCCTTTTACTTTTAAAGGGCTGCTTTATACTTACTAAGATTAGCTTTATACTTAGCTTAGAGGTAGTTATTATACTTATCTATAAACTTCTAAATAGTTAGAGTGCTCTTAAGAGTATTAAAAGGCTTCTTAGTATTAGAGCTATTAAAATTAAAATACTTTTAAATATCCTTACTCTATATAAATAAGTATAGATTAAGATATTAATAAGGCTAGTTAGTAGAGCTCTAGAGCTTTGCTTCTAGAGAGAAGGTTATTAAAGAGTATATAGCTATTATTATAAGGCTACTTTAAAAAGGTTTTTAAGTTTTATAAGGTTATTTTAAATAGGTAAAAGATAATAGGAGAAAAGCTGCTTACCCTTTTCTAGGCTTAGAGAGGTTAAAGGGGTATTTATAAGCTATAAAGCTAGGCTTATAACTATTATAAGCTATAGATAGGAGTGAGGGTAAGTTATAAGAAGTAACTATCTTAGCTATAGATTAGTATGTGTAGAAAGCATAGTAAAATAGTCTGTGATATATAATTACGTAATTGCACGCTATAGTGCATAGCTACTATAGCCTTATAAGGCTGAGAGTGCTGTGAACTGCATTGCAATAATTATTTAATACTTTATATAAATAAAGGGACTATATCTAGAATATAAAGTCTCTAAGAAATTAATTAAAGGACTTAAAGTTATATTAGACACTAGTTTTATTAATAATATACTCGACTATAAGAGCTTCTAATTCTTTATAATAAAGGTTTTTAGAGGGATAATATTATAGAGGGTAAATAAGCAAAATATAGTTACTATATTAACTATAGAGGTAGAGCTTCTTACCCTCTTCTAAGCAGTAAAGGAGGAACTATTTATAAATTAACTTATTACTACTCTATAAGTCTCTCTCTTAAATAATAAACTACCTAAATTGATAGGTTTTATAGATACTAATATACTAAAAGTTATAATCTAGTATAATAACCTATAAACTATAAACCTTATTATAAAAGAGATATTCTAGCTATAGATAAAACTCTACTATATTAATATCTATAACTACTAGTTATAATAGGAGGTTATAGAGGGGTATATTAAGGTTATCTATACCCTTTTAGCTAAACTAATAGCTAAGAAACTTATAAAAGCTCTTTTATAATAGTTTTATAAGAGATTTATTGCTTAGTTAGGCCTTATTAATAAGTTATAAATAATTATAGAGGCCTAAAAGAGAGAGAAGTTATAAGATGCTAATAGTAATATTAAGCCTAGATTTAAGTAGGCCTAATATCTAACCTAAAGGGGTAACTTTATAGTTACTATATTAACTAAATTAACTTACTAAATCTATTACTAACTATAACGTTATGCCTATATAAAAGAGAGGGTATTATGCTAATATTTAAGCCTTTAAGTATATAATTTACTAAAAACTTAACTTATATAAGTCACCTATATCTTCTTTACCTTTTTATAATTATCCTATAACCTCTTAGAAGCTAATAATATCTTTATGAGATATACTAACTAGACCTTATTATTAATAGTAATACCCCTTTAAAATACTTTATAAGTAGTAATAAAGAATAATAGAGAGTAATAATCCCTCTTATTATAAATAAGTAATCTTATAAGATAAAGCAGTTAAATTAAGCTAAGATAGATAACTATAAAAGAAGTAATACCCCCTCTATATAATAATCCCTCTTACTAATAAGATTTTTAAGTTAGTACTACTTAAATAAGTCTATTATTGCTAACTTTTTAGGTAGAGTCTATAAAGCCTTAAATTAAATAAGAAGGCTAAGTTATAATACTATAATTAAGGACTAAGAGCCTAAATACTTTATAATAACTTATAGATAACACTAAGAAATAATACTAGAAAAGGGATTATAAGATAGGTAAATAATAGGGTTATAAAGTTATTAGTAGATATATAGGATATTAAATAACTTTACGTTAAATAGATATATTTAGATAACCTTAAATATATTAGATTTAAAGTGCTTTAGAGTTAATTAGTAAACTTAGCTAGTTATACTAAATTATGCTATATTATACTATATTATATTAAAACTAAAGGGGCGTGTTAAATTAACCCCTTAGTATATATAGTAACGCGCTAAATGCGTGCAAAAGCAGCAGCAACTGTGGCATAATAGTGTGATATAGATATTAGCCACTTTTGGGCATAAATGACGCGTGGATCTATGCATAGAGATTTCCAGATAGCTATATACTTAATATATTATTATTCTATACTCTATACTATATGATTTAATAACTCTAGAGAATCTAGTTACTATATCTATATAGCGAAAAGGTAGTTATAGTAGTTATTATATTATAATTAAGGTTTTAGAGTAGTATTTATAGTAATATAGTATATATTAAACTATTAATTATTAAATAGGCATAATTATATATATATTTATAATACTATAGTATATATATTACTTTTATATATTAACCCTTATTTAGGCATATCCCAGCCCCTTTTCCTGCACACACCCTAGTCGCAGTTAGCGCGCCCGGGCCGCTTCGGACCCGCGCGCGGAGCCGGGCTAACGTTGCGCCCGACTCGCACTGCGCATTCCGGACCCTATAATCTAACAGTTGCGCCCGACTCGCACTGCGCGTTCCGGACCCTATAATCTGACAAGTGTAAGAAATGCAGGCGGCACAGAGGCTGACGTTTGTGAATGTTTGTAAGTGGAAAATATCCATTCGCGAGTGGGTTGGAGGGGCAAACCGCTTTGCCAAACCTCCAATTACCGACTTTTCATATAAGAGTGCCGAATGTTCCTTTGCAGCATCCCGTCTTTCCCATTGCTTCCGGCGTGATACTGGATGTGGGGAATGGGGTCGCGAAGTGGTCGTATTAATCGGCTTCTCGCCTATTCCATCGACACATTCCCTGTTTTGCAAATGGCCTGTCGGCGCATCATCAACATGGTAATGCCCGGCTTGAGTTCCAATGATCTACCCAGAGCGTCGTAGAACAAAGGGCGGTGAGAGTTGCGCAACAAGCGATCAGTCACTTAAGCGCTTAGTTTCATGTAATTGACGCACTGCGCAGCTATCCGCGAAAGCTCCCCAACTCCCCGGCTGATCTTCAGGGTCCTCACTGTTTCTAATTCTGAGACCACCGACATGGGCCTGGACGGTTAATTGGATAGCGGCGGGAATGCTCCCGTGGGCCTAGACTGCGACGTGGCGCCGGGCCCATCGCGACACAGAAGACTACAGGCAGAGAGAGGTGGGTTGCCTTCTTTCATGTTTACTTCCGGCGATATTTCAGAGCCCTCAACGGAAAGGGCCTTGCTGATGTCCCGACGGCACTTCCGATGGAGGACACCTTTGTTTCAAGCCGTACCCAAGCTGCTGAATAGCAAGGAGAGACCGTATAAGGGAACTGTCGATGCACAACTACTGCGGTTGCAGGCCAAAGTTTTTTCCCCTTTTCAGATTCTTATGGCTTGAGCTGTTCCCATAGGTACTTCCTCTCGTTGGTCCTGTTAAGCAATTTTTTAGCTATTTAAAGTTGTGAACTCTAGGTGCTGGTGGGCCGCCCGTCTCCATGATACCAGTGCTAGGGGTAAAAGTTACCCATCACACGAAGTATTTATTTGCGCAACTCATGGTCTCGGACAACAGCCTATTTAAAGTTCAACCTAAGGATAGAGTTCAGAGCTGTGTGCGCGTTGCATGTTATAGACGACACGCCTTAGAGCTGGAGTAACATTAGACAAGGGACCCTCCAGTAAGGTACTTAGCCGCGTGCTTTTCGATGCGCTTATATGTAGATCATCGAACTTTGCTGTTCTCCAGCAGCTGGTTGAGTTGGTCTTCTCCCCCTATCATCAATTTGGAAGTATCCGACCGCGAAAAGCGAGACCAACCAGCATCATGTTCGCGACTCTGCGAACTGAAGACCGAGACGGCGAGGTGGTTTGCATATCAAGTTCGAATTTACCGCCGGCACCGGGGCAAAACACAAATCATTTCGCTTGCGATGGCTGTCGGGCGAAAAAGGTAGGCCCTGTGTAAAGATTCGGTGTAATTCGCCATGCCAGCACTAATCATCTCACCAGTTGAAATGCACCGGCCACAGATTTGGCTGCCAAAGATGCAGGGACCGCAATCTTGCTTGCACCTACACAAATGCTGCTCAACCCAAACGTCGCAAACCCGGGAGGTCTTCAGCGCCGTCAAACATCTCGAATTCCTTTATGCCATCGCCATCAAAGCCGGATAATTTGACGGCCCTCTCACACCTGCTGCAGGAAGAAGAGAAAGCAGGAATCGCGAGCCCAGTTGCAGATCTGACGAAGGGGAATGAATCCGGCGACATGAGCATCCATGCCCCGTCGCCTTTGATGGGGAGCAAGGATACCCAGGCACTGGACGCAGCAACCCAATCGTCAGCCGACTCTACCGACTCATCCAATGGCTTGTCAACCGAACCATCCGTCTCAGCTTTGGCGACAGAGTTTCCTGAAATAATACTCCCAGACTACATCGAGTCAGGGTTGCATGATTTTGAGATGGACGAGTTGCTTGAAGCAGATCTTGCATTATCTGAGCAGGAAGTGAGCGACTTTGGGTTGGAGAGCACCTTTGCATCTACGTCCTCGGAAGATCAAAGTACCTCTCGTGAAAGCAGCCTTGCGAACAGTAGTACATCTTCAGGTACGTGACAACAGTTTCGGACGACTGTCTATCAGCAGCTGCCTGCCTGCCAACAGATGAACCCGCCCTCGTTATCAGAACTAACGGATAACCAGCTGACACACAATGGAATTCATTCAACCATAACACGGGCAAAAGAGCACGTGAGGATTGTTTCCCCACACTTGTCGCCGTTAAGCGAAAGTCGACCAGCATGTCATCCCGCCAGCGGACACCAGCGCCGATTTCCCCAAGCCTCGAGCCCAATGCCGTTGCAATTGGTTCCCCCACAGTTGCCAATCTTCGCCAATCGAGGGAGATTGCGTCAATTAGATCACCGGCGCAGACCAGCCAAGCGACCTCCTGCCGTTGTATTTTGGTCACACTCGGTCACCTTGAGAAGATTCAAGGCCATACCAAGGTTACCAGTCTCTGTGCTTCTGAGAGATCGCTGCACTCGTTGAAGAAAACAATATCGCACTGCCAAACATTGTTACAATGTCGGTCGTGCCGCAGCCCGTCCAGAGTTATGACCTTCCAAATCTTATTGATCGAGAAGATGACCGGGATACTGGAAGATATTGCTTCTGTATGGGAAATGAACTCAATCGCATCCACGCCAGAGTCGGACTCGGAACAGATGGATGTTCTCGGCCATGCACATCGTTGGCTTCCCATTCACTTTGGGCAATACCGAATTGACAGCATCCGAGAGCGCTGTGAGGTCTTTGGCTTCCTGATAATGATCCAGGTCAGACAACTCGTCGAGCTCTCGAACAACCTAAGATCACTTGCAGAGAAAGGGGGTTGGAAATCCCACCAAAATGCATTGAGATCAGTCATTCTTAGACTTGGAGATTTCCATGAGGCTCTGGGTGGCATGTTTTCTGGCTGTTTAAGATAGAGAAACAAAGAGCCAATATATCGCTGATGAACCTTCACAGAACGCAACTCATGGGCAAGTCATCACGTACATGAGCTGTAGAGACCCAAGCATCTCATACTACATGATTGTGTCTTAATAAAATATGGTCTTCTTGACGGAGAGATTGCAGGCTCGCCCCTTGGAAAGACCGGAAACGATCATGTCGACTCATGGCGAGCGAGTCATCTGACTGAGAAAATGGGACAAGTCTGTGAGCGGGGGTTACGAGTCAGGCCCAGACCGTCCGAATAAAATAAACTTTTCAGGGTTCAAAGTCTAATTAGTACTCGTGTACATGTACCCCGCAACCTACCTCTTCAAAATTCGGAGCAGAAGTCCGGATACGGCTTGAGACATCTGTGCCCGCGCTGGTGGATGTAATGGCGGCTTCCCGCCTGGCAGTTATGAAACCAAATCCCGCTGGCCGAGCTCCACCTCGCTTGCAACAAATGGACGGGCCAAACAGTATCGCTCCGCCTCATGTATTCTCATCCATATGCCATTTCAAACTTTATATCTGGGCATGCTTTTCTGAAAGCCACGTGCTCTTGAGAAAACAGCTTGTATTTATCTTATCGTTAGACTACAGTTGCGGATTTACCTTCTCACCACCTCCGCGACTTCGCCGTTTGGCAAATGATGAAGTCAAACTACTATAGCAGAAAGCTAAGACATCGATGGAATCGTCACAAACTGTCCAGACGCTTGGACGATGCCAATTCCACTATCACGAGGAATATCTTCGTTGTTCTCTAAATTTAGTTCAAACTACCCGTGCTATCTTCTCCTCTTGAACTCGATCGTTGCGACCGGGTTCGGTAAAAACTGTGTTTCAGCCCTCAGACTTTCAGGTCGACTTTGACCCTCCGAAAATCGCATGTCATACTCCGTAAGCAAGTGAGCCATGATAGCTTTGATCTCTTGGGCGGCAAAAAATCGCCCTGGGCAGGCATGTCGTCCGTAACCGAAACTCAGCGAAGCAGGATTGGATGCAACATATTGCATGCGGCCATCCTGCTCAGGCTGCGTCTCCCTCATTTTGCAGAACCTAAAAGGATCAAACACTTCCGGGTCCGGGTAGAACGCCTCGTCCATTGTGATTGCCTGGGTCGGGATTCCAATATTTGTATGTGCTGGGATCGTAAACCCAGAAGACAAAGTGAAGGGCCGGTGAACCACGCGTTCAAAGGTAACTAGCAACCGGTTTAGCTATTGATCACTTTGTACTACCCAGTCAAGAAAAGGTATTTGGGCTCGCCACTTACTTAGAAGGAGAGGGTTAAACCTCTGACTCTCTTTCATCAGACTGTCCATTTTGTACATCCTGAGAAAACCAAGTTTGTCGATGAATCCGTCACTGCCAGTGCAATCTCTTACCTCTTCCCGGAGAGGCTCTATGATTTGCGGCCGCTCGCATAGATCGTAGATGAGTTGTGCAGGTGCTGCAGCACTGGTGTGAATCGCCGCGAAACTAACCTTTAGCAAAATGCTTGCGAGGAACTTAGGGTCATTCTCCTCGCCTTTGGCTTGTTCAGCCATCCAGTACAACAGATCCGTGTGTTTCTCCCCGGATTTTCGACGAGCATCAAGAAGTGGAACAGCCGCCGTCTCTGCGGCGGTGTAGTGCTTCGCAATATTCTGAATCTCCGGGATGAAACGCGCCACCAGCGGTTTCAAAACTTCGGGGTATTTCTTCAGCTTTTGGGCACCGATAAACCCATCGATTGCGAAGTTGATAGACGACTGAACCCACTCCTTATTTCGAGAAAGCGTTGTACCTCCAAACATACAACTGGATACTCTAGCCACAATTTGAGTGAGAACTTCAACCACGGGAACGCGGGTCCATTCTGGCACAGTTAGCTCCAAGTCGACGCGTCTCTATTTGCCGCACGTACCGTCGCACGGAGGAAATGTGTCGTGGAATGCCTCGACAATTTCTCTTTGGACTGCAGGCATGACATCGGCTGAAACTTGTATGAGTAAAACAATGAAAAGTGGCGCGAAATAACAGACCAAGATGTTGATTCAACTGAGCCTTGACCACGCGAGGGTGTAATGTTGACCGGCTTCCCATGGTGGTATATTTCCCCTCGAACATCTGTCTCATCAGTGACCATCGCTCAACGGCGCGGAGTTGGAAGACTTACTTCGATAAATGTAGCGACGAAGTCCACATGATCAATTGGGGCAGTCTTGAGCTCCTCCAGGTACTTCGTCGGTATCATGAGACGCTCTCCAAGAGGACTAGGAACATAGAAGAAGTCTCCCCCGGACTACACATTCAGCAGTGAAACCAATAGATTTGTTTTATATTACTTACAGCTCTATAGCCCTCTTCCAGCATTTCTTTCGCATGCTCTCGAAACCGTTCGCGGCTTCTTTTCAGGGAGTCCGCGTCCTCTCCACCAACTACAAGCACCCCAGAAGCTAATTCTTGGTTTTCGCTTCTAGGATAAATGTAGAGCAAGAGAGCAAACGATGCCAAAGCAATCAATCCCACAAGATATCTGTGACTGAGTTCGGAATCACGGAGAACGAATGGCACCCGTAAAAAGGGGGCCTCAATATCCAACAGGGACCCCATCCTCAGTTATCTGATGAAAGAGGCTGAAAGAGTGTTTGGCAACGCGCAAGCAACACGCTAACGTGGGTTTTCGAAATAACTTCTAGAAGCCGCCAGCTGAGTTCTAAAAAAAAACCTTTAGATGGTGAAGCTTTTGGCTTAATACACCCCAGCAGCGCAGAAAGACGCTGAACTTTGTTTCCTGGAGCGGCGTTCGTCCGAAAGTTGCTTTCCCCGAGTGGTTGGAGTAAGGAGGGTTACCATATCAGGCAAGTCGCCGATGCTGATACACCACCATCTTATCTTAAGATAAACTCTTCAATGACCACGTCGATTTCGTCAGTGGGCAGTCGAAAATATACCACAACGGATTCAAGAACGACATTCACTATGGGAGAGCCAATTCGAGACGAGCCGGTCACCACCAGCCTCACTCCCAGCAAGAGAGCTCTGGAAATCGATGACCCTTTCCAGCCTTACAAGATCGAGAAATACGATGACGGTCTGAGGTACGATACGCTCCAGGTCCATGGAGGACACCGGCCGGACAAGGAAACACACGCTCGTGCTGTGCCTATCTACAATAGCGTTGTAAGTTGTGCCTAAGAGACCACCTTTCTGTTCTTGTGACTGACGAAGGCGGAATTAGTCTTTCGTATTTACGGACAGCAATCATGCTAAACGGGTTTGTGCCATGGAAGGGGCGGGGTACTTCTACAGCCGCATTTCTAACGTAAGTCACCAGAACGACTGGAGAGAGATGTCTCCGGGATTGACGTCTGTTTTCTTAGCCCACAGTTGCCGTTTTCGAGAAGAGAGCCGCAGCTCTTGAGGGAGGCACTGCAGCTGTAGCCACAGCATCCGGGCAAGCGGCCATTTTCAACACCATCATATGTCTTGCTGGGACAGGCGACAATGTCGTCGCATCGATCAACCTGTACGGCGGCACTTACAGTCTTTTCAAAACGCTGCTTCCCCGGCTTGGCATCTCGGTGAAATGGGCGAAGAAGGAAACGAGAGAAGAATTCGCCAAACACATAGATGAGAAGACCAAGATGGTTTTCGTTGAGAGTATTGGAAATCCTCGGTGCAGCATCCCGGACCTGCGAGACCTGGCCGACTTGGCCCACGAGAACAACGTTCCCTTCGTTGTGAGTCGGAATTGTTTCTCGACCTTCCTGATAGACTTCACTCAGCTGACAAAATTGTCAGGTCGATAACACTTTTGGTGCGTGTGGTGTCTGGTGCAAGCCGATTGACTTTGGCGCCGACATAATCTTACATTCAGCCACAAAGTGGATGGGCGGCCACGGTACCACGGTCGGCGGTGTGATCATTGACTGCGGCACATTCGATTGGGGAAAGGCCGGTGAGCGTTTCCCGCGAATGATCAAGAAGGAGGGCCCAATGAGCTTTTCTTATTGGAAAGCTTTCGGTAATATCACCTTCGCCATGGCAATGAGAATCGACATCTTGATGGAAGTTGGGTCCACTCTTGCACCCGCTTCAGCACAGCAGCTTCTTATCGGAATGGAGACTCTTAGCTTGAGATGCGAAAAGCATGCCAAGAACACCATCGAGATTGCTCGGTTCCTCGAAGCTCATCCCCGAGTCGCTTGGGTCAACTATCCAGGTAAGATTTGAGTATGAGAAATGCTGGTAGGAACACAATTCAGCTAATACACTGCACCCAGGGCTCGAGAAAAATCAGTATCATCAGAACGCCCAAAGGTACCTGAAAAATGGATATGGAGGTGTACTTGCATTCGGTCCAAAGGGCGGGGATGTTGCAAGCAAGATGCTGATGAATTATGTGCGAGTCATCTCTCACCAGACCAAGTAAGTCGTGTGCGTCTCTCCCTACCAGTCGGCGATTACTAACTTTAATGTCAGTGTTGGAGACTCCAAGACATTGGCCACTCATCCATGGAATTCAACGCATGTAATCATGCCGGAAAAGGACCGTCGCGAGGCTGGAATCACCCCTGTAAGCAAACCGTTTGACTTATCTTTCTGCAATTCAGACCTAATGGGAAACTATAGGCATTCATTCGATTTTCTGTTGGTACAGAAGATGTCAGAGACATCATTGAAGATCTTGGCCAGGCCTTGGCCAAGCTTCCGGATGATATTGTCAATGCGCATGACGAGAAGCTAGAGGCGAAGATTAGTTCGTCTGGGGCCGAGGCAAAATACATCGAGCTGGAGACAAATGGGACACATGATTTCACTGACGCCGACGTATCTCTGTCTAAGGCGAACGTGCCTTTGGGCCGCCAGACCGACGTCGGAAACTGGTGAAGAGGTTGACTTTTCTGGACGAAGCAACACATAATGTATCTTCACGGAGCTTTCGGTATTAACCTATGGTAAGTATCATGCTCCATTAGAGAGGTTGCCGGGGAACATACAGGACAGCTGTACAGTGGCAAACTATTGGGAGACCCCGCGACAACTCAAGCAATGCGTACATTCAAAAACAAATTGGGTTCCACTTTGACTTCCCGCGCACTCAATTTACTTTTGTTGTTGTATTAGCGTACTCCAGATTGGCGTCTTTGAAGCAGAACATTAGAGCCGATGCTAACTTGAAACGCCTGGCAACCAAGAAACGGTTAATAAGATGAGCTTGGCAAGTTGCATAATTAGGCACTGGGCCTGGACAGTTTCACCACATATTCGACAACCGTTCTCCTAAGTTCCTAAGTTCAACAAAAAATGCTTGATCATCAAATTCAGATACCTTAGACATCTATGAAGGCTACACTGAGGTATTAGGCTAAACGAGGATGCCTCCATAAAATTGAATGTTTGAAGCGGTCGTGAATGGTTCCAATCCGTTGCAATGCAAAAAAAGTCAGCAGATAAGAAAGAAGGGCAAATCATACGGAATGGTATCTAGGGGTCGTCTCGCTCCATGCTTCATTTCCGCTCATTTGATACTCCAGACCCTTCATGAAGGCTTGTAGGTCTCCGCTGCATGTATCCGTGGACCTGAGCCTTTTTTCAACCAATTGTTCGTGGACCAATTCCCATTCTCGGCACATGACCCAGAGAACCCTTTTCGACGCCGAAAAATGCAGGCTTGTCTCTGAGGAAAGAACAGATACAGAAGAGCACAATGCTGAGCCCTCCTTGTGTCCAATTTCAGATGCAAGAAGTTCCTTTTCCCAACTGTAGATATCGTTGACAACAGAGATGTGTTTAGAGCAATTCATCTCTATATCGTGAACGGTTCTTAATTGCTCTTGATTTATGTGCAACTTCATACTGAAGCGCATCAATGCAGAGAGAAGACTACAGTCCACGAGTCAGCGTTCAAACCCTGATGTGTTTCTTCAAAGAGACGAAGACACTCACGCTTTGCCGACATCTCTTTCACGGTACTTAAGATACTGTCCGAGCTGCTTGATGCCTAACCGAGACTTATCGGTTTGTGCTCGCATGAAGGTGAAGACAGGTTCGAGAATGTCATCCGCCAGCGCTTTATCACACGAACGCATTTCGTTCCACAGGTCGTACGTAATCCACTCAACTGGTACGTTGCGGTCAGGCTCTTCAGTACCTCTTGACAACACGATCAATCGCTCGTTGTAAACAGAGCCATCTTCCAAAGACATGTCTTCGAGGAGATCTAGGTTCAATGAGTTAGTGCAACGTTTAAAATGAACCAAGCTCTCTCGGATAAATGAGAAGAGAGATATAGTCATGACCACGGTGTCTCATACTGACCATCAATCAGAAACAACAACGTCAAAAGCCGGCAAGCCAACCCTATTCTGTTGTCCAACGCGACTGGATAGTAAAAGCAAGTCACTCGGGGAAATCCTGCAGCGACGAATCTTTTTCGGGCCTTTTCATTCTCAAAAGGCCAATTTTTGAGAAAATACTCGCTGACTTCTGCGGTGACGCGTGGCTCGAGGTGATGAATCTTGGCTGTGAAGCGGGAGCCTGGGAAAAATTCGTCCGGACTGTAGCGCTTCGGACCGATATCTTCTGACACTACTTTCGACGCTGAAGTCTCCGTTATCAGCGGAAGTATGAGAGAAGCGATTGTTTGAAGTGAGATCATGATGGCTGGGGTTCTGCGGGTAGCTCAGTCACGGTTGAGGTAAGCTCTGATGTAGGCAAGGTAATCAGAGAAGCAGAAGCAGAAACGGCAAGTTCATGCGTGGTGCCTCATGAAGCTGTCAGTCGTTTCTGTACTTGAGATGAAACTGGGCACCCATACCCGAGGGTTCAGTGACCCTGGTCGAGAGCTTTCCCTATCAGGTAATAGGCCGACCTTGAAGCATCGGCCTGAACGACTCATGCAGTCCACCGCTCGAGCCGATGTGACGTGAATGCAGTACAGCAAATAAGAGTAAATATCAAACCTTTGCAACTTATGGACGGGTTTGCCATGACGATTTTCTCGCTGACAAGGGATTCCGGCATCTATCAAGTCGAGGTCCTTGTCGTGATGGAGACTTTCGAGTCGAGTCGCAAAGGTCAGTCGCAGCTCTAAATACGGGAGGACAATTGCATCGAGGGAAAATCTAGTGACGCGTCACAATGAGAAGGGTGACTGATTTTTCGTACAACTGAGGCGTAGCACAGGGTGGAGATACCTCCGGGTATGTCAAAAACAATAGCAGCTTGGTTGGGAACAATTGAGAGGATCTGCCTCATCCAACCTGATTGATACTGATTATTCTATTGATAATTGCTCATTACAGCGAACTGAATCAGCTAATTGGACATTTGCTGGAGACTCTAGTCCTCCACGGGTTACTCGGTATTACAGTCGTTGCCGAAAATCCGTGGCGGCTTGTTGCAAATTTGTTTCATGCAAGTTTGCTTCCCCAAACCAAAGTGCACGACAATTTGCCAGTGGGCCTTCTAGCTCGGTATACCGTTCGCCCAAAGTCAGGATGCATCTCCCATTCCAGCGACCACTAGAACACTCCCATTCCTTGGTGTCTTGCCCGTAGGTCTGAACTTTCCTTGGCTCCGAAGCCACGGCTGAATGCACAACTGCAAGCCCCACAAAATGTGCTGAGCTGACGGGCAAGCCAGCTGCCATGATAGGAGCAGCCAAGTCGGCTGGCAAGAGTTTGGTTATGGTGGCGGCCGGGGCTACGGCGTTGATCGTTATACCAGAGTCGCGAATTGTTGACCGCATAGCCCGCATGTAGTTAATCAGCTATACCTGTCAATAAGGTGGCGAATCAGTAGAAACTTGAGGTTATAATCCACGTACCGCTGCCTTCGTTCCGCTGTAGACCGGGAGTGATTGTTCGGCCGCATACGCCGTTGCACTCGACGTCAAGACCACACTTCCCTGAAGATCGTTCTTCTTCATATTGTGTATGGCGATTTTCACGAAGTTCAAGACCCCCCGAAAGTTGACATCAATCACGTCATAGTTGGGCTCCAGCAGGTTTCCTTCGGCGTCGAAAGAATCTTTGAGATAAGTTCCGTCCTCACCCTGTCCAGCGTTCGCAATGGCAATTTGAACCGGGCCAGAATCCGCAAACGCGTCCCGGATATGGGTCCACTGGCAAACATCGCACCGTCTAAAACGTATGAGTGGCGAAAGAGCTTCCTCGGGCTCACAAATGTCAAGGATTATGACCCTCGACCCCTTCGAGGCCAAAATCTTGGCTGCCGCCAACCCAATACCTGATGAGCCTCCTGTTCAGGGTGTTAAAAATGAATAGCGTTCTCAATCCGTTCAAATGCTAGTTTACCTGTGATCACAGACGTTTTGCCCGTGAGATCCGGGAGGCTCTCTTCGGTAATACTCAGAGTGGCCATGATGGCGAAGAAAAATGAGTTGCTGTGCTTCTTACTTTGATAAATCGCTGAGATTATCCAACATTATCGATTTAGGTATCCTGCGCCTTTCTAGACAGCTAAGTCGGTTGAGGTATAACATCTCCTAGTTTACAGGCAATTTGAAATATTCAAAATTTCCAAAATCGAGGTTGGTCCGAGACGGTCAGTCCAGCCGGGGATTTGCCTGTTTAGGCCTGAGCAATCCCATTCACACGCCGCCCCCAGCCCCGCACAAGTACCTGTTCGACTGCGCTGTCCTCACAAGACATGTATTTACTTGCCGTAGTATGGGTGGAAAAGCTATCAAAGGACGTGAATAGTCGAGGTGATTTTTGAGGTGCTTATTAGGTGAAATGAAACTATTTGACGATTTGATTGACTTGAAACCTTTAAGCTGTTTTGTGGTAATCATTTTTGGAATTCATCCCAGAGATCGCTCACCGTCGGGATGTCAGAGCTGTGTTTAGATGCCGTGTAATGCGTCGAGCTTCTCAGGGCTCAAACTGGCTTGAATTGTAAAATTGTCTGTGGCGAGATTCGACCGTGGACTTTCATCTTTGCTGAAGCTAAAGAGCAAAATAACTCGTACTCGTTTCTTGTAACGTGTTCATCTGCTTCTTAGTCGTAAGTGAAACTTCAGGGCATATTGCAGTGCAGTTGAGGATGAATATTGCGACGTAAGATACATGTACTGCTTTAATGAAATACAAATCATACAGTGATTGTTTGGCTTTCCGTGTCTTTTTCCGGATCCCAGTATCCAACATATCCATCTCTTCCCGTCAGATATGTTCCTTTCGCTTGTTCTTCGGCCGAAGCGCGAAAAACAGCATGCTTTTTGTTCGTCCAGTCAAGCCCTTTCCACACCACCCCTTCGGCATCAGTGAACTCTGCGTCCATTTCAGGTCGCAGTAGATAAACTATGGAGTACTTGTGGCGGCCCGTTTCGTCCTTGTGCGGTATGATACGGTGTAAGCTAGATTCCAAAGCACCGCCAGAGATAAAGCGAAGTGCGTCTCCAACATTGACCACGGCGTGACCAGGCTTTGGAGCGATGTAATACCACGTTTCTTCGTTCGGCTTTAGGACCTGCAAACCAGCGACCTCGGTGAAAACGATGGAAAGGCTTCCGGCGTCTGAATGGGCAATCTGGCCCACTTTATCGGGCTCGGTTTCGGCAAGCGTGTATTTCAGCAACCCGAGTGCAGTGGGACAAACGGCATTCTTCCGGTGATACTGCTGATAGGACTTGCTTTCATCCAACCCTAAAGCCTCGGAGATCCTAGCAAGAAGGAGCACGCTCATCTCCCGGAAGCTCGACATGGCATGTTTAAGAGAAGCAAGCTGGCTAGAGATTACCTTCGGTCCGGGAAAAGACGACGCATCTTGGATCTTGGATATGGGATGTTCGAACAGCTGATCGGCGTTAGTCCGGTCTGAAAATTCAAATCATTGGTTTGGGTTCACATACCATCAAACCTTCGAATCCATCTTTCTTACCCTCGACAGGTCCGTTACCATGACCAGCTGGCTTGTATCTGACAGCGAAACGTGTCAGCAATTGAGTGAAGTCAGAGCTATACCACAGAAATAACTCACCCCATCACTAAATGCTCGTCATGGTCTCTATCGACTAGCCACTCCGACTTTGCGTCTTGGGGCAAATCATAAAAACTGGTCGCAAGAGAATACATGTTCTGGACTTCTTTCATAATTCTTCCCGAGGCAACATCTCGGCAATCGAGATAGAAGAAACCAAGGTCTGTGCACGCTTTCAAAAGATTTTCCTTGGCGTCGACATCTCCGTCCATGAGCTTTTGAAGTGACACGACCCTGAGGTCTGCGTCCTCCTTTGCGACCTTCTCAGGGAGCGCCTTTGGCGATTCCATCTTGAATCTACTGAACTCAAAACGGCGAGTGGCTTCAGAGAGTTCCAAGACGAATGAAACAACTGGGGAGGCTTGTCTACGAAACTTGTCAAAACGACAGTGTACTCTGTAATAACAGGCTGCGAAGGGCTGCAGAAAGGTAAGTCGTCGCCAAAGCGAATGAATCCGACGCGAGTCCGGGGAATTTCCCAATGTGGAACATCCGAGCAGCGCGAGTCAAATGCTGCGGACGTCGGTCCAAATCCATTAACACCAGGTCGCCGAGAGTTTTGGATGAAAATCGAGGCTCATCCACCTCAGCTCTTATTGCAAAAATATACTATTCAAGGGCTGCTCCATTTAAACATTCATGCGGGCAGTGTTGGTGCTTTACACATCCTCGTCTTAGGACGCGTTAAATTGAGAGAATCAAAACCATGTCACAGGTCTTTTGTAGAGTTCAGGGTATATACAAAAGTTGAAACCACAAGCAGAACAGACAATTCTCAGACCAAAAGTACGACGATGCAAAGCATTATAGACTCGCCAGGCAAAAGCTTTCATAGAGATGGAGAGCGCTCGTAAAAATACTATGAATCCTGTGTCTTTGGCGTTGAAGGGGTCTTCTTCAATAGAGAAAAGGCTGATGCCAACCATAGAACCTCGTGTGTTGATTTGCAGAGAGTTTGGTAAGACGATATCACTCCTCGTCGTGATTTCTCTTCAGAATAGATTCCAGACGATCTTCTAATAACTAAATGATACCCGCAAGTTTTCGCTTGATGAGTGAGTCTTGTGTGATTCAGGACGTCCAGGTATCCAACATTTACCAATGACAAGGACTTAAAGAGGCTTGAGACCAAGCATTGTTTTCGTAACCACAGCATATGATTGGGACGGCGAGTTTCCTATTTCAGCTCGGCACATTACGTGTTTGTCTTTTGTTTGCATTCCCGGCGCAGCTGCTCAACAAAACACCCTGCACTACATTTTGACTTTGGGTCCTGGCAGTGCCAGTCATTACCAGTTATTACTGCGAAGAACTCTCAGCGCACGATTCGGACGCCACAATGTGTGACGACAGGAGCGCGGGCTCCTCGACTCTGAAGCCTCGCAACGTGCGGACAACCATCAATTACTACAAAGATCCTGGCGATGGGACCGAACACGCCCCGAGCATCGCCGGCAAGAGAAGCACATTCACTCAACCTTCAATTGACGTGGAAACGATCATCAACGACATCACGGGCAACGAAAGCGACTACACATTGGACAGCCACGGTTTTCAGCTACATCGTCACACAAGCTGCGAAAAGGAGTTTGTCGACGATCAACGGATTAAAGATGTGTATTACCCGGAGACGGAGCGTCTGCTTTATTCATTGTATGTCTTGATACAAACTCCTGCTTGGATAAGCGTTGTTTTGTTGATACACGTCTACAGAACAGGGGCGACTCGTGTTGTGATCTTCGACCATACGATTCGTCGGCCGAATCCCACTGCAGCTCACTCAGATGAAGAAAGAAGGCCTGTCAAGCGAGCCCACATCGATCAATCAGAGTGGGCCGCAAGAAACCAAGTTACCAGGCACCTGGGACCCGACGCTCCCAGGCTTTTGAAGTCTCGATTCCAGCTCATCAACGTCTGGCGGCCTATCAAAACCGTACTTAAAGATCCGCTTGCCGTCTGCGATTCTCATTCCGTGTCAGATGATGACATACTTCCGGTAAAGTTGATATACCCGGACTGGGTTGGGGAGCCATGTACGATTCTTCCAAACAAAAACCATCGATGGTATTACAAAAACCGACAAACGCCTGACGAGGTCTTGCTTATCAAATGTTACGATTGGAAGACAGATGGCAGAGCTAGAAGAGTTCCTCATGCTGCTTTCACAGATCCGGAAATGGTTGACCAAGACTCGAGACATAGTATAGAGGTCAGAGCTCTAGTATTTCACGAGGGAGATGTGGAAAGATCATGATTGTTTGTTAGTTGCCAAAATGCATTTTCCGGCTGCGGTGTCCCCATTAGCTAAAGAGCTGTGTCTAGGCACAACTGATCTCGAGGACCCTTTCCGAGGATGAATGTTGGATTTGGGCCAGAAATGCAAACATCCCAGAACTGAACATCCTAAAAGCAGAGACTCGTGCATTTTCCTGCGAGTCAAAGGTCAAGTTCGCCTCTGTACAAAGGCAGCCTATGAGACCGCAGACATTTAGCATTCGTGGAAACTTCATTATTCTGTGCCCTCATGAGTTGACATTCCAGTATATTAGTTAAGCTTCATAGCGGAGAAATTTTAAGTTTTTTTAATTCCGGGATACACATCCGAATCCTTCAATCTCAAAACAACAATACGGTCATGAATTGCACCATTTATTCGACCGGGGTTAATCATGTTCGCGTCATCGTTATTTATAGCATCCACTTCGTTATTTTTGGCAAGGCTCATCTTGAAATGAAGAGGTAGTCAGTAAGAGATTGAAATTGAGTTGAACCTCAAAATATCGATATCTTGACGGAAACACATAGTATCAGTGAACCGCATTCCCCGGATGGCCCTGCCGGCCCGTCTCATCTAATCGCGATACACTTCAAGTCTTGTAACGAGTGTATATGAAAGCAAATAAGCAACCCACGTGGTTCGACTATCCATACTTCACCACTCCGTGTCCAACCAAGCAGGGAGCCCAGTGAGGCAAGTAGTGACCAAGTAGTCTAGGGTGCCGGGACCTGAGATGGATTCCACCAGGGGTAGAATCGTTCGCCCTCCGCGAGAGTTCTGAGGGTGCACGCGGAACCCTCGCAGCCGGCGGCAATCTGTTCGTTGCCCCACCAAGAGACTTCGGCGCCGAACCACTGAACGGTGAAGAGCATGATGATACCCGCGATGGCAATGCCGGCGGAGAAGGAAGCGGACAGCACAAAGTTATACTGTTGAGGCCGACGTTAGCAGCGTTCTTCCGACAGGTTCATATTTTATAAGACTTTTCAACTTTTGCTTCCGCTGAAGAGGCGCACGCTCCATATTCTTGTGACAAGCCGATAGGATTCCACTTACCTTGGACCAGAAGGCGAGATAGCGGCTGCGGACATAAATCCAAGATAGCCAGGCGATGGGGACGGCAGGCCAGGCGTACGAGAAGCTGTAAGGGGCCCAATTGACGCCTCCGTAAAAGAGAGCGACAGGGTGGAACTGGCGGAGGTAGCGATTCTTGGGGAAGAATTTGATGCAGTAGTAAAAGATGATAGGCAGGGCGATTCCGACGGGGAAGCCAAGCAAGAGGTAGTTGTACTGGCCCTGGTGGCCAAACACCTTGATGGGACCGATTGTGCCCCAAAGAACGGCTGCGGTGAAAAAGGTGTTGGGGCCGGGACAGAAGAGACGCATCTGCGCATCTGGCGTACAGATGCCAGGGATGCTGATCTGGAAGTTGATGACAGCGGTGCAAACAAAGGTTGAAATGAGGGTAGCGATCATCTGACAGGCAAAGGTTTGCCTGGGAGGAAGTTTGAGGTAGTGTGCAATCTTCAAGTCGTTTGCAAAGTGAACGGCGTGAGCGCATGTCACATAACTAGGGCGCTTAGATTAGAATCATGGAACACCGCCGAAAAGATGAGACCAAGGAAATGAACTCACCCGAAGGACTTGAAGAAGTTCATAGCCAAGGCATTGCCTTCAACCCACATACCACCAATGAACTCGGCCAAAACGTTCAGTGTCACCTCAATTCCGGTCATGGCCTTGATGATGCCAATCGGAATGACGAAAACAACAGCTAGGAAGACACCATAAGGAACGACGCCAGGAGTGGTGTACGTTGGCCAACCGGCTACACCAGCAAAACCAAATCCGGCAGCAACTATGAGAGTACCGAGGTACCACCATTCAGAGACTTGTTACTGTGAGCTTCTAATATCACGTCAATCTAAGGGAAACGTTGCTCACCTTCTGGGTAGTTGGCCATGAGGCGATTGTGAATATCCTTGTACTCGCCATTGTCGCCGGCTTCCTTTGTGGTCTTCTTGCGACGGATGGTATTCCACATGTTCTTGAATCCCATCATAATTTCGTACCGGTGGAATATGCATACGTGAGTGATGGCGGCGCTGTATAAGGCGAAGAATGAGCCGTAGACCAATGTGTTAGCGGCACCCAGGTAAGCGGCCGAGTAGTCCATGTATTTCTCGTGATCATACATTCCACGATCATCAAGGGCTCTTGATACGTTGTAGAGCTCACCAAAGTGGTCGAAGACACGGTTGGAGTTGATAGGGATATATCCGGTATTCCACGCATTAGTGTAATAGATGCCCATAATGACGAACCCAAGCAACCACATGCCCAGCGTTCGATTGAAGGTCGAAAAGGCCGGGACCATTAGCGGGTCGACGTTGTCGAACAACATGACGTTCCAGTCGAATGTAGGCCAGAAGTTGAACATACCCAAGCCATTTCGGAAGCCGGTCGTGATCTCCAAATTATGGTTATTAGGCGCGATCCAAGTCATCCAACTGAAGAAGGTGAGTACCTCAAAGAGGTAGTTAGGGAACCAGAAGTAGATGAACATTGCGCCGAACGACCAGAGGAAGAATTTGTATCGAGTCATTGAGTAGAACTTCCTGAAGGGCCCGGGAACAGAATTGTTTGTCTCGTTGTGGAGTGCAGAGTTGAGCGCAATCGTAACAAGAGACGCTGGCCATACGCAGTAGGAGGGGTACACGATGAAACGACGGGTTAGGCCTGGCTCTTGTCAGTCATCAACTTTCAATGGAGCTATTGGGAACAAACCAGCAAGCCCGTAACCAATAAAGTTGGTGGATAGTGCGATAAGAATCTGATAAGCGAAGCTCTTTGCATACGGCTGGTTGAAGTACTGAGGCAAGACCTGGGTCCAGACGATATACTGTGTGTATGGCAATGACTTGGCAGTGTTTGCCATGATGGCGATGAGCATGTGCTCCTTCTTGTTGAAACGACCGGGATTCAAAGGTAGCTCGATGCCAAATCCCAGAGGAATCATGACATTTGGCATCCACTTCTCCCAAGCTTTTCCGATTGGGAAAGCCAGAAGCTGCGCGACGTTCGATTCGATACTAATAAGCGGTTGGCGGACGCTGAAAAGCTGTGGTACTTGTGAGCAATTTTACAACACGACCTGCAGTGCTGTAAGTTACTGTTTACCTGGTTGATAAAAGCAAGGAAAACCGAGAAGAAAACGCCGATGGTCCAGCCACGAATTGTGCCGCAAGGCAGAGAAGGGTCGTCTTTGTTGTCGACAACCGCCCTCACCTCTGCATATGGGCTGTTATTAGTGATGAGAGCTGCCTCCAGCTTCATCTCCCAGATGATCTCTTCGTGCTTCTCGGGGTTTTCAATGACATCGTCGTTGTCTGCTGCACTGTTAGCGTTCTGCTTTGAGGGGGGTTGTCGAGACAACTGACCTAGGAAGTCATGGATCTTGATGAGAACGCTGTGAGGGAAGTTTGGGTCACGATCGTGAATCTTCAGCACATTTTGCATCATCTTGCGCACTCCCTCCAGAGAGAGGGTAGCGGCGATAGCCTTGGCCTCGACAAGATCATCCTCGGTGACATCAAGATGCCTTTGCGGGTGTCAACATATTTCAGAGGGGAAGGATTAGCTTGCGGCTCACTGTTCGAATACATGTTCGTCGGAATCTAGACGATGAAGTTCTTGGGCATGAGCATCCTGAAATAGGTTGGTCAGTTCATCCGTCCGCACCCGACAGCGTTTTGGCAGCTTGCATCGCAACCCTGATCGCACTCACAGCTGGGAGCTTCTCGCCCGTCAAAACGCCCTCTGTCTTTCCGATCTCAATGGGGGAAACAGACGCGTCGGACTTTTCGTTCGCCATTGCGCTGTTACACGACAGTGGGCACGACAGTTGGGGGGGTTGTAAAACAGATATCCACGGACAGACGACGACCTCAGTCTCAGGGGATTACTGGATAATTGAAAGTTTCTTGAGTGGAGGACTACCTATATACAATCGCTTATCAGCGGTGCCACGCGGTCGGTGCCCAGATGCCAACCGGGTTGCTCGACATGATAGCCCGCCATTTCAGATAGTATGATAGCGGGCTGGTCCAAAGTGGCAAGGGTCGGGTCGGTGGTGATTTTTGAACCTACACACCTAGTCTAGGCCGCCTCGGTGTGGGCAGGTGCGGGTACGTACCCGGATTGGCACGGATATATTGGCTCAAGCGCAGCTCGCTGCTTTTAACCTCGACAACATCACTTATCCCTCCTAATACAACCTCTCTTTTTTGGATCCCTACACTCTGCGCCAATCCTTCCATCATTTCTGGTCTCCCCTTCCAGAAACCCAGCGGCGATGGCTTCGTCACCCGCTATATATTGAGGCTATTCAGAGCTGAAAATTCGACCCAAATCGTCACTATACCCACTGCAGCAGAGGCAGAGCCAGCGACCACCCAATGAGGCGTGATGACTACGCTATTCAGACTACGCTATTCAGACCACGCTATTCAGCCCTGAACAAACAGCACCAAGCCCCTATTCGAGACCGTGGCTACAGAGCCTTACTACTATGTTGACCCTTTGCGAGAGTCAGAGTTGACGCTGCCTGCGGGCCTTTTTCGATCCATACAGCCATATTGGCACCATACAAACCAAGATCGAGCACTTTGATCAGCACTAAACAAACAAAACCAAAGACATACTGAAAAATACCCGCGCTGAATACAGGCCCCTGAAACCCCTGTTGTCGAGCCTGGCGGCCCACTGTTGGAGAGGCTTGCTGGGACCAAAACAGAGGGAGTACGGCTGGGTGAAGCGAAATGGATGCGCGTGGAACCAATGGAGCGTATTCGCAGGCCGGCGATGATGGTATGGATTGGAACGGAACGTTCAGAGCCGAGAGAGGCTAGATTTGGGCTTGTTTGATGCTTGTGCGGTTCATTCGGGTCATTTGAAGGCATCGCGAGACGTCGTGGGCGACGACTTGTTGGTGGTGGACATGTGGGCAGGTGCGGGTACGTACCCGGATTGGCACGGATATATTGGCTCAAGCGCAGCTCGCTGCTTTTAACCTCGACAACATCACTTATCCCTCCTAATACAACCTCTCTTTTTTGGATCCCTACACTCTGCGCCAATCCTTCCATCATTTCTCTCGGCGGCATCTTGGCTCTGTGTTTGAGAGAATCACCTTCTCGGACAGGCATACTGCGAATTTCAAGGGGTGTGAAGAGCAGATATGCAGGCGAGAGGGGATTGGTTCATTCGTTCAAGTTGGTTGCCACTCCTCAAGAGAAATCTCGGCGCCGCACGACCACGGCCCGGACACAAGGAACCGTTGACACAATCTCTGGGCTTCTAGGATACAACAGTATGAACAAACGAGGCGGGGAAGTGTGCAGGTGGATTGCGACAAGCCGGGGATGGGGCATGGTATCCTTGTCGTGGGTAAATTCGTTCACGTTGGAGGACGGCATCCGCTTGTGATTTGTAGACGTCAAATCCTGCACGCGACATTCTCTGTTGGATTTTCCGTGATTTTCAGAGGCAACTTCCGATTTCCTTCGGCAAGGAGAACATACTACGTCACGTTCCAATCAGTTCCTCTGAAGGGAGCAGTTGATGTCATGATGTTCCCCTGGCGAAGACGTATAGTGCCGGTGTGGCTTGACTGATATCTCGCGAGGGAGCTTGGTGTCAGTGCACGACGTGTCGTCAAATGCAATCTGACTGGGCCAACCATGGCGGAAGAGCGTAAAATCATTCAAGTGGGACACCTGTACGAGCAACAGATGAGGTAAAGCTCATTATTCAGCCATACGAGTACACTCACGCCGCACTGCACGTAAAGGACGCCTGACTTCTCGAGTCGTAGGGCAGCAAGGGCACATGTAGTTCTTCAAGGAACACAACGGGGGCTCGCGCGTGCAGGGGCTCCAAAAAGGCCCTTGAGGACATGTGCATCCGTTAGTCTTGGACTGTTGGTCGATTGTGGTCCAGCAAGCTTACGCAAGAGGGGGGACCACGAGAGCTCCACCCAAACTGTACACTGTACAACTGACTGACCACTGAGCACGCAATTCAAGCTCGAGATCCTCTCGTCCATTTTCTTTGGTGCCGTCAAGGTACATGGGAGACGAAGAACGCGGTGACATAAAAAGAGGGGAAAAGGAATCATAATAGTAATGTACATTTATTAAGGTTAAAATTGGCGCCAACACGGTCCATTCGTTTGTTGTCTCGTCTCGCCTCGCCATGCCGGGAGGGGTCTGCCACCTGGCAAGTTCTGCTGATTTCTTGCCTCCACCTCGTACTCCAACACGTTCGCAACCCTCTTGCAACTAACCAAATCGTATATGCAACTCTCTTGCGATTGAAGACACATGATGGTTGGTAGCTGCTTGGAAGTCGAGTCGAGGTGACGTTTACCCACACCTATTCCACAGTCCCTTTAGAGTTTAGAGCCACATCAACTGGTCCTTCGTCTCGGTGAATTTCCTTCCCGGCGGCCGTTGACGACGGGATCCCCTGCCGAGGGGCCCTTCACTATTGGCCGCCACGCATTTCGCAAACGGGCGTTTATCGGCAGTGCCCAGATGTCGCCCAAGTCCAGCTGAATTACATCCTGCCTCCCACATCCCATTCGGGCAGGAGGATGAGACTGGCTCTATATAAGGCCGGCACGACCACTTCCTTGGCTTTTCTTGGGTTGATCTTGGAAATTTCTTGGAACCTCCCCATTCTCCGTGTCTCTCTTTATCTATCCCCGCGCTCTCCAATCACTCTATGTTTCCGCGCAGCATCCAACCAGTTTCCCGGCCTGTTGTGGCATCTTCTTCTGCCGACTTCTATCTGCAAACATAGCATATTAGTGTATCTTCATGGTATTGATCAATGCCTCTCGTGGCTTATCATTCCAGTTGGGCAGGTCACAGGTGGCGTTCGTATGTCGCGGGGGAAGAGGAAGGTGCTCTGGAAATAGTGCGGTGCAGCTGAGAACCGCGCATTATTAACGACTCGTCAACCCACCCTAGACTTATCGCAATCTGTCGCCAAGCACTGCGAAGGCTCGTTGAGCATGTCTTTTCTCGCCAGAGCTTGATCCTTGAGGTCCAGCCGTGTCGGGCACGAACTTCACAGCAGACGCAGCCTTCCCAAGCTTCCCAAGCTTCCCGAGAGAGGTATAGCTCATGCAGCTGCACCATGCCGTTCAATATGGTTGCTTGTGTGCATCCATACGTCATGCGTCTCACATGGCTCATTCATTGTGGGATCCCAGCTTGCTCAACCTTGGACCAGAGACCCTAAGGGTTGCAGCAGGGTACGTCGCCCACTTTCGATAATCGCGGGCGGCGGGAGTAGAGACGCCAGCACAACGTTGAGATCAGAAATTCGACTACCGACTTTTATTCGACAGACCGTGGTTATTAACGTCATGAATGTCGCACAGAGTGACTGACAACATATGCGACGATCCCCTCACAACGTAAGACCACCACGCATTCTCTGATCTACGCATGCCATGTCATGAACTGGCTGCTCTACGCAACCCTTTGGGATACGGGGCTGAAGTTTTTATTCAGTACCTACTAAGGGCATACAGTCCGGGCTGTGAAGAAGAGAGGCTCTTTTTTGCAGGAACCACTGAATACTCGGCATGATCTCGGACGATTCTCCCATCACACTTTGGCATTCGGCTCGCAGTTGGTATCACGATGTACCTTATCGATCCGATCGTGTTTTCTCTTCCACTCTAGCCTTGTGCACATTCGCTTCACCCATTCTCTTCCCACACCGCGCCTACGCCCTCCGTGTCGTAACCCCGGTTTCCAGGTGAGGTTGGGCCCGCTGCCTCAGAGAAGAGAAACTGCCCGACTTCCTTGTAGATGAAAGATAATTTCTTGCAGTTCAGTTGGGGGCGTCGCTGAGATGATGTTGTGAAAGTCATATGACTGAGGCCGCGCTTTGTCAAGCTGGTGGGGGGCTGTGTTCGATTCGTCCATGTAACCATGTTGGATTCAATCCGAGGCTATGATGGAGCCGCTTCGATATATCTGAAGCCTGAGACGAATCTTGTAAGAGACCGCCGGTGAAGGCTGTGGCCCGAGGCCACACAGCGTGGGACTATCTCGACGAAATTTTGATTGCCCGTGCAACCCTTTTGCGAAACGAAGAGTACTTTCCGGCCTCGCATTCTTTTCTGCTGCTCGCTTCCTGTCCAGTACGTTACTGAGAGCTATCCGTCCCGCATGGAGCAGTGATGGGTACAGGCAACCTTCTTCGAGCGGTGGCATTCTACACCCGGCCTCTCTACAGTGACAGGACCTCAGGTAGCACTGTTCAACAACGCGAAGCCCCACCTAGCTTATCGCGGCCGGCGCTAACGCGTGTTGTAACAATAACACCTCATTTCACACGTGACATCGAAGGCGACAACCAACGCCGCCATCGCTGTGACTGAGATTTTCTAATGGGTTCGAACGGGGTCGCATGGTACGGCGTCCGGACAGGTCATCATCCAGGTGTCTACGGCGATTGGCACCAGTGCCTGGCCCAGACGGCGGGCTATCGCGGAGTTCACTGTGAGTCCAACCGCCCCGTCTCCCGGGTCCCCCCCCCCCCCCCCCCCCCCCTTTTGTCTGGTCATCTGTCATATTGTTACTGGCTGACGTCTCTTGTCGCACAGATGATGTATTCACCTCGCGGGAAAGTGCGCAGGCGTTCGTGGACAGAAAGCCGCCCGTGGAAAACTTTGCTCCAGCGGGAAACATCTTCAGAATGCCGATTTTCTGGGGTGTCGTGGGCGATGACTTCACTGGCGTGACCATGGACCGCAATGCCATGAAGGAGAGGTTTAGCAGGGATAGCAATTATTCTTACAAGTCCTTCGCGACTCGCCGTGAGGCGGAGGACTATGTCAAGGAACGAACTGGAGTTGCACCTGTTCCTCGGGGCCCCGCCTGTGACCCTGACTATACCCCTGCCCCAATCTTCGATGCGATACAGCCCAGAGATGATGACAAGGCCGATGCCGACGACGGCGCCAACTATTCGGAGTTCATGGGCGAAAACCTGGAGGCCGTGGGCATCGCTGCCGACAACGGACGGTCGAAACCTCGAGACCTGCCAGACGGAATGATTGAAGTGTACACAGATGGCAGCAGTTCCATCATGTCACATCCCGCAAAGGGGGAACCGCAGTTTCGGGTAGGAGGCCTAGGCGTGTACTTCGGACCTGACGATGAAAGGTAACGTTTGCCGCAGCCTCGCTTCCATTTCCCCTTCCGTGATTGTCTTGTGTCTTGGGAAACGTCTGACGCAGAACATACCTTACATGACGCTAAGAAAAAGCCCAGAAACCTCGCAGAACCAGTAGAGGGCCCTACCGAATACCACAGGACGAACCAGCGCGCCGAGCTCAGCGCCGCGTTGCGCGCGCTGGAGAGCGTGCCACGGGACCAGGGCCTGCTCATCTGGACGGACAGCAAGTACACAATCCAGAGCGTCACGGAGTTTCACAAAGATTATGAGGCGAACGGCTGGGTAACTTCTACTGGCAAACCAGTGTACCATCAGGACCTGATCAAGAAGATCCTTCTCAAGATCCGCGAGCGCCCATGCGGGAAGACCGTTTTTCGGTGGTGCAAGGGGCACGCTGGCACCGAAGGCAACGAGGCTGCCGACAAGCTTGCAGACAAAGGCGCCAAAATCGCCTATCGGAATCGACTTGACCAATTGTAGCCAATGACGCTGTAGTCTCGGTGGTATTGCTCAAAGATTGGTCTTCTACTATTCTTGCTGGATTGTAAATGAATCGATTATTGAAGGCTGTGAGAATTGATATGACATATTTTCTCTTGGATTAAGAAACATTGGTCCGCAAGTTCCTCTACGGATTATCCCGGACCCCAAGGTACCGATTGAAACAGATTGCCGTCTTGTACTTCTTCGTAAATACATGTCGCCCGACGTAACTAGCCTTAGAAGCCGGTTATACTATCAAAAAGGGTGCCAGGAGGGTCCATGTCCAGCACATCAACTATAGGGATGAGGTTGTCCTCCAACATGGATCTCCACGATGGCAGAGGAGCCTCTGTTTCCCATGTTTCCGGTTCGTGGCCATTTCCCATTTGTTTCCTCCACTGCGTAACCGTCCAGCCGGTATTATCCTGGACGATCTTTTCGACATCCCATGGATCTCCGACGTCGAAGTTGCATCGTATGACTGATTTTTTGTCGGCGATGTCTTTCATAGCCTTGGGAAGATGTTTGAAATGGTTCCAGGGAATAACGGAACCGTCTCCGAAAGAATATTTGGTCTCTGGGTCGAATAATGATGGCGCCGAGATGATGCCTCGCCTGACTGATTCTTCCCAGGCAAGCTGCCGAGCGACGTCCCGCTGGACTACTGACTTGAACATTTGCGCGGCCACATGAGGCAGCGGCTGACCGTCGAGGACGAGGGAGAATGACCCAGCAGGCATACCCGCAGGCGAGAGTGCCAAGGCTTCAATGACCCATGTGTTGACTATGCTGGTAATCTTTCTCGAATCGATTTTCCAGTGGCCTCGATGTATCTCCTGATAATCATACCTCCAACTTCCAAGGCACTCAGTCAAGTCGTTTCCGTTTCTTACACACTGCAAAGCATTGCTCCAAAGGTTGACGCGACGCTCCAAAAACAGGCGAGGATTTTCCCGGCAGAAGTGAATCAGGCCCTGCGCATGACCCTGAGGATTTGCGACAGCAATGCCGTCTTCATTCAACACAATTCTGCGAAGTTGCATACGAAGCCCGACATCGAGGTTCTGCAGAAAAGTGACAGCCGCTGCTGCAGCCGAAAAGCGGTATCTTACGCGATCTCTAGTCCCTCGTGCATCCTCAATCTCCGTTAGGTCATCACCGAGGAGATTGAACGTCACGTTTTCAGTCGGGATAGACCAGTCGGCAAGCCGAGAGTTGCGTACGCCAGCAACCTCAGCAATGAATTCGTCGACGGTACGTTCGTCAAACCACCCGCTGGTATAGACGGAAAAGTACCGTCGCACCGCTTCATGATCAGCGTTTGGGGGTAGGCCCAACTCAAGCACATGCTTGCAGAATCCATTCCAAAGTGAACATGCCTCTCCGTACGGGCGCTTGACTACTGCGTCGAACTTGACTACTGATTCGAAATAGTGTTCTGTATCATTTCTCATTTTCTCGACAACCGGGACGAATGGTGGATATTTGAGCTTGACTTTGGTCAGCAAATTTTCTGGCATAGTCTGAATAACGTAGTAAATCAATTCCCGCTGAATTTGGAAGACGCGGAGTAGCATCAGTTCGTGCCTCAAAGCGATGATGCGAAGCTGGTCGGAAGTAACAGTGGAGATGGTAATGGTATTGATGCGCAAGGCGACACCACGCATCTCTGAAGCAACGAGCCGACATGTGTAGGAGAGGTTGAGGTCGATGGCCTGCCCGTCCACCCCTTTCACGGTGCCAGCAAGGCTGACTTGGTCGGGCCTACTGCTATTACGTGCCAGCAGGTTCGTGGCAAACCGGTCAGAGTCGCATTTGTATCCGCCAGGAACTGTAACGTAGTGTTCGTATACGTTGTCTCGGATTTCTCGCGGGAGGGAGAGAAACGATGTTGGAAAAGCCATTGCGTCGGGTGTCGAACGCGGGTTACCGCGAAGTAAGAAAAAATGAATGAGCTCGGACAAAGTTGTTACGAGAAGGCATGAGCGGTAGGGGTACGTCATCTTATACCTGGGGGGGAGGGGAGGGGAGGGGAGGGGGCGGAAGGGAGCATGTTTAGCTTTCGCTTTTCGGTGTAGACTCATACTTACATCTGTAGTAACCTTGATATCCGGAAAAAACGGGGTCTTTTCCACGCCGAATGATGAATAAAGACTTAGCAGTGGTTAAGGTAGTGTAGACTCATACGGCGGGTACCTGCGCACCGAAACCTTTTCCAGGTTCCATGGTTCCCAAATTTCCGGGTTTTGTTTCGGAGATAATATACAGGGACTTTTCGCTGGGTCAGCCACACGAGTCCGCACAAGCGAAGAAAAGCTAGCGGTATTGTTTTAGCCCCGAGAGTGAGTGAGCAACCCAGGTCAGGGATATGCCGATGTTTCTCTGTTTCCCATGGTTCTCATCAAAGCAGTAAGCAAGCTGAAATCAAACCTGAAAACTGGCAACTATGTCGGATCGCAAGCATCACGCAGTTGAACGGGGACCGAGGGTTTTGGTTTATGCAGTACTCATATTTTTACTTGGTAACCTTTATGTCCGAAAAGAGCGGGGTCTTTTCCACGCCGAATGATGAATGAAAACTTAGCAGTAGTTACTGACTACTGTGACGATTTAAAGCAAAACCTTGAACTGGAAGCTCAGAATGAGCCATGGGACACCTGTTTAAGACATATATCAGTATAGTCATGTTGGGAGTGAAGTAAAATAGCGATATACCGTGAACCTCGATGGGTATACCTCAATGGGTAATTCGAGGTTATAAAAATGATCTTCGAAGTGCTCTGTTCTCATAGTTAGTTAGCCTAGTACTTTAGAGAAAGAAAAAGTAAGGTAGCCTACTAAGTGCAGCAGCGAATCTGCAGGCATTTCCCATCAATCCGAAACCAAACCGCCAAGATGCCTCAACGCCTATTCCTCATAGACACCCTTATTGCAATGAATTGCTCTAAGCATCAAAAGAACCGCCAGTATGATGAGCCTCTTCACGCCACTCCATTCGAAAAGCAGAGATCTAAGAAGAATTAGTATTATAAATAAGTTATTATAGAGAAAGCCTCTACATACGGTTCTGTCTCCTGGCAATCAAGGTCATACAACAACAAAAATGCCTCAAAAAGCAACAACTTCAACTGATCAACAAGATCAAAACAAGAATCGAAAATATCATACAGCCAGCCTCTGAGGACATAGCTGAAGTTAATCGGTTGTGTGACAAGCGGTTGGTAGCTATTAGCATGTATGCTTAATGGAGGGGAGACTGACTCACCATGCCGAGTTTTTCGAAGCGCTGAAGAAGCGGATTGCAAAGTAGGGGATGGGGCGCTGCGAAGACGAATTAGAAATAGACCAAATTCCATGCAAGTGGTGTAGTACAAACAGGGTGCTGGATTATCAGGGGCAAGGACATGTACTTCCAGCTCTCTGGAGACGAGAAGTCAGCATCGCGAATGGTCCAGTTGAGTGGCTGACTCACAAAACATTCCACACATTGGTGTTCCACAAATTGAGTGCGCATCTCAAATAGATACGCGGGTGATGAAGGGACGAACCATTGATCACATCATGTGTTGGTTCGTCCACGAAAAGTGACTGAGCCCGAAGTGGCGAATGGCCCATCTCGAGACCTCTTTTGGGCATTGGTCCAGCAAGCGGCTGAGGACGCGCTGCCGGTGAGGCCATTGGCGATGCCAATAGTCGAGTCGGATGAGCTCCCGTTTCTTGAAAGGAAGGGATTTCCTAGCATCAGCTAGAAGGGGACAGTCAAATAGAAGGTGCTCCACATGATGGGAGCACCGGCCGCAAGGGCACAGGCGCGTGTTTCCAATCTGCAGGGAGAGCCAGGTCAGCCAGGGAAAGAGACTGCAGGCCTTCCGTCGCGAGGACTTCCAACCAAAAGGTCCCAATGAGTCAGGACGGGACAGGAATGGCCGACGAAGAAGACGAGGCGCACAGCAGGCTGCAGAAACGCCGCGTCCAACGGAGTAGCGGGACTGGTGTCGCAGCAAAGAAGCAGACGCAGCGACAGAAGGACAGAGATGGCAGCAGGAAGCCCAAGACAGCGTTGGACAGCAACAATGGGACAAGAAGAAAAGAGTTGTTGGACATCACATACCTGTTTCGGGTACAAAAATGAGTTGAGGGGGATGAATCCTGTCCGCATCCTCAACAGCATAGTGCTCTCTGCGCGTTTGAGGTGCTGGTAACGCTTGGGGTTGTGAGGCCCCCACGTGCCCTGGTTTGCGACGGGGCGAAACTGCACGCCCAAGGTCGTGTACTCGGTTCGCTCGGCCCAGTACTTCTTGTCGTCCTCGAGGAATTGTTCCCACAGCCGGACGCAGTGGAGCGTTGACTGCTCTCGCAGGTGCTTGGTGATGGCTTCGCTCTGGCAGACTGGATTGTCCCAGAATTCCGAGGGAAGGCGATGGAGGAATTGGGCTTTCGCTTCTTCCCGGAGATGAGAGGCAGTCTCGTACAAGTCCATGAAGGGATGCTTTAGCCAGCATGGGGAAAGTTCGGACCTGTGAGGGAACTCCACCGTCTGGCGTCGCAAAAGGTTGTAGTCGTCCGTCTTGTAGTTGCGGGCTCTGTGGGCCATGGCTGTGCGGTGAAGGAAGGCGCGAATGGGCTCCATGTTCAGCTCCTTGTGTAGTGGCAAGTTTGAAGTCGTCGACATTGCGCCGGCAATGGCTCTTAGGGCCCGGGTCTGTAGAGCATCGAGGCGGTCGCCGCATTCTTGTGTCAACCCAAAGCGTGCCTTGTTGCTGCTGAAGGGAGTGAACCAGGCCGCGCAAGCATGTGCGATGATTGGTCGCACGCTGGACTTGTAGACGCGACACATGGACGCAAGCTTAGGGCCCGACATGGAGGTGGACATGCTTCTCAAAGAACCCAGCTTTTTGTTGACCTTCTCCTCGACCTGTCGCTGCATGTTAGAAATGTCCTGGGCAAGAAGGGTAGTACAGACGGCGGAAACCACTCACGTGCTGCATGTGATGCTTGAAAGTCAGGCCATGGTCGACGATGACGCCCAGAATCCGGAGTCCACCCATCTCCTCCTTCATTTTACTCTTCTTCTTGCCCTTCTTCTTGCCCTTCTTGTCGTTCTTCCGGTCTTCCTTCTTGTCTTCCTGCTTGTCTTCCTGCTTGTTGTCCTCCGCCCGGTTGACCTTGGCTGTCTCTCTCACCAGACTGTCGGGACTCAGACCAGGAATCGCGGGCAACTCGAGGCAGGCGGAGCCACCGTTCCTACCTTTGCGGAAATGCATCACCTTATATTTTAAGGGATCAAACCGAATGCCACGAGGCGTTGCCCACTCCAGGATCTTTGCGTGCAGCTCTGCTAGTTTGCGGCAGTTCTCCGTCCAGTCGAGGGAAGTGACCATGAGGTAGGTGTCATCCACATACGACAGACTTTGGATGGCGAACTTCTTGCCAGCATGCGCTGCCTCTCCCTCAAGAGTCACCAGCATCGGGGCTGTGAACAGGGCGAACAAGACTGGGGATAGAGGACTCCCTTGCGGAATACCAATATCAACCCAGAATTTCGGTGAGGTGAAGCCGGTCAGCACTATAGAGGTGCAACGAGAAGAAATAAAAGACCACAGGAAGTACAAAAGCCAGCGAGGCAAGCCCAATTGGACGAGAACTTTGAGCAGCTCAAGATGCTTGACATGGTCGTAAGCGCCAGAAATGTCGAGGCCGACGAGGCTCGTCTTCCACTTCCTTTTCTTCGATTTACCACACCAGCCATTGAATACGCCATTGACAATGAGCTCGACTGCCTTGGTGCAGTTCCTGCCAGCAAAGCCAAACTGTGTAGGGGGCACAAGGCCATACTTCTGGGCGAGCTCTTTGACATGATCTGCTACTAGGCGTTCCAGGATCTTACCGACGCAAGAGAGTAAGGCGATCGGTCGATAGCTCTTTGGAAGGTCGTCGTGCGGCTTGCCCTCTTTCCGCAGCAAAACAGTCAGAGACTCCTTGAACGCAAGCGGGAAGTAGCTGAGCTTGAGGCAGGCTGTGAACAGGTGCACCAAATACGGCAGAATGACGTCCCGACCGTATCTAAGCGCTTGGTTCGAAATGCCATCCGGGCCGGGCTTCTTGTGCTTGCCAAGATTGCGCAAGATTTTGCGAATGGCATAGTCGGTAACCTCGGGAGGGCGCTCAGCCGCCAACATGGCCAGTTTCTGCAGCACGCGCTTCACCTTCTTGGTTTTACGCCGAGGTTTTGGCCGTGGCCCGTACGACAACATGGTTCTCAAAGACTCCACCTGCTGAGCGAAGCTTGCGGGGTCTTTTCCGGGCGGTTGCTCATACGGCGTGACTTCTTCCATAGGTTCGAGATCCGAGCGAACATCTGAGCCGGTGGCTGTAGAGTTGGGTGTCGGGGCAAGAGTTGGTTCGGTGCTGATGGGCGGATCGCGAGTCGGAGTTGTTGCTCGAGTGTCGATCTGACCAGGACGCAAGGCGGAGCTGTAGGGCACGGTGGAGTCCAGAGCTTCCAAGAGCGAGGTTTCGGGTGGGAGTTTCTCGCAAATGTCGATGATCTCGTCGAGCTGGCTCCGAGTCAAGGGCGAAGGGCGCTCGTCGCTGGTGGAGTCAAACATGGCGTGACGGAAGACTTGGGCGTTCTCCGCATGGGACTCGCACAAGCCGCCCTGAGGCTTTTGGAGAAATGGTATGTGTGTTGGCGGCCGAGGCTTGCTCTTCCTGTACGCTCGTCGAACCAAGGTACAGAGGCCGTGATTGTTGTCGCCCATACTGTCAGCGTGTTTGCGCCACGAAGTTGTCTGGAGGATTTGCAAGACATCATCGGTATGGTTGCATGCCTCCTGTAAACGCGACACTGCGGCATCGCATTCCACTGAGCCAGGGTTGTGGTACCTCAACGCGCGCTCGAGCTCATCCTCATGGGCCAGGGCTTCTTCCAGTTCAGAGGACTTGGGTAGTTGGCGGAACAGGGGAAGTGAGGTCTTGGGAACCTTTTCATCGATGACGCGACTGAAGGCGACGCCAAAACCCGAAGCGAATTTGTCAAGCGCGGCCTCGGTGTCGAGAGGAGGCAGCTGGTCGGGAGGACCCAGAGTAGAGCGCAGGGGTATCGCAAGCTCCTTGCAAAAGGCTTGCGGTGTTGTCCTCTCCCACCTGGGGTCCTCGCGGTGTACTGCCTCCACCGGGAGGTTGATCGTGGTGTGTAACATAGCGTGGTCATGCTTGAAGCCATGTGGCCTCAATACGAGGCAACTGCGCACCAGAGGTTGAATGTCGCTGCCAACGATGACCAAGTCAATGGTGGTCTCTTTTTTCTCTTTGTTCGTGTTCACGCAATAAGTTGGCACCTTGGAGACAAGAGACTGCAACTCGAAGTTGTGCATTTGGACGCTCAGGATTCGTCCATCCTTGTCGACACTCTGGCCATTGCCACACCAAGTTCTATGGTGGGCATTGAAATCGCCAAGGACGATGGACTTGGGACCGTGAACGAAGGGATTCTTGAAAAGCTCGACGAAATCGATGGTGCGGCCCTGCAGGCGGTTGTAGACGTTGGTGACGCGGACGCCACAAATGTCGAGGTGGGCAACGTAGTGTTTGTTGACCCCATTGTCCCAAGAAACATGCCAGTCTTTCTCGGGGACTGTATTCGAGATGAAAAAAGTGACGCGTCTTGAGGCAAGGACTTGCTGGCCGGTATCCTCGTCTTTCACCGGTTTGCCATGCGTATTGATCCTTGGCCAGTCATGTAGAGCCTCGAGCCTATAGCCGTCAAGTCGCCAGCTGCCTCTAGCGTTGGGTTGGCCGATGTCCAGGGGTGGGTCTTGAATCGCAATGAAGGTCGGATGCAAAGGTTTGTTCGGGTTGGGTACGCAGCCGCGGTCTTCGACGGGAGTGACGTAGCCGGGGAGTTTCGGATTCTGCAAGTACAGCTCAAGACCGTTCAGACGCCCAGCGCTCCTGTGACAGTTGAACTGGATCCAGCTGATGTTGTCTACGCGAGCCAGGGACTGAGCAAAGAGTTGGTTAGCAGGCAGGACAAGGCACTCCAGGTCTCAGGGCTCGGGGCTCGGGGACGTACCTCTTGCTCTTGACCTTGCAACCTATCAATTGTGCAGTCTATCAACTGTCGCAACTCCTCCGGGTTGGCGTTGGGTCTGGCCGAAGAGGCGGCTTCGGCACCGACGGATTAGTTACAGCACATCTTAAGTACCTTGATAGTAATGAACGAGCGTCGTTAATCAGAGTGACAGACAACAGAAAGTCGATTGCTTCTGAGTCTCAGAGTACCGGCGGGGGAGATAGGTGGGTGATGCGAGAGAAAAGGGCCCTCTCCCCAGCACAGCCGAAGGTGCCAGGTAGAGGGCGAAGGGTAGCCGGCAGGCAGTCTGTCAAAAGTCGGCAGGTACAGGTACGGACAGAGTAAGGAGTAAGGTATGGAAAGGCAAGTAACTAGAGGTAGCCGACGATAGGAATCACTCAAGAACTAGATGTCAAATGAGTCTTAAACTAGAGGCAACTAAGTTTAGTGCCTTACACACCCTAGGTTTATATATAGCTTCCAATCAGTAAGTATCCTTACCGTTCTGAATAACCCACTTTAGAAATATCAAGAGTAAAGATTATTAATCACTCAGAAGAAACGGAGCGGTTCATGCTGCCCTCCCGCGAACAACTCAGGGACCATGACACAGCATACAAGTGCATCTCATGCACAACGGCTTACTCGACTTCGTTTTCACGAACCCGGAAGAAGCTTCCAGGTGGAGGCCTGAGGCTCGGCACCTGTCACTTGCTCTCGGCATGGAAGTGACAAGCTTCAAGTTGGTCCGCGAGCTGTATTACGTCGAGATCTCCTGGGAATCACGCTCGCCCAAGACGGATCAGGAACTCGACCGGATGCTGCGTAGACAGTTCCCTGATCTCAAGTACACGTCGATCACGCGTAGGAACGGTGCCCGACTCATCGTCAAGTTCGCGGATGCCACGGAGGCCTTCAAGTTGGTTCATGCGTACGAAAAAAACCCCAAGGCGTTTCGTTTTGACATGACCGCCGCGTCTGTTCGGTATGATTCCCCCTCCATCATAATCAGTGCAAGCAGGGGGCCTGGACTAATACACAAACAGAGCCATCGATATCCGATCCGTCCTTTGCTTTTGCTTCAAGTGCTCTCAACCCGGTCACATGAAAACCGAGTGCGTAAACAAAACCTATTGCGGCCTTTGCGATTCTGGTCAACACGAGATGTTCGACTGCAAAGCACCGAAACCTTGGTGCGGCCACTGCAAGGCGGAGCACAAGAGGTATTCTCCGGACTGTGGCGACCCGCTGCGCGGCCAACAAGAGGCCTTGTGCGCCACATTCGAGGAGCCCGAGCCCATATGGGCAGTTCAATTAAGGGCGTTGTATAAATCAAGGTCCTCCGAGTCGGCCCCCGGCCCTACCGAAACATCCGCCCATCCAGGTTCGGCGGCTTCCCGCGATGCGCCTGCCTCTGCGCCCAAGACGGACGAAGCATCTACGGAACCCCCTTCAGCCGCACCGCCTGGCAATCCCACATCTGGCACAGCTTTGGCGGGAAAATCCTCTTCTGGAGCTCAGGGCAACAAATCAGCAATATCCCCTGACATTTCTCGAATTCAGCTTCGTGGGCGGCATGCAAAGTCTGCCGCTGGGAGTGCGCGCCCCCTCGACAAGAAACAGAAACTGGGTGCACCGGAAGATGGCGTGGTGTATGCGTCTTCCTCTGCCACCTCCCGAGGTCAGCTTTCCAAGCGGGATGCACAGTCGCCTGCTGGGTCTCCTGACGGAAGTGCGCGGCCCCAGGACAAGAGACTAAGATTAGACAACATGCAAAGTAAATCGGGGTTAAGAACCGCCGGCAGGGCCGAGACACGGAAGGCTAAGAAGGACGCCAGTGGGACAGCAGATGCACCATCTTCCACCCCGTCAGCCGCTCCTTCGGGTCGTGACAGAGGGCAGGAAAGAGGACGGACTCCACGACGCCCTGCATCATCTCAGCGGACGACTACTCCTGTCTCGCGTGCATTCGGCAACATCTCGGCGTCGACCTCAACAAGCACGCCGGCATCGCCTGCATCTGGTGACATCTCGGTCAAGAGCTCGGCGAGCACACCCGCGTCCCGAGCGTCCGGCACCATCTCACCATCCGCCTCAACGAGCACTCCCGCATCCCGAGCGTCCGGCACCATCTCACCATCCTCCTCAACGAGCACTCCCGCGTCCCGAGCGTCCGGCACCATCTCAACATCCTCCTCAACGAGCACTCCCGCGTCCTCGGTCCAGACATCTGGTGGAAGCCGTGTATTCACAGCCTTCACTAGCTCGCCGAGACCCTCTGGACGGTCGGTTCCGGTGAACGCTGGCTCTTCCAGAGCATCGTCAATTGCCCCACCCAGTTCCCCCACACCTGTCAGGAACGCAAGCCCCGGAGGAGACAAGGGCGGCCAGAACGGTTCTTCGGGAGCAAATTTGGGTGAAGATGATCGCAACCAGCAGCCGATGCCTAGTCGATTGGTGTCGCCGCCAAAAACGCCGACCGCTAAGGGATCGAATGGGTCTTCTCCCAAACTGAGCCAGCATTTCTTGAACCAAAACTCTTTCAGGGCCCTCTCTATAGCAGGGCGTCCTAAGACTTATGTTGATTAGTCTTCTTTTGCGGGACGAATCGGGTTTCTGGGCCTGGCAGTATTTCGCACTTTTGATCACAGTTTTCCATGGGGTAAGGTAGCATATTAAAGTATCACTTGTCTGGGTTAATTTCTTTTTCGTTATAACACAAGAAATATAATATTTGTATCCACTACTGGGTGAAACCGCAGACTGCTAAGAGAAGGCCCCTTTACAGAAATAACACTTGCATCTCATAACATTAACAGGCCCACCTTACTTAAGAATTCCACTATAGGTCTCATTCCACCTTTTCGCTCTCTTTTGTGTGATCAAAGCTTAACAACCACTATATACTAGACTGTAACTTGAGCATAGTGCCCCTTCTCTATCCAACCTCCTGGACAGCAATACCTGTCAGATTATAGGGTCCGGAACGCGCAGTGCGAGTCGGGCGCGACGTTAGTCCGGCTCTGCGCGCGGGCCCGAAGCGGCCCGGGCGCGCTAACTGCAACCAGGGTGTGCGCAGGAAAAAGGGGTTAGGACGCACCTAAATAAGGGTAAATATATAGAATAACACACATACTATAGTATTATAAATATATATATAATTACACCTAATTTAATAATTAACAGTCTAATATATGCTATATTACTATAAATACCACTCTAATACCTTAATTATAAGATAATAACTACTATAAATACCTTTTAGCTATATAGATATAGTAACTAGATCCTCTAGATTAACCTCCTATATATAAAGGTATCTAGCTTTAAGCTATAGGATAATATTAACCTATATATTACTATTCTAAATATAGATAGTATGCTCTAAAGCTGCTTTAGAGGCAAAGTTACAGAGCTAACTGTTCTAGATATCTCTAACCACCCTATAGGTAGCATAGCAAATAGCATAGCAGTTATACTACTAAATAATAATATAACTACTATATATACTAATATAATTATAAACCTATCTAAGGTAAATTATAAGCTATACTAGGCTTACTAAGTAAACTATATATTCAGAAATAAGTGCTATAAAGTATATAAGAAGTAATAATATATACTCTAAGATTAGATCTATAATAACGTCCACCTAGATCTCCTATATCTATACTATACTATAAATAAGAGTATTAACTACTAGGTATATATGCTCTATAAGAGTATTAGTATTAATACTTATAAATATAAGGCTATAGCTAGAAGTAGTTATACTATAATCCTAGACCTTCTAGTATATAAGAAGCTACTTATAAAGTGTAATATAGAGAAATAGCTTATAAAGTGGAAGAAGGCTATTACTAAAGTATAGGCTAGCAGCCTTATATAAGTAAAGGAGCCTAACTAGTAGTTCACAAACTTTATAATAGCTCTTAGTAATAGCAGTTTAAATACCTAGATCTATATATACTAAATAATAGTATAATTATATATAAATAGTAGCTCCCTTATAATAGGAGATATACTAAAAGATATCTAAGTTACCCTTAATATATTTAAAATAACTAACCTATATACTAAAACAGGCTAAGGAGTATTTAGCCCTACTATACTAGGAAATAATAAGAATACTATATCTAAGAATAACTTAGAAGCGTCTAAGAAGCAAAGACCTGCTATATACTAAGTGTATAGAGGAGGGTAACCTATAGCACTTAAAGGCTATAAAAGGGTACCTATAACTATATAAATAACTAATAAAAAGGGCCTCTACCTAGCCTACTATAGCTACTACCCCTTAGCTAAGTGCTAGATTATATTTAAAGAACTATATCTAGAGCGCTTTTAGAGAAGTAAATCCCTTTACTACTTAGTAGAGGAGCATATTAATAATAATAAAGAGCTTATAAAGTATATTTATAAGCTTAAACTAAGCAGTAAATAGTATATAGAGAATAAATAACTATATAGCTGCTATAGAGGGACCCTTAAGTCTATATTTTATATATAGTCTAATAACTACTAACTCTATAACTCTGCTATTCTAGACTCTAGAGTAATAATATATATATTTAATAATACTATATAGTTTACTACGCTTATAGAAGCAGCCTCTAGTAACTTCCTATAGGCAGGTGCACACTAGGTTTCTATTAAGAGATATAGTATAGTTAATATTAAGGTAAAGGGGCATAGTAGAAGCATAATATACCTATAACTATATAATATAGCACTTTACTATAGGTTTATAAGTAACCTTATATTACTTAGAAAGCTATACTAGTATAGTATCTAGTAGGATATAAGCCTATAAAATAACTATCTTTAAAGATCAGATTATACCTACCTCTATATACTAAATAAGAGGTATTACTAGTAGATCCTTAAGTATAGAGAGACCTTAGAGGGTATACTACTATATAGTGAAAGGGATAAGACAGATGCTATATTCCTTATAAGCACTTAGTAACCCCCAGCTAAGCGCCACACATATATATATAATATAATAATAAAGTAATAACCTATTCATAGAAGTACTTTAATATAGTACTAGCACCTTAAACACCTAGGCCTAGAAGCTATCTAATATCTCTTAAATAGTATAAGAGAAGTCTACCTTATCTAAGAGGATAAGCCTATTATAATAATTAACTATAATACTTATAGTATAGGTAAGGTTTGCTACTAAATATAATAAGTACTATAAGAGTCTATTAAGTATATAGAGCTAGGTAAGTATATTATTCTAGACTTCTATAACTATAATAAAGGCTATAAAGGATATTACTTAGTACTACTTATAACAGATTAACCTATAGTATATATCTAGGACTTCTATCTTATATAATAAGGCATAGATAAGCTCCTTATAGTAATTAAGAACTACTTAATAATGCTCTTAATATAGTATAGAATATAGGTAAAGGTAATTAAAATAGATCTTAAGCTTATAAAGCACCTATATATTATTACTGCTATTAAGGTATAAGATATCTGCCTTAAGCTATCTGCTACTAACACTTAAGTGTAGAATAGCAGAGCAGAATAAGTTAGTGCTATAATAAAGGAGCATATAAGAGCTATAGTAATAGGTATAAAGCTACTAGATATACTATAGTCTAAGATAATAAAGTTATCTATCTATCTATATAACCGCATACCTATAGTAGTAAGAGGCTAGTAAACACCCTATAAGCTATTTTATAAGCACTTCTAGGTAAGTAAGTCTACTAACTATATATACTCTAACCTCTTATACCTATATACTTATAGCTATAAGGTATTTACTATAATAAAGAAAGCTTAACTTAAGTAATAATACTATAAGAGGCTTATACTATATATATTTATTAGCTTCCTAGTAAGCTATATATCTAGTAACTCCTTTTATATATAGAACCTACTATATATAGAAGTATTTACTATATATAATATAATATTTAATAAGAAGAAGTTTTTTAATAGTAACTTAAAGGAGCTTATAGAAGAGTTTTAGTATATAAACCTTACTATAATATAAGAGCAGATTAACTAGCTAATTAGTAAAAGCTATATATAAGCTGCTCTATAAGATACTAATAAGGAGATAGATAAGGTAGTTAAGTATAATAATCATACTAATAAGTATATAGAAGATCTAGAAGCTATAGTACTAAAGAATATAGATATAGCTATATTATTACTACTATAGAGCCTAGTAGCCCTAGCTACTACTACTATACCAGAAACAAATAATACTCCTACCTATATAAACGCTTATTTTAAACTAATAACCCCTCTAGAAACCCCGCTAATAGCGTTTTTCACAGCTCTATAGAGCATACTTATAAGTATAAGGGGGTATAGAAAAAGATATAACTACCCTTTAAAATATATAAATAAAAATAGATAATATAAATTATTACTATTCTAGTACTACTATATACTATAAACCTTATTTAAAGCTGCCTTTCTAGTAGGCTATATATAGCTATACTAAAAGCATAAGACTATATAATTAGAAGATAGCCCTATAGCCTAGAACACCTAGACTAATTATCCACTAAGTATATATATAGAGTAGGATGCCTCTAAAACTTTAATAGAAGTAGGTTATACCCTTAAAGCAGCTATAAATAAGATAAACTTATAATAGTAAGTATCTATTATAGCTAAAAAATAAAAGCTAGAAAGTATAGAGCATTATAGGAGTATTATAATATATAGCAGTCTAAGCAAATTAGATAAAATAGCTGCTCTATTAGGTTACTCCTAGTCTAAGTTATCTCCTCTACCTATATCTTATAATTAGTTAGCACTATATAATAGGCTTATAAGACTATACCTATTTATAAAGGAATTTCTAGAAGCTGAGAAATCTCACTTAAAAGAATATAAAGTATTATAGTTCTAGTATAAAGTAGCAAAGTAGGAGACTTATAGTCACTAAGTACTTAGCTACTACTAGGTTTATATATATAAACTTAATAAACATAGATAGCTAGTAAAGTTTAAAGTAAGACTTATAATCTAAGATAACTAATAAGTAAAAGATATATAGAATATATATATAGTAATACTTATAGATATGTTTTTCTAAGTGCTAATAGCTATAGCTGCTTATTTTAATATAGAGCTATTATAATATAATACTATAAATATATTTATATATATATCTATTAATAAAACAGTATTTATAAGTATACTACTAGGCTATTACTATAATAGCAAGGTTCTATACCTATAAAAGGCGCTTTATAAACTATACTGCTTACTACTACTTTAGTAAAAGCACTTAGAGGCAGGCCTTACTATACTTAACTTTAAACAGATAGCTAGTGAGAACTACTACTAGCAGCACAGATAAGTGATATTTTTCTTCTATATAGATAATTATATATTAGTATTCCCTTATAAGCATACTAAAAGCATAAAGGAGGCTATAAATACTTTCTAGAAGTGCTACTACCTTAAAGGAGATTAGGATTTATAATAGTTTCTCAGAATTAAAGTGCTCTATAATAGAGCTATATATAAGCTATAGCTATTATAGTTAGTATTTATAGATAAAGCATAAAAGCTGCTTAAGCAGCATATTATAAGCCTTAATATAGATAATTAAGCATATATACCTATAATAAAAGATAAATTAGAACTATATAAAGGGGAAGCAGCCCTGTAAGAGATTAATTACTACTAATACTATATTAGAACAATCCTATATATAGCAGTAATAACACAGCCTAATATAGCATTTACTATAAGCTGCCTTATAAGGTTTAATAATAACCCAGACCCTATATAGCATTATACTACTAATTAAGTCCTCTAATACCTCTACTAAATATAATATCTCTGCCTTAAGTATAGCACTAAGCCTAGTAAACCAGATAATATACTTAAAGTTACTTTAAATACTAGCTTTATAGATAATATAGTTAACTAAAAAAGCTTATAAGTGCTTATAATAAAGCTATTTAGAGGTATAATTATATAAAAGGCAAATAAGCAGATAATAGTTATAATATTAATAACTAAGGCAGAGCTACTTATACTATCTTAAATAGTATATAAAGCCCTCTTTATAAGTTAGCTAATAACTACTCTATAAGTTTAACTTCTAAGCAATACTACTACTAAAGCTGCTTTTACTATACCTAGCATAATATTAATAATAATCTAAATCTAGTATAATAATTAATAAACTATTTAGCTAGTTAACACAGAGCTTATTTAGCTATAAACAAAGCTATAACATATTAATATCTATAACTACTAGCTATAGCAGAAGATTATAAAAGGGTATATAGCAGTTAGCTATACCCTATTAGCAGAGATAATAGCAAACAGACTTATAAAGATACTTATACTACCTTAATTCAAAGCGTTTTATAGTTAGCTGTAAATAAGCAACTAATATATATAACTAGAGGCAAACTATATATAAAACCTAGAAAAAGAGGATAATATAAAGCATATAAAGTGTCACAAGCCAGAATAAGGTTACAGTTAGAATAAGGAATTAAAGCTCTGTAAGGAGGCTTAGCGGGCTAGTTAGAGTAGTCTAAAAGATAACTCTAATAGCAGAGAGGTACTAGGTGCCCACTAGGGTCTCTCTAAATAGGCTCTAGCCCCCACTCTTAGATTCTAGAAGACTAGAAAAGAATATTTAACCTTAGTTATACCTATCTATGCTGACTTCCTCACTCTGCACTATATACTTATAATATATTCTTCTCTCTACCTATATTAATAGGGGTGCAGACTATTAAAGCAGTATAATATATAATAATAATACCTATCTAAAGGTTCCCTAAAAGGTTAAACCCACTACCTAGAGGCTCTCCTATAAGATAGGACCTCCTAAACAGTCAAACTTAGAATAAAACACTATAGAATAAAACACCTCCTAAGCAGAATAATAAGCAGGGTACTAGTAATCTACTAGTTAACTAGCTAATAGAGGCTAAATTAGATTAACTTATTAAGGAAGAGGAAAAGAAAACCTAATTAAAATATAAATATAAATACCTAGAAGCTTTAAGAGCTAGCTAACTCTTAGTTCTAGCAGACCTTACTACTATCTATTAGGTAGTTATTAGCAGCCCTAAATCAAAAAAGCACTAATTAGAGCTTTAGGGAAAGTATCTCCCTACCCTTAAATATAAGAGAGGTACTTAGACTAATTATAATTAGTTTATATTTAACCTTAATATATACTTCTTTATAGATAAAATTACTACTAATATAGAATAGATACTATATACTACTAGGTACCTAGAAGGTTTAGTAGCTAAATAATAGACTTTATACCTCTTAATAAAATATAAAAATAAGGTAAAAGATATTATATAAGTAGCTATAAAAAACTAGCTAGCTTATAATATAGCTAATAAGAGATCTTAAACCCTTAGTATATAAACCTAGCTTAAATAAACTTACTAACACCTAGAATAGTTCTATTAAAGCTTTATTAACTATTATAAGGGAATTAAGGTAGAGGGCCTCTACTAACTACTAGAAGAGATCTAGGTAGCTAATATAATAGTATAGCTAGACCTAAAACTTTAACACTATATAATAGTAAATAAACTACTATTCTCTTAACTTAACCTTAATACTAGAATAAGAAATACTAAGCTTATAATTAACCTTTAATCCTATAAAGTACTAGCAAGAAACCAGATACCTAACCCTAAAATATAATAATAGAAAGCCTAGAATATAACTTAGAATTATAATACTAGAAATTTAAATAACACTATTTAAGGGAACTAAAGCAAATCTAACTAGAACCTAACTAGAAGCTACCTAGAATAACCTAGAAATACTCTCTAAGATTCTAGAAAGGAAACTATTTACTATAGCTATAGTAAGAAAGGGTATATTTTACTAAGATATCTATATTATAAGAAATATAGCTACCTCTAATATAAAGGAAGACCCTGCCTAAGTAAGTAACTACTAGATAATAACTAGGCAACTACCTATGCAATCTAATAGAATATAGTATAGCTACCTTATATTAAGGTAATTATATAAGTTTAGGTTATAGGTAGCTAGAAGATAGAAACTATACTTATTAATAGTAGAGCTAATAAAAATATTATTAATTAGAAACTAATATCTATAACCTAACTAGAACCTACTAGGCTACCACCCCTTAAAAGGATATAGGATTTTAAAGGTTCTAATTATAGTATATATAAATTAGTAATCTATATAAGCAATATAGTAGGTATATAATAAACAGTATTATATAATTTTAGGGTTAGTGAGGGAGATAGCTATAATACTATTTTAGAACTATCCTAGTACCTTATAGAGAAACCTAACCTTAATTAGAGGGAGTTAGGCTAGACCTTTCTCCTAACTAAGAAGAGCATTTACCTTATTACTATAGCAAAGAAATTAAAGTAGATATAAAATAAAGTAAAAGTAATACTTATTATAATACTCCAAAAAATAATAGAAATAAACCTATCTAATACCTAGCTAGAAATAACTAGCAAAAATTAACTAGAAGCTACTCCTAAAGATCTAAGAAATAAGATCCCCTTAAAATACTATAATTTTATAAAGATATTTAATATTAACCTAGCAGAAACTATACTAGACTTTAGCACTACTAAAACCCACCCTATTAACCTAGAACCTAGAATAGAACCCCTATTTAGACCTATCTACCCACTAACTAAGAAGGAGTTAGAGGAATTAAGAGAATATATTAAAAAGGCCCTCTAAAAGCGCTAGATCTGCCTATTAATAAGCTTAGCAGAGGCTCTAATTCTCTTTATTTCTAAGAAAGGGGGAAAATTATAGCTATATATTAACTACTAGAAACTTAACTAGATAACTATTAAAAACTAAGCCCCTCTTCTACTAATTAATAAGATCTTAGACTAACTATTATTAGTAATATATTTCACTAAGTTTAACCTTAAAGATACTTACTATTAGGTGAGGATCAGAGAGGGTAATAAGTGGAAGACAGCCTTCCACACTTATTACAGACACTATAAATACTATATTATGCTATTTAGCCTCATTAACACACCTATAACCTTCTAGATATTTATTAATAAAGCACTTTTAGAACTTATTAATATTATTTATATTATATATTTAGATAATATCTTAATTTTTACTAATAATATAAATTCTTATATAAACACATATTTAGAGGCCTATCACTTTTATATTATATAAACTTTAAAGAGCTAAACTATAATATAGCACCCTAGAGGCTAAACTAGTAGCTATCTGTAATATAGCTATAAAGTAGCAGTATTATTTGCTTTACTTATAGTATTATATTTAGTTTATTACTAACTATCTAGGTTACTGCTACCTAGTTAATAAAAAGACGCTTAATAGCTGCTAAGTATGCCTTTTATAAAACTTATTAATATTTAATTTTAAAATTAAATACTAGCTAGGTTACTAAAACCTAGCTAATACCTTTTTAAGAAGACCTAACTATATCCTAGATAATATTAAGATAGATAAAGCTAAAAACTTATTCCTCTATAGCTTCTTATAATAATTTAAGGACTTATTAACCCTTACTATTAGGAGAATAAATACCTAGAGATAACTACTAATATAACTAGTAATCACTTCTCTAGGAAACCTTACTTCCTTATTTAAGAAAGAAGTCTAGAATATATAGTAACAAAACCCCTTTTATATTAATAAGGAGTAGAGATAGCAGGAAACCTAATAGTTACTAGATAACTCAGGTCTGCTATACTATAGTACTAGTTTATTTATCCCTAATAACCACCCCCTCTAAAAGGAAATCCTAAGAGCATTCTATAATAAACCCTCTATAGGTCACCTAGAAGTTACTAAGACCCTTAAAAGAATCTATAATTTGTTCTTTTAAAATTCCCAAAAACCTAATATTAAGAAATATATTAAGATATATATAACCTGCTAATAAATAAAACTAAGATACTACCTACTATATAGGAATCTAGTATCCCTACTAGTACCTAACTAACCTTTTAAGTAAATATTAATTAACTTTATTATAAAGTTACTTTTATCTCTTATAAAATAAAATAAGCTCTATAATAGTATTCTTATAGTTATTAATTAATTTATAAAATATACTTTATATATACCTATCTAAGAGTCACTCACTACTAATAGGTTAGTAATACTATTAATATAATATATCTTCCTTAATTATAGGATCCCAAAAACCATTATATCAGACTAAGGATCCCTATTTATAAGCAAATTCTAGGTAAAAGTTTGCTACCTACTAGCTATTAGGAGAAAACTAAGTACTACCTTTTATCCCTAAACTAATAGGTAAATAGAGTAATAAAACTAAAATATTAAGTACTTTTTATATACTTTTTATAATATTAACTAAGATAACTAGGCAGATTAGCTCTTAATAGCCTAATTTATCTATAATAATACCTACTATAAGGCTACCTAGAGATCACCCACTAAGTTACTTATAGGCTATATTCTCCTAGATTCTAATAATATTAAACTGTAAACTACTTCTATATTTATACTAGCTATATAAAATAGAATCTAAAACTTACTTATCTAGAAACTAGAAGTAATAAAGCTATTATATAAGTTTAATAAAACTTATAGTAAGTTTTATAACTAGCAAAAAACCCCTATTATTTTTATAGTAGAAGACCTTATTCTACTTTTAATAAAAAATATTAAATAAAGGTAACCTTCTTAGAAACTTTCTAATAAATACCTAGGCCTATTTAGAGTCTATTAGGTAATTAATAGGAAAAAAGCCTATAAATTATAGATAGACACTAATTATTAAATCTATAACGTTTTTACTCTAATATAGTTAGAACTCTTTTTTAGTTTAGCTATACTCCTATAAGATATCCTAATTAATAAGGATAATAATAATATCTATATAGTGGACTATATAGTTACCTATAGGGATCCTAGATAGAACTACTAATACCTTATTAAGTGGAAGGATTATAGCAAATTAGATAATTTATAGAAGCTATAATAGAATATTATAACTAATTTATAATATACTTATAAAGCAAATTTAGAGTTATAATAGTTATAAATATAGAGAGAAATACTAGGTAAGTAGTAATTACATAGAAGCAGAGTATACTAGCTAGGTATCTTAATTTAAGGGCAGCCTAAAAGCCCCTAATAAGGCGAGAAAAAACGAGAAAAATACCTAAAAGCTAATAATAGTTACCTAGAGGTAACTAGCAGCCTACTAGGAGTGCTTCTAAGAATTTTGATCTACTAGGTGCTAGTACCCTCCTCTTTAATATTATTACCCTCCTCCTTAACCTCCTTATTATCCTCCTTACCCTCTAAAAGAGTAGCTAAAGTATTATAATTCTAAGAATAAAGTTAGAAAATAATTTTATAATACTAGAAAGGTACTAGAATAGTACTAGGAGGGTACTAGGTACTTATAACCTTATTATAGGACTTATTAAACTTTTATATATATAATAATTATATAATAATAGAGTTAAGTTAGCTCTTAGCTAGAGTCTCTATAATAGTATAGTATTAGGTAAGCTCCTTATAATACTTTTTAAGGAGCTTATTCTAAACCTTAGTAGCTCTAGCTAGGCGCTTAGTAGTTTTAGTAGTATCCTCTAAGGTACCTATCTAGCACTCACCCTATATCTAATCTTACTTAGCCTCTTTAGCTTTATACTTTTTAGCTAATATATTAGCTAAGTTCTTCTTTAACTAGAGGGCCTTCTTAATTACTAGTTAGGTAGCTTTAAGCTCCTTCTAAGTAATAGTTAGTAAGGAAACTACTAGGTAACTACTAGGTGCCTATCTTATTCTAGGTATATTACTTAGAGATAGAGAGCTTCTTATTAGTATCCTCAAAAAGCTGCTTAAGATAACTAGAGGTAGCTATTATACTATAAATAGGCTATAAGTAGTTAGTAGTTAGATATTACTATAATCCTAGCTAGAATCTATATTAATATATAGCTTACTGCTACTTATATATATATAGCACTAGTATTTATTAGAAGCTGCTAAAAGTAATATAATTAGTAACTAAATTTAAGAGATTAACTAGAAAAGTACTAAATAAGTAATAGGTATATATTAGTACTCTTATAGCATAGAATAATATTATTACTCAGCTTCTAGATAGATTAGGCCTAAAGGTAGTAATTATAGGAGTATACCTAGAGGATACTAGCAGGTATAGCAGAGATAACACTTTCCTTATTAGAGAAAGAGGACTCCTACTAGTCCTTATTAATATTCTTAGATATAATAGATTTATTATATTATAATTAAGATAAAGTTATTAGAGGGGTAGGAGGAAGCTAATAAGAGGTTAGCAGTAAGTTAGTATTATAATCTAGAGAAGTAAAAAGGAAAAAAGATTTAATAGCAGAAAATTAGCTAGTATTTATATATCTTCTATTAATACTAAAGTTAGTAATTTATATAGTTAAAAGAGGAATAATCTTAAAGTTAAGATATTATTTAATATTACTATAATAAGTTAGGTACTAGGTAACCTATAAGTAACCACTAGTAATTCCCTACCCTATAATAAAGAACCTATTTATCTATAAAAAGAGTATACCCTTAATAGTACTATAAAGACTATAAAAATAAAGCAACTTAAGGGGGATATATTACTTTAAAGGGCAAATTTAAAGCATCTAAAATAAAGCCTAATAAGAATAAGTTTTAGTACTACTTTATAAATAGAAAGCACTATTTTCAGAGAGATACCTATTAATAGTACTATAGGTAACTACTAGGTAACCTATAACCTAATAATAAGTAAGGCCTTATTAAAAGAAAATAGTCCCTTAGAAGTTAGATATAAAGCTATAAGAGTAGTTAGAGTAGAGAATAAAAGCCCTATTACTAACTTACTACTCCTCTAAGCTACTTAACTATCTAAGAAAAAGCTAATATAATTAGAATAAGGGATACTAAATTCTAGATTTACAGATACTATAAAAGACTAAGACTAAGGTTTACTACTAGGTAACCTCTAGGTAACTACTAGGCAATTACCAGCTTAATAGGTTTAAGGATAAACCTATTAGAGAGGGGGGATTATATTATAAGCTAGGATAAGGTTATAGTTAGAATAAAGAATTAAGGCTCTATAAGGAGGCTTAGCAGGCTAGTTAGAGTAGTCTAAAAGATAACTCTAATAGCAGAGAGGCACTAGATGCCTACTAGGGTCTCTCTAAATAGGCTCTAGCTCCTACTCTTAGGTTCTAGGAGGCTAGAGAAGAATATTTAACCTTAGTTATACCTATCTACACTAACTTCCTCACTCTGCACTATATGCTTATAATATAAAGGTAATAGAAACCTATATTTAGAATAAGATAGACCCTAATAGAGTCCAGGAATAGCCTTACTAGGCTAGTAATTCCTAAAAAGGTATATTAGATTATAGGGTCTAGAACATATAGTGCAAGTTAGGTATAATATTAGTCCAGCTCTATATATAAGCCTAAAGCAGCCCAGGCATACTAACTGCAACCGGGGTGTGCATAGGAAAAAGGGGTTAGAATGCGCCCAAATAAGGGTAAATATATAGAATAACACATATACTACAGTATTACAAATATATATATAATTACGCCCAATTTAATAATACCTAATTAAATATAATAACAAGGATCCTATACATAGTTAGGGGTCAGAAACAAGGGTCTAATAAGTATGTTAATTAAAGTTATATAAGCAAAGCTATTCTTATACTAAATTATAGTATACCTAGTGCTCCTCTTATATATTATTAAGCCCCTGGGTTATTACTTATACTCTTAAATCACTACTTATATCTCTAACTTATATATAGCTTAATATTATGCTATATATAGCCTGCTTATTATAGTAAGGTGCTATCTATAGTTATAATACTCCTCCTTACTAAAAACTTAGTTTATATATATATTAAACCTTTTTAGTATAATCCTCTATAGTAGTATTAGCTCTAAATAGCCTTATACTGCTCCTCTTATAGAGTTATTTAAAGATTATCCTCCCAAATAGCTTTATAAATAGGTTAGCTATATTATCTACTAATAATATATACTTAAAGTTAACCTCACTATATTTAATAACCTCTTATATAAAGTGGTCATAAACCTATATATACTTTATATAGTTATTTATAGACTTCCCCTTTATAAGTATGATAGCTCCTATATTATCTACCTATATATAGAGAGGTTCTCTAAGCTCTACTCTAAGTTTGCTTAGAAAATTATATATTTAAAGCACTTTTAAAGTAGTAGATAATACTATATAGTACTTAGTCTCAGTTAATAACTTAGAAACTATAGCCTATTATTATAATCTCTATAATATAGGCCTATTAGCTATAAAAAAGATCTATCCTATTATTAAGTATACTATATCCTTATAGCTACTATAGTTACTATTAATATAGCTATAGAGACTCTATTTATTTAGGTTTCTAGCCTTATATTTATTATTATAACTTATTATAAAAGAGGAATATATACTAAGATACTATATTAAGTACTTTACACCCTTCTTATATAACTTATTAGGATAATAGGAGAACCTAGCCTATAGTTCTATACTAAAGGAGAGGTTTAGCTATATTATAAGCGCTTTAAAGCTAACTTTACCTAATACTCTCTAGTACTAACTCTAGAGATTTAGATCTAGTAAGGTCTCTATACTAGAAACTGCAAAGTTAAGCATTCTGGTCTTAATAGATATCTTTATAGGTTTAATCTCTGCTTTAAATTTCTATACTATATTAGCTAAGTATATCTCTTAGCTAATAATAGTCTTCTAATATTCCTTATTAAAGGTAAGTTAAATACTGAGAAAGCTATTAGGTACTCTAAGATTATTAACCTTAATCTTATTACTTATATATTTATAGATTATATTTAGAGCAGCTTCTAGTCTTATTACTAGAATATTATTAATATATATTACTATTATAATATCTAGAGCTCTATTATAGTAAGTTATATTATCTAAGTATAGTAGTATAAATCCTATATACTAGAGAATCTCTTATAACTTCTTTTACTACTATCTCCCACTCTATTATAGCTTATATAGAGCTTTATAGAGTTTAATAACTTACTCTTAATCTCCTTTATAACTATATATAGCTATAAGGCTACTATATTATAGGTTTATAAAGAACTTCTTAATTAAAGGGAAAGATATTATATAGACTGCCTCTTCTAGCTCTCTATTTAAATATATACTAATAAAGTCCTACTATTATATAGAATATCCTTTTTACTATATATAGATTAATAGAATCTGCTATAATACTATATAGAATATTAAGGTATATATCTAGGTGAAGTCTTACTCTAAGACTTATAGAAAGCCTCTTACTATAATCTATGCTTTATACTTTATAAGCTTATTATAGGCTTTCTTATACTTCTAAACCTATTTAGCTATTAGTTAGAGGCCTTATAGTATCTCCTCCTTATTAATAAACTGCAAAACCCCTTTTTTTATAAGCTTATATATCTTAGTAAAAGCTACTTTTACCTACTCTAACTAGTTATTTATAGATCTATTCTATGCTTCTATAATAGTTATTAGGTTTAGGTGAGGCTATAAACTTAATTTCTAATTACTTATAAAGGGGTTAGTTATAAAAGCTATAATATAAGTATAAGCTATACCCTCTCCTCCTAGAGATCTAGTCTCTCTGATTTATAGATATACTTTATATATCTAGTCTATAATTTCTTATATATAGCTCTAGGATTATAGACCTTAGCTAGGTAGTAGTATTTACTAGTACTCTTCTAGCTCTATTATAGGTTTATAAAAGATAATAGTGGAGCAGATAATAATCTTATCCTGCTTTAGTATTTATATTTTATATACTTAGTCTTTATAATAACTAATAAGAATACCTTTCTCTATATATACTGCTATCTTTTTGCTCTTAACTTAGACTTCTAGATTAATATAAGTAAAGTAGATACTCCTAATAACCTATAACTAGCTTATATTAAGTATATAGTCTTCTTCTAGGCTTAATAACTTATTATAGAGTATCTAAATAGGTATCTTACCTATAATAGCTATAATATAGGAGTAGTTAATAATATAGACTGCTACTATAAGTAAATATAGCTATAGATCTGCTAGAACCTCTAAATTAACACTTAAAGCATATATCTTATCTAGAATAATCTAAATTACACACTCTACTATATTATTCTGCTTATATATATATAGTAGTAATAACTCTATCTTTATCCTATTATCCTATAATATAGCTTTAAGGTAAGTTACTATAAACTCCTCTATATTATCTATATAGATAACCTTTACTACTATATTAAAGGTGTTCTTTTACTCTTAGAGATAAATCCTTAACTAATATACTAGCTTATTCTTTATATCTATAAAGATAATTACTTAGAAATATATCTTATTATCTATAACTAATAAGAAGTATTTAAAGTACTTTACTAGCTTTATTTCTCTAATATTAATATAAAGAATATCTTCTACTCTCTCTATATAGTACCTTAGTATTTATAGGGAGTATCTTAGACTCTTTAAGAGATTATAGGTCTTATAGGGTTATAGAACTACTAACTTAGAAGATATTATATAGCCCTTTATTATCTAAATAGTCTTTTTTATCTCTCTAAAGCCTGAATAATTAAGTCTCCTATACTAAAGCTTAGATTTAGTCTTCTATTATATAGTATATATTACCTATATAGCTAAATCTCTCTTATATATTATATTAAGGTTAAAACCTCTTTAGTATATATTAAGTATTATAAATACTTACCTGTTAGCTCTAATAAGTTTATTCTTATTAAGGTAACCTCTACTAAGGTAAAGTCTCTCTCTGCTAAATATATTAATAGGGAAGCTTAGTATATATAATATATCTTATAATTATATTAACTCTCTATTATTAAAGTATAATATAACTATTTCTATATACTTAGAGTAGATAAAACCTCCTCCTATATATATTATATATAGGGTTATTAATAGGGTATACTTATTATTATTATACTATAATATATTATTTATTATATATATATTTATACCTATATCCTATAGCTAAGCACTATTACTTTGCTTAACTGTTCTTAAAATAGTCTCTTCTCTTTTAGTATTCTTAGATATAGTTTTATATACTAAGTATATTTTAAGATTACTTTATACTACTTAAAAGTTATTTAAGTCTATAAAGGTATAGTAAACTTACTCTATTATCTTCTAACTCTTCTTTATAAACTCCTTCTTAGATATATCTATCTTATTATTACTTTTTTATAGTATTAATAGACTTTTATTATTAGCTTTATAGATAGAGTATACTTACTATATAGTATTAGTATAACTATAGCTATAATAATTACAGCCTATATAATCTCTCTTCTTAGACTTCTTTTTAGTATCTCTCTTAGATACTTTATCTATTATTTATATAATAAGCATAGACTTTATATTACTAGTTATATAAGTCTTATTCTAGAGGTCTACTATAAGTTCTTTAACTATTATTATAGATCTATTATAATACTTTAACCTCTAGTAAATAGCCTAGTTATAGTACTACTCTTTAGCTCCTTAAATAAACACTTAAATAGTATTTTTAGAAGAGATAGTGTTACCTACTTATTAGTATCTATACTATAGCTTACTAAACTTTAAGATATATAATATAAAGTTACTCTTTATAAGCTTAAGAGTATATATCTAATTTTATATTTATTCTCTTAGAATAATACTAGTATTAATATATATCTATATAAGGGTGTTCTAAATCTTAGAACTACTCTATATATATACTATAAGAGATAAAGGCTCTTCTATAAGGTTATTATATATCTTAATTATAATCTAGAGATCCTCTACTAGAGTTAATATATCTCTAAGAGCTACTCTATAAACCGCTATTAAGATTTATACTTATATTAACTATATAATCTAATTTATAGATCCTTTTAGATATAGATTCTTAGAAAACTTTATCTTAAAGCTCTTAAACTAATTTAAATCTAGTTTAGGGATCTTACTAGGTGTTTATAGTATTAGCAGAGTATCTATTATTATAATATCTAAATAGCTAGTCTCCTCTTATATATTAAAATAAGAGTAGACTAGACTTATTAGAGTCCTTAATAGTAGCAGCACTATTAGAGAGGATATATCTCCACTACTATTATTAACTATAGGTAGTGCTAGAGTAGTCTCTTATATACTCTATAACTATATTTAAAAAGTATTACACTCTTTATATACTTATTAGTAAGCTAATTATAGCTTAGTGATCTTTTATTAAAGATCTATAATAGCTTTATTTTAAGGTCTTACTACTTCTAAGCTCTATAATATATTTACTATAACTATAGGTAACTATATAACTTTTTAGAAGCATATTAATATGCTTATAATATATATATTATATTAGATAGTTATATAACTTTGTTTTGCTATTTTAATAACTACTATAAGGCAGATCTAATTTATAATATTATATAAGTTATACTACTATATAATAATAAGGATCCTATATATAGTTAGGGGTTAGAAATAAGGGTCTAATAAGTATATTAATTAAAGTTATATAAGCAAAGCTATCCTTACATTAAATTATAGTATGCCTAGTGCTCCTCTTATATATTATTAAGCCCCTGGGTTATCACTTATGCCCTTAAATCACCACTTACGCCTCTAACCTGTATGCAGCTCAATATTGCGCCGCGCGCGGCCCGCTTATTGCGGTGAGGCGCCGCCTGCGGTCGTAACATTGAATGATTTGTGTGTGACGTTTCACAGCCTCCCCACTAACGGGCAGCTGCCATTCAAGCTTCGGGATAAGCTCGTGTGTTACTCCAGACAAGGATCAGTATACCCTTTTTAGAAGGATCCTGTATGTAGATTGGTCGGTGATGTTATGCGGCGGTTAATACGTCCCATCTATATCATCCGATATAACAGCAGGTCAAAAGTTCTCAAAAAAGTACAGCGTTGCGCATTATTCAACCTACTCCAATCTTAAAAGGCACTAGAAGAACCTACTCCAATCGATGAGCCTCTTAACCAGCCCGACATTAAGCTCACGGGAAGTCTTGGTGGATGCCTTGGACCAACAAGGTTTCTCCACCTCCTCGTGCCAGGAGCACCGACGAGCCTTTGAAGCCATCTCACTTGACGTCAAGCGGCCTCTGCAACTGTTCCAATCTTGTTCTCACCGCGTCATTGAAAAGGACAAAAGTTGCAAACATCAGGTCAGGCCGGGACATCCGGATGGTCCACGCACACGAAAACGAAACGCCCCGCGCCACGATAACACCCATCAAACCCCGCGGGATACGTCAGAGGGGAAAAACTGACGTGTTTCATCATCGCCATTGTCAGATTTTATCTCACGGGCCTATACGCGCCCCAAAATAACACCATACCGAACCAGCCCCATAACCGCCCCAAGCAGTATCGCAAACGGGGCGGCGACCCCGTAGTACCGCCCCCCAACATACGCCGTTGCCGTGACCACCACCCACCATGGATCATCCCCCAGACTCCTCGCGGACTGGAACCCGTCATCGAGATAACCTGCCAAATCCGGTAGATGGCGGTGTACACGAGGCCAACAGCCGCGGCATTCACGCCCCGGACTGCAGCCTTGATCCAGAGTCTGCTGCGCAAGGCACCCCAGACCCCCATCGTTCCGAGGACTAGGACGAGGACCATGCCCGGGGTGAAGATGCCAACGAAAGCAACCATCGCCCCAGCGACGGGAGACTTCCCTGCGTTGATCGCGGTCAGGCCTCCTAAAAACACGGCAAAGTTGAAGTTGGGCCCGGGAAAGGACTGTGCAATGGCTGGCTAGTCCGATGAGAAGGTCTCGCGGGGATATCCGGTCCTCTGCGACGAGGTATTCCCCCAGCAGGGGAATCACGACTGGTCCCCCGCCGAAGATGATTGTACCCGCGAGGTAGAGGTTGGAGAAAAGTCTAGGCAGGTCTTTGGAGACGCCCCGAATGATCATCACAATAATGAAACTCGTGTGAAAAAGCCGAGAATGGTCGCGGTGCCGAATTTCCAGGCAAAGTCCAAACGGAAATCGCTCGGAATGAATCGGGGCTCGTCGTCGGGCGGGCCGGCATCTTCGGGCGCTAGTCCAATCCAGGGAGTTGCGGAGCCGCTGTTCCGGCACCGGGGGCCCGGACGTGACTCCAGACGACAATGATGAATCACTGCAGCGCAGCCAGCGGCGGCCATCAGCACTGGAAAGTACCACAGCGCATTGTACATCATGCCTGCAGCGGCTCAAAAAAAATAACGGTGTGCGAGTGAGTTTGTCCGACACGGCTTTGTGCGACAGCTCAACGGCCGCGAGCGCGATGAATCATGATACCCACGGTCGCGGCATTCAGGCCCGATAGGAGAGCGTAGACGGCGCGAGGCAGCGAGGAACCTATTTTTGAGACGCCAATTGAGAATGCAAACATCCCTAGTGCGCCAGGCAAGCTGATGATGTTAGGAAGTGAGTCTGAGATGGAGTTTCGAGGAGCCTCATCTCCAGATGAAGAAAGCGAGGGCTGCACCCGGCAGACCGTGCTTTATGAGGTTGATGCAATAGACCATCTTGGTGCTCGCTGGGCCGCTGAGGGCTTGAGAGAGTTCTTAGAACTTGTTCCTCATTAGTTTCAGACCTTGGATGACCAATGAGACTGTACCATCTGTTCGTCTATCCATTGCAGTCGTTTGACGAAACGATCGTGTAGCTGCCTCTGTCAGCGCAAGATCGAACCACCTGGTCTTGGTTCTGTACTACGAATATTTTTGAAATGCACAGGGGATCCTCCAAACGCGGTCAGGCCGAGATGCCAGTTTTGCCTGAAGACATCTGCCGCGTGGTGCTGTCTTTCGCAGGCGCATCTCCGACGACGAAGCTTTCATGATTCGGTTCCCGGCTTTTCTACTTTCTAGTGCGATTTCTCCGATTTCGAAGTCCTTTAGTTCCCGAGCCAATTCCGATATGGGACGTCTCGTTTGGATTGACAATGGTGCCGCACCGAGTCTGTCATGATTACGATGCGCCAAGACGAGGGGTGCGCACGCTATACCCTGTGACTCTGGTCGCCGAAACCAGACCATCTCTCTACGATAGTGAAATTTTCGAATTACGCACACCAGCATGAACCCGAAACTGGTCACGAGATATACTGATTCTTTCAGAAGAAGACAACTGGAAGCCCAGAGGTGCCGGTTCTGTATATCTGTCTCGCTCGGCCCAGGTTGCCATGCCGATTGTCATCACCATCAGGTACCCGAACACAGGGAGGAATGTGAGAGCGATCAAAATTCTTCAAGTCGGATCTTGATCCAGAATGGTCTTGGGCTATTTCGGGGGCAGTGAAACGATCTACGACTTGGAATTTCTTTTGCGGAGACTCGGTCCGGTTGGGGAACGGCATTGGCATTGAACAGTACGATTTGCGCGACGTGCAAACCGCCAAAGACAATAGACATGCTCTGCTTTGATCCGAGACCCGGATGGAATGTTTCTGACGGCTTCGCATTTGCGTATGTCATTGACATCACGTTTATGGAGCTGTAGCCCAAACCCACCCTTGGTACGGCACCGCACGAAGCAAAACCCAGGGGGACCCAAACGAGGCTCTCGACAAAATAGCGCTGGCGTCGAGTGCCAGAATCGGGGCTGAGACGAAGTGGAAAGCTGCTAGTAGTGCCAGCGCATCATTCCCAAGCCACGACCAACGCTTCTCGACGCCTCAGCCCGGCAAGAAGCCGGGACAGCTGATAGATGTCATGCGACGCAACTTCGGCGACAGGAGCGCCAACCCGTACAAGGTGCAAGTCGTGACTATCACTCAAACTTGATGTGCGACATGGAATCGAACGCTTCAACGCTGCCAACACGGATTCCATCGGTCCCCGAATGACATGTGTGCATCGCCAGTCCAACGCATCCGCACCTTCGTGCAGTGCGACTGGCATCTGCAGCGGACGGGCCATTGTAGGCAGGCACCTGGCTCAGTGGTGATCTCGGGCCATTCCCATACGATCAAGCTCAGAAACCAATGTGAGTTAAGTCACATAGGGAGGCGCAGGGCCGGCGGCTTTTGAGGCGATGCGATGCCAGCCAACTCCAATGGGGCGTCTACTATTTTCCAACGGCGGCTCTTTTGGCAGTTGGCACTGGAAGAAGCGTGGGCGCCTTTCGACACCATTGGGGAGAAAAAACCCAGACTTGCCGAGCAAGGCGTTTTTAGCTACATTGGCTGTCGCGGAGGAGGCTGGTGCCGCATTTCATGACGATCAGAACGCAGACTACTACCCAGTAGGGCGTTGAGTTTGGTGACGATGATCAAGGCCCCCCATTTCGCGGCGCCGGGCGGTTCCCGGGGCCGTGCCTGGTGCCCATCTTTTGGACTCCATCGCGGAGGGCGGACGGGAGGGACTGTGCTAGACTTGGGCGCAATAAAGGCTTCACTAGAGATGACGATGGCTTCTGGATCATTGTCTTTATACTGCTCTTGGCGATGGTGTGACTTTGTACGGTGACCCGACTGCAGACAGTTTTGGGAGAGCAGGCAGCTTTCAACTGCGGCTGTGATGGACGTCATAAGTGGCAGTGTCAGCCAAGACAAGATGAGGAGCAACGGCAAAACCTGGGGTGAAATAAGCATCGTCGCAATCGACGGCCTCAGATGATGGCAGGTCCTCGTGGAGATCAGAAACTGCCGGTTCGTTTCAACAGCGAGCTTCACTCAGCTGGCTGTGCTTGACCAATGTCTGACGTTTTCTTAGGTAATCCATGTCACAGGACGTGTGGAGACTACCCGACCTAAGCGAGCTGCAGCCGGGCTAAGGTAATTCCGGCCCTGGTTCGCATCCAATGGATCCATGGATCCAATCCAATCTGACAGGAGTCCGTTCCATACTACTGCGTAGGTAGCCAATAGAAGGCAGTATCATATAGTATGGGGCAACAGAGGTCTGAGAGTGGAGTGCAGGCATGTACTCAGTAACCTAAGCGAAAATAGGCATGCACGCAAGGTGGGCGATTTCCAGAGTCTCGACTTGTCAGCCGCTCCCCTTTTTTTCTTATTTGACAGCACAATGTCCAGGTGGGTCAGCCAGGCACCTGGCACACGCCCGCCCTGGCGAGTAATTGGCTGAATGTCCAGGATGAACCTTCTTCACAGTGATTCTCTGGTTGATTAGCAACAAATTGTGCCTGCTGGCTGTGCATGTCTCGCTGCTGGAGTCAGGACTCAGGAGTGTCCGCAGCGCCGCCCAGCGGCTGTTTCTCTTTCTCCGCGTCTGTATTTCTGCTTCTGCCTCTGACCAGTGATAATTGACCACTACCACCAGTTGGTTCCCAGAGCGGACATAAAGGTTACCAAGTGACGACCATCCCGTCTTCCATCCTGGATTCTTGGAAGATGGTGGGCACCATTTCAGCACCGCCTGCATTTTCGTCCAATCTGGCGGGCTACACTGAGGTAGGCTCCTATTACTTCAGTACGCAGTATGTACCCAGGTGCCCATGGTAGATGCATTGATGACTGATCTCCGACATTGGATAATCATCATAACTGTCGTCATGAAAATGTGCACGAACTACCTTATTTAGTCACCTCATTCGATGCCCGATCTATCGACTCTTGCAACACCTCACCTCGTGCGTGCAGCTTGCTAGAGACTAACTACCTTAGGCACCTGTAGAGAAGAAACTAAGGTAAGTTAGCGCAGGCATAAATTAAAATTTTACAACTCAGCTCACCTCTTCCTCCTCGGTGATACTACTAAACAGTAAACACAAGTGGGTGGCAAAAGGCACTAGAAGAAACAGTAAACACTCGTAAGTGAGTGGAAATAAAATACGTACCAAATGACAGTACCACCGTCCCGCCCCCAATAAGAGTCCATTAGCAGTCCAGACTGCGCGGTGGGAGATTGAGGGCAGAAGAAACACCAGCAACGACTCGAAATCAGGAGCAATAGCTCGTCCCAGTCCGCTGCCCGGGCCCCGGCCGTCGCTCATCTTCCTGTCTGGTTCTGGGCCTCTCTCCCGTGCTCCAGCGTCTCCAAATCTTCTCCATCCACATCCCATTCCCACCTCATCCATGACTTCCTCCCCCCCCCTTGAACCCCCCTCCCACTCACTTTCTTGCTGCCCCGTTTCTGGTTTCTGCGGCCTGCCCTGGTAGTTCTGTGGCCTTTTTTTTTTCTATCCCCTCGACGACACCGCCGGCACGTTGTTCGTCCTGTCTCGTCCCTGCTTTCCCTGTCCTTGTTGGTAAATCCGCAACTTGGTTGGGAGCGTGTGCTGCTGCTACTGCTTTCGTTGATTGTCGCTCATTTTGCTGCTTTGCTTCCTTAGCATCCATCAATCTGCCGTCATTTCGCATCTGCCAATTGCCATTTGCATCCGGGCCCCCTCATCTCCCGTCGTCTCCAGTCTGCAAGACTAGCTAGCTACTATCGACAATCTGCAGCTTGTTGGAACTTGTTGTTGCTGTCATTGTCTGCCTTTTCGTCTGGAGATCCCGATCCTTTCCCAATCCTCCTTGCCGACCGACCGTCCGACCTCCGGCTCCTACGCTCGCTACCTTGCCTTATTCTTCTCTTCCTTCCTTTTCCCTCCTCCTCCTCGCTCTCGTCACAGTCACAGCCTTATCCCGTCCGTGCCAGAGGCCGCCTGTTTCGTTTTGAAGCATTTTCTGCTCCTTCACAGCCTACCTATTACCTCACTTTTCCCCCTCTCTTGTTCGGCCATTGACGGCATTGTCGCTCGCTTCTTTCTCTTCGCCGCTCACGGACACACCTTTTTGGCAGTTTTTGTAATCCTGTACATTCTCAACCCCGGAAAAAAAGGTTCATCAACATTCTTCGCCATACCTTATCCCTCCCACTGCCGCTCGCTACCCCTAATCCGAATCTGCAACCGGTAACCCGTCGTCCCCGTCCACCACCGACCTCGGGATCGTCAACAAGGCCTCGCTCGTTTCTGCTTTCTGAGAGAGTCGCGCATGCCCTCGAACACCTCTCTCTGTATTCTCTCTCTCTTCCCCGTCAGCTTGAGACGAGCCGTCTCGAACGACAAGACAAGACACCGCTCTTCCCAAAGATCCCCCCCCCCAAGGACAGGCATCAAGCAACAACAAAACACCAGCCAATCCGAGGTTCCTATTTCCGTCAGTTCCTCCCGTTCGACACAGAGAGCAATTCGCGAACCTTGTGACCTTTGACACCGGCCACCCCGCTATCCGCATCCCAGCCATCTCGAGACAGTTCAACCTGGGCTTTTTCGCAGCACACTGAGCATCAAGGGGTCCGTACCCACAGACGGGCTGGCCTTCGTCTCGTCTCATCCTCCTAACACTCACAAAAAGGACAAGACGACCAAGCACCAGCCAAGAACACGCCAGGGATCTGCCCGCGACCCTCCACCCTTCCCCGACCAGGCTCTACCCTTCCGCATAACTGGGAACCACACCAGCGGCATATCAACATTACACCATACAGCCCTCAGCCCTCACTCTACTGCTACCCAGCAATCAATCAATCCCAGCATAGCATAGCCTTCCCTTTTGCTCCGCTCCACGCCAGTCCGCAATACAACAATCCCGGGCCTAACAATACTGCGTATCCATCGTTGCCCCGTTCTTCCTTCTCCGCCCCCCCAAGCAAACAGGAGGTCTCGGCACAGGAGCCATTGAACCACACCCGTCCTGCTCCAAACCCATCGTTACCACCAAACAAGCTTTATTTTTTTCCCTCGGTGTTGTTGGTTGTTTCCCCCTCCCTTCTCAACACCAAGCCCGAACGATGCAATGATGATATACGGGCATCAAGACGTCGATCTCAGCGGTCCCAGTCCCGTTTCGCGCCCAGGTTCGCCGCCAGGCATGACGTCCTCCAAATCCTCCAAATCCTCCTCCTTCAAGTCCTTCCACTCCGACGACAACAGCGTCCTGGACGACGTCAGCCACTTCGAAGACATCGGTCTCGACGACGAAGACGCCAACAACTACGAAGCCGCCCGCGTCCGCGATCCCCACGCCGTCAAAAACCCCCACGGCCAGCCATACTCGCGATCCTACTCCAATGAGTTCCGCTCCGCCTCTTCCGCCGCGCCGCCGGCATCATGGAAGCGCCCTCCCTCCCGCTCGCCCCCGATGGCACGCGACCTGGCAAAGCCCAGGAGCACCAACCTCGCCGCCGCAGACCTCACGCCAAACTCCCGCTCCCGCTCGCGGCCCCCCTTTCTTTCGCTAAAGACCGACGGCCACGCCCTCGTCAACGGCCGCAGCCCCAGCGCCGGCCGCGTTCCCGATCGTCACCGCAGTCCCGTGAACCCCCGCGGCTTCGCGAGTCACTCGACGACCTCCCTCGCCTTCCCCCGCCGAAACCGCACCCCGAGTCCCAACTTCTCCTCCCTCCCGCGGGACCCAAACATGCCCATCAAGCCCCGCCGCGGCAGCTGGCAGTCGCAACAAGACCGAAAGTCCGTCTTCGACCTCGAAAAGGAGTGCGACGAGGACGACACGGACGACATCCCCGACGACCTTATCCTCGACAACGTTCCCATCTCTCCCCGTCCGCGGACGGAACGCACACCCAGCAGACCAACCTCGTCAGGGGCTTCGAGGTCACCTAACAGACCACAGCAGAAAGAGCGTGTCCGCAGCGTCGGAAACGGCACACCCCCCGTCCCCGTCGACTCGGGCTGTCTACGATCGCCCTCCTGGAAATCCGACACAGCCCTGTCCTCCATCGGCGAGAACGGCCATCACAACGCGCAGGCAGAGCCGCTGAAAACCCGGGCTCGAAGCTGGAACCTCGCCTTGGCCGATCTCAACTCGGAAGCCAAGGCCCTGACGGAGAAGCTCGAGGAGCACTCCGATTACGTCCGCGAACGCGCCGCCGAAAACGCCAACCCGTCCTCGGGACGTCCCAACACGTGGGGCGGCAAGCCGCTGGACCAGCAGCTCGCCCAAAAACCCAGGGTCAAGTCCGCACTGCCCGAGCTCCCGTCGATCCGGCACCAGACGAACATCATGATCGACCCACTTCCGATTTCCAAGGAGAAGGAGGCCGTCCTGAGCCGTACGCGCCCCTCGTGGCTCCCACCCAAGGACCCCGCGGAGGAGAAGCGCCATCTGCGCGAGTACAAGAAGATGATGGCCCGCAGCGCTGAAGCAGATCGCCGTCGCGAGGCCTCGCGTCTGGAAAAGACCACCTCACGTGACACGTCCGCCGACAGCGTCATGCGGATTTGGGAGGACGACATCATCCCGCGATGGAACGACGCCATTCGCGAGCGTCGCACGCGCGAGATGTGGTGGCGCGGCATCGCCCCGCGCAGCAGAGGCACCGTCTGGGCGAGGGCCATCGGCAATGAGCTCGGCCTCTCTGAGACGTCGTACAAGGCCGCGCTCGGCCGGGCGCAGGAGCTGGAGGAGCGCGTCAATGCCGCCAGGGGCGATTCGGAGGACATCAGGAGAGCGGCGTGGATTTCCGGCGTCCGCAAGGACGTGGCCGAGCACACATGGCAGGATCTCCGCATCTTTCAGGTCGGCGGCCCGCTCCACCAGAGCCTCGTCGACGTCTTGTCTGCGTATGCTCTGTACCGGAGCGACATCGGCTACGTCAGAGGGTGTAACGTGAGTGGATCACCGAGTTGTACACGCGCCGGACTTTATACTGACTACCCTTCACAGACCGTTGCCGCACTGCTGCTGCTGAACTTGCCCTCGCCGGCTGCCACTTTCATTGCCCTCGCCAATGTCCTCAACCGCCCGCTTCCCCTCAGCTTCTACGCCGACGACCCAGGCGCCAAGGCATCTGCTTACAACCTCGTGATGCAGACCCTCGGCGCCAAGTCTTCGCAGCTGCACGAACACTTGACCAAGGACATCTCCGAGGGCGACGCGGACTTTTACCTTGGTAACTTCTTCATGGGTCTAGGAACCAACCACCTGGCCATGGACGAAGCGGCTCGCCTCTGGGACGTTTATGTCTTCGAAGGCGACGCTGTTCTCGTGCGGGCGGCCGTTGCCATGCTCATGCGCCACGAGATGGCGCTGCTCGGCATCAAGTCTCCCGGCGAAGCGAAGAAGTACATTGAAGGCGGTGCCATCAGCAAGGCTGCTGTCGGCGACGATGGCGCCGAGGATCGCTGGATGAAGCTTGTCCGCGAGGCCGGCAAAGCCTAATTCGGCACCATCCGGCTTCTCCATCTCGCACCCCTCCTAATTTTTTAACGCTTGATGAATATCTCGGACTTGGAACATACGACTTGATCCTAAATGTTTATATCTAATCTCCCGGGCTCGGTCAATGAACTCAAACCAGCCCCCCGTCGGAGGGAATCACATATACACATACACACACACACACACCAAACACACCAAGCCTGAGGCTGGGCGTGTATAAAGAGCACCGGCGTCTGTGGCGCGATAGAGACATCATTTTGTGGGAGCTGGTTTGTGTAGCAAATCCTTTTTTTTTTTCACTTCTGGATCTGGAGGGGAGTTTACTTCAATTTATTCGTCGACTGGATGTTTTGCAGTGCGCGAACATCCAGCGACACAATCAATACTGGAGACGGGATTGTAGATACACATCATCATGCGCAGCCTCTGGTCTGGCCTCCTGTGGATAAACACACAATGTCTTTGGTCTTGGACAAAATCCGGATTCATACAACTGTATAGATTCTGCATCGTTGGTCCCCACACGGCGGCGACGACGAAACGGAGTTGGTCTTGTTTTGTCATCATCATCTGTTACATTCTTGGCGTCACTCACGACCCGCATCTTGGGCGTTAGAAACTTCTAACCACTTCACTATATACTGTTGGGAACCGGGCAGGTTTTGACAAACCAGTTGTGCATCATAAAGGTGTTGATCACTTTTTTTTTCCCTTCCCTTCTTGATATCCCTCCTATTCATATTCGTATCATAGTCATACAGTAGAAGAAAATCCATATACTGTAAACGAGAACGTTAACTTCTGACCTTGGACACTTTTCCACCATTACTAGTACCAACTTAATTGCAAGTTCTGCCTTCCCAGGCAGTCTGCGGGATGTCGTTGGGACATCATTCGTCTGCAACGTGATTCCTTGTCTCTCACTTGAGAGCTAATACTTCGTCTTCTTCTCGTGCCCACCTCAGACCTCAATCAGAACGGAGCATGCCATACTTGTTTTCTCAAGGCGCTCTCGATTAACGCGAGAAGCGCGGACAACCACACGCCATTTAACTCCATAAGATGCGAAGTGGAAATATAAATCTTTCGACCGCTATGGCGTCTTTCTAGCCCAGATTCACCAGATTTTAGAAAAGCCACCCTCAACCGCATGCAGCCACCCGTGGGCCTGACCTTCCTCGTGAGACTCGTAAGCGTATTTTGGATATGCTAAGCCTCAATGCTCATACACCAAGATGCGACGACGAAGTGGAAGAGTCTTTCAAATCCGTGATGAATTAGTCGTCCATTGCCGCCCGAAACCTCCGCCCTAACCGCCCAAATGAACAAACAACTGGAGAAGGGCTATTGTGCGGCCCCCGAGTACTTTTTTGTCTTCTTCAAATATCCTCATGCATGACCGTCTGCTTTAGCGTTAGTCGATCTACACCAGAACCCTAGAGAAACCCTTCTAGCTGACAATCTCCTCCGATTCCTCGAGCACCTCCTCCACAATCTCCTCGATGATCTTCTCCTCGCCTTCGGGAACAGCCTGTGCCTTCTGGGAAAGGAGGTAGGCGACAATATCACTTGGCACGCCGAGAGCCTCGCGCTCCTCGGCGAGCTCGGACTCGATGGACTCGCGCCACGCAACCCACTCGTTGAGCTGGCGACGACGGTTCTCGACGACCTCGCGGTCGGCCGAGGCGCCACGGTCCTGGTCCTCCTGTTCGAAAACGCGGCTGTACTCGCGGAGGTTCTTGCGGATCTGCTTCTGCTCCTCCTTGGTGAGGAGAGTGGCGGGGCGCGGACGCCAGGCCCACTGCTTGAACTTTTCGACGGGCTCCTCGCGGAGAGCCTCACCCTTGAAGTCGTAAAGGTGGTAGCCGTTTTCCATCTGAGACACGTTAGCATTTGATTCAAGAGTTAAGTTGCGGGTGGAAGGCACGTACGGTGTGCTTCCAGAAGGATGCCCATGTGGCTACGAATCGACCTGAAGGATCCCACTCAATATCAGTGACGCCGTAGTGATCGCCAGTGTTCATGAGCTGGAGGTTTGCGGTCAGGTCCTTGTCGGACTCGGGCTTCTCGCCCTCGAAGTCGAGGTCGAAGAAGTCCAGGTCGGAACTCTGCTGGTTAGCGATGGTGGCGATGACGACGAAACGACCGCGAGGGGACCAGTAGATAGCGTTGCTGTTCTTCTTTTCGAGGGTGCGAAGGTGCTTGAAGTTGCCGACGGCGTTGCCCTTGGCTTTCTCGGGGCAAAAGAAGGCGACGGAGGTCTTGGGGGCGACAGCGGTGGGGCCGACGGGTTCCGGCGTGGTGATGATGGCGAACCTGTCGCCCTTGGGCTCCCAGGCAAAGTTGATGACGGTGTCCTTGATGGTGTCGACGACCTCAACGGGAACGCCCTTCTCCTTGATGCGGAAGATCTCGAGCGTTGTGGCCTGAGATTTCTTGGACTTGGAGTGACGGTCGACCTTGACGCAGAGGTAGGCACCCTCGGATTGCCAGTGCAGCTTGGCGTCAGAGACGGAGAAAAGGGGTAGTTGTCTGACGACCTCCTTGGTAGGGATGCTCATGAGACCGACCTTGGCAGGGTTGCTGCCAATTTCGGGGGTCCAGTAGGTGAGAAGCTGCTCGTGCTGCTTGACACCGTCTCTTTGCGGGGAAGCGGGGGCCCAGTCGAAGTCCATGATACCCTCAATCTTGATGGAGGTCTTGTCGAGGAGGTTCATGCGGGGAAGCTCGTAGATGGAGATACCAGTTTGGTAGTTGAGACGGGCGACGTACTTCTCGTCGTGAGACCACTTGAAAGCGGGCCAGAGGAGCTTGCGCTGCTTGACTTCGTCGAGACCTGCCATGTCCAGATTCGCGAAAGAACGGAGAGGCTTGCCACTCTCGACACTCCAGATAATGTAGTTCTTGCCGTCCTCGTCGATGGACAGCGCGGGGTGGCCCTCCTCGGGAATGGAAATGGGGCGAGGAGACCAAGTGACGAGGTACTTTTCACCAGGAGACCAGTCGCAGAACATGACGTTCGGGTGGGCGAAACGCTGTTGCCGTGTCCACGAGGCACCGCCCCAGATCTGAACACCCTGGCCGTGGACGGAGGTGAGGTAGGTTCCTTGCGGCGACCAACGAATGAAGCTGTCGGTCCAGTTTTGCCTGTCGACGACGTTCTCGGGCTGGTCCTTCTCATTGTTCCAAAAGACGCCAACGGTGTCGCCACGGTACATGGCGAACTGGTCTCTGCCGCGACCGCTGGGATCCTTTATGAAAGATCTCAAGTGCTCCTTCTCGGTGAACTCTTCAATGTGAGGTGGCGTGTACTCCTCGTGGATCTTGCCCTCGCGGCCATAGCGGTCGATATCGGTGAGCTTGTTGACGCGAAGGGTGTGCTTCTTGTCGAGGGGAACCTGGTCCAGCCCGCGGACGGCGGCGGCGGCCTCGCCAGGAGAAGAAAACTCAACGAAAGCGAACCTGTCGCGGTCGTCAGTATCATGGCTTTTGTTTTTTGTTGCTTCATGTCTCCATGCATGCGCGATCTGAACCCTGAGGAGGGGCTAGGATGCAGATCCACCGGGCCGAACGTACCTCAGCGACTTGCCGTTATCGCCGATGGGCATGTAAATCAGGTCCTCCCTCGTCTTTCCAACCGAGTTCAACTTCTTCAACAAGAACTTGACGAGCTTGGGCTTCTGTTCCTCGGTGACTTCAGGAAGGCCATCGATGACAATGAAGGTGTCGTATCCCTGCTCCAGCTGGACCTCGTACTTCTCGCGCAGGTCGGAAATATCGATCTCCTCCTCATCGTACTCATCGTCGTCGAGATCTGCCTCACGCAGATGGTCGAAAGAGGGCGCCATGATTGCGACGACCTATGAATGCAGTCGAACTGGCAACAGCAGTTGACAGAGAGAGAACCGGTGATTTCTCTTGGGTGGTAGGGGGAGGGGGCGTGGTGTCTCGGTGAAGGGTGCGATTTGCGGTGCGGTGCGATGGCTGATTGATGTGGTGGGAAAAAAAAGAGGTGCCCCCAGTTGTGAGAGATGTGGGGTTCACTGCCTCTGGTTGGCAAAAAAAAAAAAAAAAAGGTGCCCCGCGATTTTTTCTCGGTCTGTGAGGGTTTTTGGCTGCAGATTTAGGTCTCGGGAGGAAAAGTAGGGTCGGTTGAAAGTCCACGACTGCCGCCGGTGAATCAAATGTCGATGACTTGACTACGTGATTGCGCCTCAGAGAACAGGAAACAGCAGAGGGACCAACAATCCTCGCGCACAAATTTGGGCGGCTGCTCGAAAGTTTTCGGTGGTCAAACTGGCAATCGTGTGGGCTGGAACAACTGTTTCTGCCGGCTCCGAAGGAAGCCCCTAGGTCGCTACGGTACGGGCTTAAGGTACCTCTACATACACAGGTAGGTAGGTAGGTACGGTAGGTAGGTATGGAAGGTAAGGTACCTAAGGTGAATAATAAACCTCCAGCCAACGGAGCAGAGGTACATATGAATTTACCCAGCAACGGTCACGTGCGAATTCTGCCGTTGAAAAAGTGACATTCACCGCCCTCACCACCCCGCCCAAACCCGGTCGTCGATGTTGAGGTAAGCTATTGCCCTGCGCACCGACCACAGCGCGCTCTTTCAGTGGAGGATGGACGTCTGTGGAAACAGCACAGCGCTGCTGCCCAGTCCAAACCCCCACTTCGCCAGGCTGAACTCAGGTGTCCCCCAAATTTTTGAGAATCGATTTTATCTGAAGAGCTCCCGAGGCTGAAGGAGTCCGCACAATCCTACGACATCTCTGCTTCCACCCTCCCCCACCGACTCAGTCACCGTCTCATTTCGATACAGAGTGTCTGAAGCAGCACGAACACACATATTCACCATGGTTCGTCTCTTGATTCTTTTGGCTATTCTGACCTTATCCCCGCTGACATTGGCAACTTGCAGTCGTCCTTCAGCCCGACGCAAATCTTCGAGGATGGAACCACCGAGGAGAAGGGAGAGAACGCCCGTCTCTCTGCCTTCGTCGGCGCCATCGCAGTGGGCGACCTCGTGAAGAGCACCCTCGGCCCCAAGGGTATGGACAAGATTCTGCAGTCTGCGTATGTCGAAAACCCCCGTACCCCGCTACTGCCAAACAGCATCTAGGGTCCACCGCCTTTAGCTGACAAAACACCATGAATCAGCTCAACCGGCGAGATCATGGTCACAAATGACGGCGCCACTATTCTCAAGTCTATCGCCCTCGACAACGCCGCCGCCAAGGTGCTAGTGAACATCTCCAAGGTGCAGGATGACGAGGTCGGCGACGGCACCACCTCCGTCGCGGTGCTCGCCGCGGAGCTGCTCCGCGAAGCCGAGAAGCTGGTCGACAAGAAGATTCACCCCCAGACAATCATTGAGGGCTACAGAATAGCAAGCCAAGCCGCCCTCAAGGCCTTGAACGAGTCCGCCGTCGACCGCAGCAACAACCCCGAGGCCTTCAAGAAGGACCTGCTGGCCATCGCCCGCACCACCCTCAGCTCAAAGGTCCTCGCCCAGGACCGCGATCACTTCTCCAAGCTCGCCACCGAAGCTGTCCTGCGACTCAAGAACTCCTCCGACCTGAGCCACATCCAGATCATCAAGAAGGCCGGCGGCAAGCTGAGCGATTCCTACCTCGACGAGGGCTTCATCCTCGACAAGAAGATCGGCGTCAACCAACCCAAGCGCCTCGAGAAGGCCAAGATCCTGGTGGCCAACACATCAATGGACACAGATAAGATCAAGATCTTCGGCGCCCGCGTCAAAGTCGGCTCCACCAGCAAGCTGGCCGACCTCGAGAAGGCGGAGAAGGAGAAGATGAAGGCCAAGGTCGACAAAATCAAGGCGCACGGCATCAACTGCTTCATCAACAGACAGCTCATCTACAACTGGCCCGAGCAGCTCTTCACGGACGCCGGCATTATGTCCATCGAGCACGCCGACTTCGACGGCATCGAGAGGTTGGCCCTGGTGACGGGCGGAGAGATCGCTTCCACATTCGACCACCCGGACCAGGTCAAGCTGGGCTCATGCGACGTGATTGAGGAGGTCATCATTGGTGAGGACACCCTGATCAAGTTCTCTGGCGTCGCGGCTGGAGAGGCCTGCACGATTGTGCTGCGCGGTGCTACGGACCAGCTTCTGGACGAAGCTGAGCGCAGTCTGCACGACGCCCTTGCCGTTCTTTCGCAGACGGTCAAGGAGCCATGGACGACTTTGGGCGGTGGATGCGCCGAGATGGTCATGGCCAAGGCCGTCGAGGGCGCTGCTACTCGTGTCGAGGGCAAGAAACAGATGGCCGTCAGCAGCTTCGCCATTGCTCTGCGCCAACTGCCTACAATCCTGGCTGACAACGCCGGTCTCGACTCTGGTGAGCTTGTCGCCCGCCTGAGAAAGGCCATCTACGACGGCATGACGAATTACGGTTTGGACTTGTTGACGCCCGGCGGTGGCATCGCCGACATGCGCGACCTGGGTGTTGTTGAGAGCTACAAGTTGAAGAGAGCGGTAGTGTCTTCGGCCAGCGAAGCCGCAGAGGTATTTTGAACCCTGCACAATCCTTTGACTGCGCAAATGACTAACATTGAACAGCTTTTGTTGCGTGTGGATGACATCATTCGGGCAGCTCCTAGGAGACGGGAGCGGGCTTAATTGAGACACGGTGATGACAGCAGCACGGAGGAGTCCCTGGGCAGGGTCGAGGGAGGCAAAGGGCAGAAGACGAATTCAAAAAGTCATTTTCGCATGTTGACGGTTGAGGGAAGACAAAAAAGTCAATACCATAGACGTAGGGATCGACCTCAGGGCTGATGAATCAATAGCAGTGTCATGAATGAGCCTCAACTCTGACGCTGTCTTACTGTCGGGACACCTGGTCAGGTGTGGGGGACGGGCCGCCCATCGGTTGCTGTTCAGGTCAAGCCGGTTGAGGCGTGCTTACTTTAATGACGTCGGGAGTGCTGCGGTGCACACCATACACAATGTATTATAAGCCGCCGGCGCCGTCAAGAAGGGTCTCCGGCGCCGGATCGCCGTGGAATACGAGCGGCGCTATTCGGCACCTGTCGGACCCACACATCGCCATAAGCGAGGTGTGCACGGGTCGGATGTTCCGGGATATGAATTTACGCCCAAATATGGGTTATTTGCATTAGATCCATGTCAGCACTGAATTTTCATATATAGGCGCTAATTTAGCCCCTTAGTTAGTTACACATATATATTAATATATCAAATTATGTATAATAATTACTAGCTATACTATTACCTAATAGTTATAAGCCTAGTTAATTTCTGGTAATTAGTATTTTAATTATATAGTTATTTTCTAATAATATATAATAGCTATTAATTAGCAAAGCAAGTTATAATCCTATAATTAAAGTTATTATAACCCTAGTATCTAATTTAGCTAAGCAATATAGCTAGCAATTATATTAAAAGAATAATAAGCTAGGGAAGTCTAAAGAAATCAGCTAGGCTTCCCTAAATCTAATATTATTAAATAAATTATCTATTATTAGAGGAAAAGCAAAAACAAGCTACCTTCTTATTAATAATAAATCCCTTATATAAATTAAACCTAACTAATAATATGATTTTAAAATAAGCTTAGATAATATAAATATTAATACCCCTTATTTGCAAAGCAATAATAACTAGATTAAATAGTATAACTATATTATATTAACTGCTAACTAATATAGAGTTAAAGACTATACTAATCTAGATAAGACTATTACTAATAATAAGCCTAGTCTTATCTTTCTAGATAATAATAACCTATTATTTAATAATAGAGTCTAAATTACTAAACTATAATATTAAAGCTAATTAGAGAAATATAAGCATATCAGAGATAACTTAGTAAAGCTTAGCAGAGATATTATAATATTAATTAACTAGATCTATCTAAGTAAAGTTACTAATAAACCTAATACTTAATTAATTCTTAAAGTATTATAAAAGGAGTTTTAACCTAATAACTATATAAGATAATACTATATTCTTTAGTAATATAATACCTACCTTTATTTAATTAAAAGATCCTAGTTATCTAAGTAGTTAGTTACTTACTAGGAGATTATAGAAGAGACTATATAGACTAAGACTCTATTCCTAATAAGTCCTACTATTTAAATATCTAACTTCCTTAATACTATTAAGAAAATCACTCTAGAATATTATATAGGAGCTACCTTCTTCTTTTTAGATAATAACTATAGAAATAAGAAATAAGATAGTAGAATAGAGCTAACTACTCTCCTACTAACTATAAGCATAGACTAGGCTTATAAGTTTTACTACTAGATCTATATATTTTATCTAGACTAGCTTACCTTATCTAAACCACTATTAATAAAGTTAGCAAAGAGATCTAGCTTTATAACTTAGTAAGGAGAGGATAAGAAGACTATAACTTTAATATAGAAGGTATTAGCTCTAGCTAGAACTTTAAACTATTAGAAGAATAAGAAGCTAAAGTGTCCTACCTATAAGAAGTACTACTAGATAATAGACTGCTTTTATATAAATCCTATAATTAGACTGAAATTATATAATATAAATAACTTTACTAATAAGACCTATATTAAAGCTAGATATAAATAGTTATAGAATCTGAAAAATAGTAAGATATAAATAAAGTTAGAGATTATAATTAAGGAGGTAAAAGCTAAATTAAGTAGTAACTAGAGGAATAATAATAATAGTTACTAACTATTATAAAGCTACTCTTAATTATAAGAATACTATAATAATATATATATTTCCCTCTATAGTTAAGATACTTAGAGTAATAATAAAAGTATCTATTCTTCTTCCTTCTATAGCTATAACTAAGCTAGCTTTATAGCAGGTAATACTCTTTATAATAGTATTATTATTAACTATAGTACTACCTTTTATATCTATAATAATATTAGCTATATAACTAACCTAAACTACTCCTAATAAAAGCAAATCCTTATTAGAAGAGGTACTATTATTACTAAGGCTATTAGCAAGATAAAAGTTAAGCTAAACTAAGGCAGTATAGGTAAGAAGGATATTATAGCATTTAATATATAGTTTTGCCTATTATATCCTATAACCCTCCTATTAGTAAAAGTCCTATAGAATAAGGAACTTATATTTATAACTAAAGTTCTAGGCCTTAAAAATAAGTATAGCAAAGTTCTCTACTTTACACCTTATTAATTAGATTAATATATTATTAAATACTACCTATATAATAAAGATAAGGATTATATTAAGAGTGCTAAGTAAGTCTAATTTAAGGTAGATAATATAGAGGAATAATCTTTTACTAGTTTTAAGTTATTAAAAACCTAGAGGTTATCTAAGGCTAAAGCTTAGTTATAGTATAAAAGACTTAGCTATCTAAGTATTAAAGGCTTTAAGTAACTTATAAAGACCACTATAGGTATTAAACTTAAAGGGATTATAAAAGATAAGTATAAAGCCTATATTATAGATAAGGCTATTTAATAAGTATTAAAGAAACCTCCTAACTATTAGCTAATAGTACTAGGTAACTATATTACTATTAAGTTCTTTTTAATAAGTAAGCCCTATAATAGGGAGAAGTATTTCCTGCTACTTAGTAACTACTAGTCTGATTTTATCTAGGAGTATACTCTATATATCTATAAGAAAGGTTTTAAGACACTCTAATATATTATTACCTATCTTAACTAATAATATAGTATTACTATCTCTATTATAAGGCTTAACTAGGATATAGTGCTTTGTAATACCTTTAATATATAGGTAGCTACTAAGAGTATACTTATTAAAAGATTAGCAGACTATACTAGTGCTTAAAACTCTATAAAAAGATATAGTAGTATCTTCTTTATAATTACTAGAGCTCTATAATATTAGTTAAGATTCCCTAAATCTCTAGCTCTAAAGCTTATTAGAGCAGGAATATATATAGCAAATAGGCTAGATAAATATCACTATAAGTAGAAGACTCCTAAAGGCCTTATTAATAAGTGGATAAATAGATAACTAAATGCTACTTACTATTACTCTAAAGTCCCTTAAGTTAGTTATATAAAGAGATATAGCTACTAAGTATATCTATTAATAATAACCTATAAATATAATAAATAATGCTCTAATAAGACCCTGCTAAGAGTATATATTAGCTACCTTTATAGTTATAATAGTACTAATATTTATAGGATCTAGATACCTATATTAGGTAAAGTACTATATATATATAATATAATATTTAATAAGAGTATTATATATAATCTAATACTTAAAGACACTAGTCTCCTCTATTAATAAGAGCTTTAATTTATATTTAAGCAGCTTAAAATAAAGCAGCTAGATCTACTTATAGAGAAACTTTCTATAAACTCTATAATATAGGATAGGAATAAGAAGCTTTATAAGCTAAGTTAATAGCTTTATAAGGATACCTAGAATAATACTAATACCTAACTACTAAGCCCTGTACTATTATAGAAACCTTTAGTTATACCTACTTTAACTAAGGGAATAGAAGAGGCAGCATAATAATCACTAATGCTAATGCAGCCTATAACCACCTTAACTGCTAATAAGAGGTCCTAATCTTAACTAGTTAAACCAGGCTAAGTTACTAAATCAATTAAGGTTAAAGAACTAGCTATAATACTACTAGTACTACTCTAAATAATAATATTAATAAGATTAAGAGAAAGACCCTATAGATTATATAATAATATACTATTTAAGTAAAGAGTTCTAATTAGACAGCTAAATTATTAACTAGCTATAGTAATAAGGTTATTAGCAAGATAATATACCTAAAAGACTTCTCAAAACTAATCTAACTTCCTACTACTAACTAATATAATTAAGAATAAGAAAGTAAAAGATATATTAGCTAAGAGCTTAGGCAAAGTCTATTATTAAGACCTCTAGCTAGTTTTAATAAATTATATAGAGGCTTAGAGATACCTATACTAAATAAAGTGGCTTACTATAATAAATATTAAATATTAAACTATCTAAAATAAGAGCACTTTTAAACTTATATAACTTAATAATATTAAGAATAGACACTATATCCTACTACTTAAATAGATATTTATATATAAATTTAATAAGTATAGATACCTTAAGAAGTTTAAAGCAAGGATTTATATAAGAGAAGACTTATAACCTATAAATAGGTTAGATATCTATACCTTAATACTTATATTATATTTATTTAGAAGTCTTATAGCAATTATAGCAAGATTTAACCTTAAGTTAATATAGTTAGACACTATAAACACCTTTATAAACACTATATTAAACAAAGTTATCTATATCTACTACCCACCTAAATTTAACTACCTAGATAAATATCTTATCTTATATAAGGCTCTATATAGGCTATATTAATCCCCTCTCTTATAGTAGCAAAGCTTTAAGATAACTCTCTAGCTCCTAAATATAAAACTACTAGATAAAGATAACTATATCTTTATATTAAATAGGGTACTAATCTTTATATTTATTAATAATATTACTATATTTTTTTAAAAAGGAGATAAATCTAAGGTAAAAGTAATTATTAATAGCCTAAAATCCACCTATAAGATAAAAGAAATAGGCAAATTAAGTATATTTTTAGGTATTTAAATTATCTATAACTATAACTAATATAAGTTATAGCTTTACCTAGATAAATATATTAAAAAGATCTATAATAAGTTTAGTATTAATAGAATAACATTAAAGAGATTAATAGTAATACTAATATTAGCAAATAACTTAACACTAAACCCTAAATAAGTAACAGCTAAAGAGGCTAACTAGTATTAATATAAAGTTAGCTCAGTTAACTATATAGTAATTATTATAAGACCTAATATTATAAGAACCTTATTATAACTTTCAGAGTTTCTACTAAATCCCTTAAAGGAGCATAATAACACAGCTAATTAATATCTTACCTATTTATAGTAGATAAGATATCTTATAATTAAGTTTAATACTAATAATAAGGGTATACTCTATTATATCTTAGATATCTCCTTTACTAATAATAATATTACTTATAAGAGTACTTAAAGCTATATAATAATATTATTTAGAGGACTAATTAGTTAGAAGTTATTAAAATAATACTAAGTTATAACTTTAAGCACTAAAGCAGAACTTATAGCTTTTATAAGTATAATAAAGGAGTATCTTACTATTATTTAACTTATAAATAAACTTTAACTTTAACTTAATAATAATTTCACTATATACTATAATAATATCTAAACCCTTTAACTACTCACTACTAAATAACCTTAAGTAACTAGTAAGTTATACTATATTAATAATAATAACCTATAGCTATAATAGAAGGTTAAAAGAGGCAGAGTTAAGTTTAAATAGGTAAAAACTAATAAGATAGTTATAGATAGCTTTATAAAGGCACTTACTATCTAAAACTATAGTTATTTTATTATATAATTAGAGATAGCAAATATCTAGTTATTAATTAATAATAACTCTCTCTAATAAGAGATAATTTATTTACTTATTATATTTACTATTATATTTTACCTTATATTTATTCATAAACTTTAACCTTAAATATCTTAATAATAAAGCAACTTCTATAATTAGAAACTATACTATTTAAATTACCTTATCATAGTTATTATAATAGTATAAAGTCTAACTGCAAAACTCACTTATAGTCTAAGTTATTTATAATTATATTATTTTAATTTAAAAAGTTATTATAAGTTAAACTTTAATATTACTTATATTTAGTTTAGTATTCTAAATTAATAACCTATTTATTATAACTAGTAAAACTAAATAGTAAAAGAGAACTAGATACTATAGCTCTATAATAGGAGATTAATCCTAGATAACTAAGTATATATTAATTTAAATTAGAAATATCTTAGAGTTACCTCTTATAAGAACCTATAAACTCTACTATATTAAAGTATTAAGCTTAACTATATAATTAGAAGGTTACCTATATTTTTATAGTATTAAAGCTTAGCTAGATTATCTTTTAGTAATATATAATTATAACTAACAGAGTATCTATAACTCTAAATTAAATCTAAGACCTTAAGATTAAGTTACTAGCTCTTTTAGTTTAATATACTTAATAAAGTAAAAAGCTAAACCACTATACTAAACACTTTTAGATTAATTCTAGGAGAGATACTAGTAATAATCTAATAGAAACCTATATATTATATAGCTAGTAAGTAGAATAGTAGTAATAATAGTATTATAATAATAGAAGTATAAATAGGATATTTAGATCTTATAATAGCTTTATTTTAAGATCTAAGAGGGTATATTAGACCTATATATTACTATAAGCAAGGTATATACAGGTTAGATATTCCAGGATATAAATTTATACCTAAATATAGGTTATTTATATTAGATCCATATCAGCACTAAATTTTCATATATGGGCGCTAATTTAGCCCCTTAGTTAGTTACACACACACATCAATATATCAAATTATGCACAATGATCGCTGGCCATACTGTTGCCCAACAGCACCCTTCTAACTGTAACTAGCATGGTCGCCGCTGCGCGCCACAGCAGTACCGCCACGAGCGCCCGCGCACGTGACTTCTGCGCCCAAGTCCCTCTACTTTACGCAACGCAACAATACTATTATATACACACGTATAAAAGCAGCTCTATATCGCTACTCAACGTGCATCTTGTGGAAATATAGTCTAATATATACATTTTTAGCTAAAAAATATATAAGAAGATGTATCCCTACCGCATGCGCGCTACATAGTGATGCAGAGCTGCTTGTTACGCGTTTTCTAGGTATAGTCACGTGCGTTGTGCTTGCGGGCGGCACTGCTGTGGCGCGCGGCGGCGACTATGTTAGTAATAGCGCTCCTCTGGAATACCGCTGGCCAGGTTCCCCGCACGTCACGCTGAAACTCTCAGGCTCAAAATCGACTTGCCTGCCAGGAATTAGCTGCGCGCGCTGCACGTTCAGACGCAGCCCCTGAGCGAAGACTTCCACACTTCTGGAAGTCGGACAAACCATTCATTCCATGTTCATCTCAACATGCCCTCCTGCAGTTCTTCATCTCATCTCATCTGTCGCTCTCCTTTTGCAGATGCATGTACACGCAACATCCAACTCAGGTTAGGTTCACAGACCCGCTGATGGATATGTCGAGGGATGGAGCCGAAGCGAGGAGGAGCGTTGTCCAAGGTTACTGAGTCGCAAAAAGAATTTCTCCACCACCTCGAAAACACTGCCTCTGCCGGGACGGATACTCTGCCCTGGAAGACCAACCATGAAAGAAAAATACCGGGCGACACTGGGGAAAGCGACGGGAGTGTCCCCCGTTCCAGATGCTTGTTCCCACCGTCGCGGGCATAACCAAGACGCCAGAAGCCCCCTCCTGGAATAGAAACTGGCCTCGGTAGTCAGCTTCCCCCCCGAATAGTAGGTTCCTTGAACACGGGCTCAAAGGGGAAAATGGCATGGCGCACACACGCACATAACAGGGGACAAACAGCTCCATCCCGTACTCAGTGGATCGCCATGGCCGCACAGCTACGTAGGTACCCGCGCAGCATACCACCTGCGATTGGCTCTCGCCGCAGCCAGAGGTAGAAAGAAGCTCCAACGCAGTCGTTGGTCCGACCCTGGTGTCGTATGTAATTCCTGCGTATGTATGTGCGTTCTTGGAGAGAGAGCCATGGATGACGGAAGATCCATCCTAGGCAAGCAACACGATGGCTAGGTGTCGGGGCTTGGGCTAGTACTGGGCTGACACTGTTCGTTCTCGTTCTGCATTGACCTGTTTTCCCCTCCCCTCTGTCTCTCTCCTTTCCAATTGTTTAGCGTTTCTTCCTGGGGGGAAATAGAGATAGAACAGTTCACCTTGTGTTTGCTTGCAACAAGCATGCCATTACTTTATGACGTTTGTTTTCTGCTCTATATATCGACTCCCTCTGTTTCGTCCCGCCCTGTTCCGTCCCTCCGCGTGCCAAGGCCGGCTCTGAAGCCCGATGGCGGCCCCGCTGAAGAGACACGGCAGCTTGGCGGCATGGTGAGTGACACCCTCATTCCTCTAGTCTCAAGTCAACCCCAGCAATTCGATGTTCCCATTGCAATTGGATCAGGCCATCCTCGGCTCGTTAGACGGGATGCCTTCACTCTATCATGTTATTCCAATTAACACCCGTCAGTGTCGTGTTACTCGCCTGCACCGCCTGGATATCCTCACGATACAACAGCAGTGCTGCCTTTGGTAAGTCACATAATCCTTGACGCCTTCAACTTTCCATATCTGCAATATACTCATGATAAATACTTCCAAACAGAAAGACCAATACACTTTGCCATCGTAACTCTCTTCGAGTCCGGCCTCATCATCGCAGCATGGTGGAGACGGGAATCACAAAACAAAGGCGCGCTGAACGACGACTTTCAACTCGCTACATTCGACAACTCAATACCACGCAGGCGGCGATGTCTTCAAGACAGGGTCAGCTTCGTTCGAAACCGAAAGTTCTCGCTGTCGCCCTGCCTCCTGCTCGGTTGCGCAATTGTCCTGCGAACGTTCTTGTTTTGGCGCACGGTCCGCACAATTCATTGTTCATCGGAGAGCTTCGAGGTAGGTATGGAAGCCATCATCGATCAATGTACCAGGTGTGCTATGGAACTGACCAACACGCAACCGCAGACCTTTCTCCCAGCCTTCGTAACCCTTTACACTGCTGCATCACCAACCGCGATCAAACTGCAACAAACACTCGGCGACCAAACCCGCTCTCGCCGCTGCTTCAGCGCAACTAACATCCGATACCTCTTCCTTGCCTTTATCTGGGCTTCCGCCGCGAGATCCACGCTCGCCCTTTCCAACCAATCCGCCGGCGCAATCTGTCCCCCAGGCTTTCTCGGCTGGGAGCGACAAATCCCTCTGGCTCAGGTCGTAACCGTCGGTCTCGACGCGGTGCTAATAGTCCACCTTTCACAATGGCGGCAGCATAACACGGCAGAAGATGCGCCGCAGGCATGGTCCTATGCTTCTCGTCTGATCCTGGGCTCCGCCGGCGTATTGACCATTCTCGCCTGTTTCTCCTTTTACAACCTACGAAATGTACGATGGGCGTTCCTACTAGACTACGTCGCGATTCGAGATCTCTTGATCGACAGCACGATTGCCGCCACCGCGATTCTATCCGGCTTCCACGTCATGGCTGATCTCCACCCCAGCAGCCTGGCCATGATAACGACGGCTTCGGGCGTATACGCGCACCAGCTCGTCCAGATGTTGCAGAGCGCCGCACCGGCCGACGATTCGCTGCTGTACATGATTTCTGGCGGGGTCACGATCGCCGGTGTCGGGCTGCTGCTGCGTTACGACAAGGACGTATCGAGCTCCTCCTCGGGTTCTTCGAGCGACCATCGACTCATGAGGTTTCTGGCCGGCTGGTACGTCGTGCTGGTCGGTTTTCTGTGCGGCACGTACCTTTTTTTCTACCCGGACTTTTCTTCAGCCGATACGCTCTCGTTTCACGATCTGCTGTCCGTCGAGAACGCTAAATCGGACAACTGGGTCAGCCGGGCGAACCAAAGCAGGACGTTGGATGAGGCGGTGCGGAACTACCGCGTCCGCTACGGCATACCTCCGCCGCCGAATTTCGACAAATGGTACGAGTACGCGGTCGCCAACGAATCCCCCATCATCGACGACTTCACGCAGATCAATGAAGACCTGTTCCCCTTCTGGGGAGTTTCGCCAGACGTGCTGAGGCAGAGAACGAGTCACGTCTTGGAGTTTCCCCAGCTTGGCATGGGAGGTTTGCGTATTCGCGGTGGCAAGGTCGATGTCACCCCTGGTACCCCCGGATCGCACAAGTGGATGATGGAGTCGATGCAGGAAATGGTGAAGCCGTTTGGCGAGTTCCTCCCTGATATGGACTTCGCCATGAATCTCAACGATGAACCCCGTACGGCCGTGCCATTCGAGGATATGCTGGTGCTCAAAAGGAACGCGTGGGACTCACAAGCAAGACTCTCAGCCAGGGAGAACACGAAGGCTTTTGATAAGTCAAAGCATTCATGGAGCGACAACGACAACATCCGAGGACCCGAAGACGAATCGCCATACTTCTCAAACCACATCCGTGACCAGATATACTACGACTTCATCGTGCCCGCATGTCCTCCAGACTCTCCGGCGAGGAACACGAGGTGGTGGAGCCGCCGCGAGTCGTGCCGCGACTGCCTCCTCCCCCACGCCGTCCGCGTCTACGAAAACGCGTTGGAGCACAACCCCGTGGTCTCCAACTGGACAACGGCAACGGACCTCTGCCACCAGCCCGATCTAGCGTACCTCCACGGCTTCTTGCTCTCGCCGGCCGCGGCGGTCTTCTCCAAGACGCCGTTTCCCGTCTTCAGCCAAAGCAAGACGTCCGGGTTTGCGGATATCCTAGTTCCCTCGCCGTGGAACTTTGACGATAAGGCGGCGTACGATGAGGAGGCGGACGTGGTGTACGAGGAAAAGAAGAATTTCATGTTCTGGAGGGGTTCTGCTACTGACGGATACGCCGCGAGGGGGTCATGGGAGAGTTTTCTTCGCGCCAGGTTCGTTCAAGCCGCGAATTCACCACGGGAATCCCCCGTGTCTCAACGCGAGGTCACGCAATCCGACGACTGTCCGTCCTTTGACGTCGGATTTGTAGGGGACTGGAGGAGATGTCATGAAGCCGATTGCGAGGCCGAAAAGGTCACTTTCTGGGATGGGCAGGACGAGCCGAACAAGACCGAAGTCAAGTTTCAGGACCACTGGAAGTACGCTCACCTGATGGATCTCGACGGCGCGGGCTTCAGCGGGCGCTTTATCCCCTTCTTGCGCAGCAATAGCCTAGTTTACAGTAGCGGCATCTTCAGGACGTGGCTGGCGGAGCGGGTGCACGCATGGCGGCACTACGTCCCCGTCGATGTGAGGCTCCACGAGCTGAAGGGACTGTTATCGTTTTTCAGGGTGGATTATGAGGGGAAGATCAGGGCAGGGGAGATTGCAGAGCAGGGAAGGGAGTGGGCGGCGAAGGCGCTTCGCAGGGAGGATATGAGAATTTATATGTTTCGGTTGTTGTTGGAATGGGGGAGACTGGTTGATGATGAAAGGGAGGATCTTGGATTTAAGACATGATATATGATACCCCTCTCCCTTCTGCTTGTACGTCCAGCACGGTGGATGGAAACTATCCTCAAGGAGCATTGGATACGGCGTTAGTAATTTCTTAGGAAGGTTGGTTATAACAACATGGCTACGTACACACTTCTCGAACTCAGATGATCTAATTATTCATCGAACTTTTGAACCTGATGTCTGAGGCCGAGGCTAGATCTTTAGACCATGACCACTTCTTTTCCTGCATCTTTGATCTATCTGTGTGCACCGAATAGTGACAAACAAGAGTTCAACATTCCCGGCTCAGCAATATGCTCAGATATGAGTATACAGGCTGGCACGGTGGCGGGTTTTCAATCGAGTCACATTCGCCATACTCGAGACACTCGAGACAAAATTCGCTGCCCCAAAAGCGTCATTCGCCTCGGGTCGATCGATCCTACGGGATTTCCGAGAGAGCATCCCAACGCCCCGCATGCCGATGTCTAAAGCCAATATTCCGCTGGGTGAGGGGTAGCTGAGAGAAGTTGTATTATTCAGGCATGCAATATCACAGACATGATGTATCATGTCTTCTTATGGTGAATCATCCTTGACCACAATGCGCAGTCGGACGAAGAGGTCAATAAATTTTCTAATCCACACGACTAACCTCTTCCGGTGAGGAAAGTGCCATCGGGCTGCTCATCTTGGAGGGATCATTCTCATATACGGCTTACCCGTCACCGTAGTTCAGGTTCTTGTCGCTTGGCAGTACCCCGAGCCATAGTCGTAAGCTGGTTTTCGGGACGATCCGAGGACTTCTGTAGCCCTTCCATCCCTGTCGTTTATTCTGCTCGGATACAATGCAGTCGCAACGATATAAACGAACAATATTCAGAGTAAGTACAAATGTCTTTTGCCACCTGACGACAGGCGCCAGAGACCGACGTCCTGCGGCTGTGAATAGTCATTCAAAACGCCGGCCGTCATGTTCGCATTGGGAATGAGAGCTTAATCAGGTTGCTGAAGATGTATCCATCACATCCTTATACCACATTGAAGTATATGTACATAACTAAAGAGGATTCCTCGCCATTTCAAGTCTTGGAAACCTTTATGTCCGAAAAGAGCGGGGTCTTTTCCACGCCGAATGATGAATGAAAACTTAGCAGTAGTTACATTTCAAGTCTTTATTGGGATACAGAGCTGCGGAAGAGGCAACCCCGTTGCGAGGACCCGTCAGATAACCCCCCTTCAATCTTAGGCCTAAAAAAGTTGAACCGGGCAATCATTCTCCGAGGATAAACAATCACAAAAAGGAGGAGTCTCTCGGACTACGAAGGAAAGGTGACGATTACCCAATAGCAGAGTTTCACATCGCGTGTGCTTCGGAGTATGGAGCGAATGTCTAAGAAACTTCAACATCGAACACCGGAGAGAACAAACTCTTACCGATAATTACAACCCATGATAGGTAATTTTCAGGATGATGAAAGAAACTGCCCGTTGATATGCTAGCTCCATTCGCCACTTGAACATCACTACAGAAACATCTGCTTTTATCATTCTTGAGCGGTCTGGTTTCAAACCACCTCATATTTCAGTTACTCAGAAGTCAATGCAAGCCAAGCTAATCCAGAGACAGACGCTCTACTCGCCTGCATAGCGAAGAGCTTGCAATGGGGTGCAATCAGCCGGAGCAGTCTCACGTCTCTGTTTTCCAAAGATCTGAACAATCAGGAGGTTGATCCGCGTAGCCACCTTCACACACCGCCTCACAACAGAACCTTCCTCTAAGCTCAGTGTAATTTTACTACAGTACAGCACGGTAGAAAACCCCTCTGACAACGTGGATACATCTTTATTTGTCACGGTACACAAAGCTCCTCAACAGAGAGATACGTGCCCAGTTGGGACGATGGGCACAATAGACAAGACCGAGTAGCACGGGCAGACACCGAGGCAACCACTGACGCCACTGCTCACTTGCTTGAACCTAGACATCAATCGGCAACTGATACGCCGTGGATTTGAGACTCGAGTGCCCCAGAATAGCAGCAGTGTCGCTGGCATACGGGGTTCAGGAGTAAGTGGCGGCTTAGCTGATATACCTGCGGAGCGATTCTTTGCTGGTAAGCAACACAAGTGATCTCTAGCGCTGCTGTGACGACTATACTCGGTATCACCACCTTAGCCAACGGCAAGGGTAATTCTCAAATAGCTGTCGTTGTAGCAGCGAAAACATCAGTACAAAAGGAGCGGAATCACTCAGAAGACAGCGTTAGAATGGGCAAAAACCAACGTGACCCAAACCGAAACGTATTACGCGCAATGATCGGTCAACCGTGACTACTATCTCATGGCTGCTGCAGGCTGTGTGGGCGGTGAAAAAGGGGGGAGACGCACATACAAGACGACCACGGACGGACGAATCGCAGCGGGAATTGGTCGGATATCTTTTGGATGGTACACCGATTCCCATAAGCTCGCTTGCAAGTCTAGTTCGTGGCAAAGTCGAGGCGAGGTTCTGCGAGTAAGGGAAGGCCGTCACAGTAGGAGAATTGAGGATCACGAGCACGCAACTTTGTGCGTGTCTCAAGTAGGGAGGCAAGCAAGCGGAAGCAATCTCGATAGCCTATCGTCCAAACTGTTGTAGACTTCCCCAGCAGAAAGGCCGCCGTTGTCAACTGGAAGCCCTCCGAGGCCCTAGCCGCAAAAAGACCAACCGTAGCTGGCTGACGGTAATGGCCGTTGCTGTTGCGAGACCCAATCTCACGGGATTGGTCCGAGAGATGAAAATAGCACGAACTGGGATGCCGGGCAGAGAAATGTGTAGCAAAAAGCAAATACAGGTGGAAACAGGTGGAAATAGGTGGTTCAGTCTTAGTGTGTCAACTTGCAGGGCGCCATGTTGCCGAGATGAGGAGGTATCATCAGTCTGCCAAACCTGTGTATCCTCCTTTTTTCCCCGGAGACGTGAATCCAGGTAGCAGCAGGGACGAAACTGCAGCGTTGCAATGAGTCAACCAGTCCCGTGTGTCTGTCACCACTGGTGCTCTAAGACGGGGGCCCTGAATCACATGTAAGTGAGCCTTTCGTCCTTTGAGGGACGGCTGGCCTCGGGTATAGCAGGAAGGAACGTCGAACCACAAGACGATCTCACCTCGAGATGGACTTGATTTGCGAGACGTCGGTCGTGGCATTCGGGATCCCGCAGTCGCCCTAGGCGCTGACGGATGTTTGCCCAGGCTTGGACATGGAAATCAAGGTCGACCAATTCCCATGTGATTACTGCAAATTTGGTATGTGCGCACAGGATTTCCCAAGCTGTCTTCGTTAGGTTCTCCGGTCCATGGCGTGTAATTGAGCGCATTGGGATTGGCCGTCGTGTTTGTGATCTCAGCTTCTGGGTCTGTCGTTCAAATACCGAACAACTCCACGACAGTTTGAACCGCTCAAAGATCTATATTTACGGACCCCGATGAATATCAACATCAGTGCTAGCATCCCATAGTGCGAATCGGAAGCTGCCTGTCAGTACAGAGAGATCGTGAAGAACCGTTTGACCTGGGCCGTTCTCAAGAAACATCCCTGGTGTGCAGCCAAACCAGACGAGCAGAGGCTGCCTATTCGTCCGTCTGAGTGGGGGAGGGTGAGGGTACGTATCCAACAAGCCTGCGAGGTGACCAGGCCAGCCCTGGCCAGCAACCATCTCAACAAAATTCAAACCCCAACAGAAAATTTCGAGAGGCAGGAAATCCGCAAAAGTCGAGGGGGAAACCAGGAGAGCAAACAACGACGCAGAATAGGAAGCGAGGAAGGCAAAACTGGGACCCTGGAATGCCGCGAGCTTCCAGAAAACGGCGTCCCACCCTGTTTCAGGGTCTCAGCGGCCTCTCAGCGGCCTCTCCACGTCGACACTGGGCTGGACTAGGACGCTCGCTCAACTGGAAGTGCACGTCGATACTTCAGTAATCGACGTCCCATCTCATTCTGCAGTCGATCGAGCCGATCCACAGGCCGTTTCATCCCAGTGTCTCACGGTTTCGCCCGAGTCGAACATGTCGCCTCTCCCTGCTCTTTGCCGTTCTGGGCACGGAACTGAGTCCATCGCGATTCAGAAGGCACCGACCGAGCTATCTTCTATAGTCATCTTTTGACATTTGACGACGTCGTTCACTGCGGGCGTCAATTCAAGATTCACGCTTCCCCAGTCGGGGAACCCTGATTGGTGTATCTTGTCAGCGGTATGCTCTGCTCCCGATTGGCCAAGACTTTCTTCGCTTCTGGGTGCTGGCCAATGGAAGGGCTCCAGTCTGTCGTGTCCATGCCCGCAGTAGTAGTAGTAGTGTACGTATCCGGCTGGTCCCATTTTCCTTGACCCTGGTCTGCTTGTTCTGCCGCTCCTCACATCGTAAGTAGAAGTAGTGTAAGCTGGAGGTGACGTGGGAGCGTGGGGAACACAGGTACGTACTCGCTACCTAGGTATCCGCCAACTGCTGTATCGATAATGGTTCCTTCGCATCCTGTCAACACGATGGAATCCAACGTTTTCCGCCCTGGTCCATTGCGGCGCAGAAAGTCATATCCGTCGGGTAAAAATACTGTAGGTCGGCGCAGAGACACACCACAATGACCAGAAATCTCCTGACGTCAAGCCAGCGGGACGAAATCGCCCCAACGCAACGAGGAAGGGCAACGAGGATGGGTATCCGTACAAGCAAGCCAGCTGCCACAGGCTCTGTCTGGCCCGTGCTTGTCTCGACTGACAAGCGTTGCGGCGATCTGACTCGTTCTCGACGAGGCTAGAGGGCCGGCGGCGCCTCGAAGTAGAGGACTTTTCGATCTGGATCTCGAGTCTTCACATGCGCAGACGGCTGGTCAACTTGCGCTCGACGCGATGCAGTCCGACCCTTTGGGCGACGGATGATCCGTTAAGGCTGTTGCACCGCTAGAAACAGGGCCAATCGATATGCAGAGATTGGCATGCTTGCTCTCGGACAAGACGTCAGCAAGCGCAGCTACGACACGGCTAGCGCCATAGGACGGGTGCGGCGACAGTTGGTGCAGCGGTGGCGGCACGTCAACTGTAATCTGGACTGGCTGTATCTTGGACTCTTGGGAGACACCGCCGAGTAGATGCTCGAGGCAATCCGCGAAGCCGGCTGGCTGGTCTCAGTTTCGTGGAAGAAGAGGTGGCCGGTTAGTAAAGCTTGGGGATGGGAGAAGGCTTGCCGTTGTCCCAACTGCCAGCTTTCGAAGCCTTTGACGAATATGCCCATGGTCGGAAGGAGGATTGGCAGGTCGGCGAATCAAAATCATGCCACTGACGGGCGGGGATGGTGGGAGTTCAGCTGTCGTGTGCAACTGGAGAAACTCAGCTTGGGAAGGACGGGAACCTCAGGTAAGTACATCAGCGAGATAAAATCGAAAGGCGGTGAGTCTATGTGGCTTAGGTTTGGCATTTGAAGGTCTGGGGCTGCAGCGAGATGCGTGACTGCATGCCTTGGCTACCGTTCCTACCTTGAGGTAAAGTCAGGAAAATCGTCAATTGGTGATGGAAACTCGAAGGAAGGCAAGCACAGCCGAGGAAGTACTTCATACCTACCTTGCCTCAATTAGTGGGCGAGGTGAAGTGCCTGCAGCAAGCGTCAAGCGAATAGGTGGGAAGGAAGGTGGGGTTGGGAAAGAAAGGAGGCTCCCTGGTACCTTCCCGCCGGAAAGACCCCTCATTATCCTCAACCTCCAGCCTCTGGGACCCAACCCTGCCATGTGTGTTCTGTGCCTGCCTCAAGTTGCGGCAGCACGACGTACACTAAGGAATGTATGAATACTTAATTAAGTTCCATGTTAAGCCCATTAGATACATGATCGCCTGGTCCAGTTCGAGCTCGAGTGCGAGTCCCATTTGCGGTGGCTACTGATTTGCCGCTTCTAAGGGGTAGTGTCGAGATTTATGCGAATGCCTGCCCGGTGTTAGCGGTGGCCACAGCGGAGCTGCTTCAACGAGCACCCAGCCGCCTATGGCAATGTCTTGACAGAAGGTCGCCTTCCAGACGTCTCGCTTCACGGTTTGAGGTCGCTCTGGCCGTGTCTGTGCAGCAATGCGAAGATCGGGACAAGTGCACGGAACGAAGAAAAAGACGCAGTTGCAGGACAAACAGGGCAATTGCGGCAGGAACGAACTGTAAGCAGGAAGGTCATTCGTCCCGAGGCAGGTCACTTCTCCATCCTGAGTTGCTCTCTAAGGTACCTAGGTACTTTCTGCTTCCTGCGTCCTGCCCACCTTGCGACGCTAGGGGCGAGTACGTACCGGTTCCAAGACCCTTCAGACCGCCGACTTCGTCCCAAGAATTTGAGCTGATCTTTTTCTTCTTCTTTTTTTTTAAAAAAAAAAAAAAAAACTCTCTTCCCCGCTGTGTCAACAAGTTAGACTCCAAGACTCCGTCCATTTTCGGCATCTATGTCCTCAGCGGCTGATCTAAGAAATATCTAGCTAAAAGGTGGTGGTGGCATCTCCTAACGTGAAGGAATTGGCTTGTGAATTTCAAAGACTAGGTAGGTAGGGATCAGTTGCTCACACAGATTGGCTTGAGATGCAGCACGAAAATAGCTTGGGCCGAAGATGGTTATTAATCAAACCATGGATATGCCATTACACGTCGGACCCGTAAGGACGGGATAATCAAAACATCTGTGCTTCCCTTATGCGCAGCTCTGTGCTAATTTATGGCTTCTGATAGCAAAGCCCGCGCAGAATCGACATGAGAGTGAGGGAGCAAGAGATACCTTCGGTCCAGCGCCCAGTCCACCCACCAACTTTGTACCTCGAATTCTTGCCTCCCACGCGTGCGGGTGGATATGCGATGGAACTCAATCAGCAAACAGAGACCCAGCAAAAAAAATTAAGAATTCCCACAGCAAAGTCACATCAACCACACCCCTGCCACGCTTCCCTAAGGTACCTTAGGTACCTTAGTGTATGTATCTGGCCCCTTGCACCGTGCCCTGCAAAACCAAGACCCCCCCGCGACGACCATCAGCGGCCTCTCCAGTTCGTCCCCAACAAAAACGGAGACGAGAGAACCGAGGGACAACTCAACTGCCACCCAGAGGAGCAGCTTAGAGCGAGCTGCAACCACCAAAAGCTGTTGCCGTAATTCTGCATGTACAGCACAGCGCAACACAGCGCAGCACAGCATAGCATAAGGAATCAGAATACCAAGAAACTGCAAGAGTCACCACCTGAGGTGCCTACTACCTACCTACTACCTCAGTATCCTTCCAGGTTAGGTTACCTATAGTCTCACACCGCCCGGCCACACACCGTCCAGGACGCATAACCTCCTCGCCTTGCCCTCACTTTCCCTGATAGAGGTAGGTACCTTCCGCTCTTCCGCTCCACGCAACGCCGCTGCGGCACCTGACCGGCCCTTGTTAGCTTGGCACTTGCACGAGGCAGAGACGGGGAGACACAAGACACACAGAGGACCGGGACACACCACAAGCATGGAAGCAGTTGACAACGGGTTCCGTCCCGCCATATCGTTTTGCTAACTAACTACCTACCTACCTTGCCTTTACCTTACCTTGTCCATTTTGCCTCCGCCAAAAACCCGATACTTTGCCTACTGTTATTTTTCCCTGCCCTTGTGCTTCCTTTATTAATCCCCTTCCTTCACCTCCATCCCACCTCCGTTCTCCCTCCCCCGACTCCCAATCGGTATCCTTTTCACCTCCGAGGGTCATTGGAATTGTGCTCGTCGTTCCTCTCAACCTCTTGTGTGTTAGCCATTGACACCACGGCCTAATACTTGTTGCTGCTCCTCCCTCAGCAACATCCAGCATAACCCAACAGCCATGGCTTCAACTACTTCGTCGACGCCGGCGGCCAAGAACCCCGTTCTTCGCCGCACTGTCACTTCCACCACCACCGACACCGACGCTTCGGCGCCCTCGACCGCTGTCGCCTCCCCGATCGACTCTCCCCGTCCTTCGGCTTCTTCGACGTCTCTTTCGTCTCTCGCTTCCGAGACGGCCGCTCCCAAGAAGGCCAACTACGGCAAACTGTACGACACGTACGGCAACGAGTTCACTCCTCCCGACTTCACCATCAAGGACATCCACAATGCCATCCCGAAGCACTGCTTCGAGCGATCCGCCCTCCGCGGCTTCGGTTACATTGCCCGGGACATGCTGTGCTTGGCGACCACATTCTACATCTTCCACAACTACGTGACGCCCGAGTACATTGCCTCCAAGCCTGCTCGCGCTGGTCTTTGGGCAATCTACACCTTCCTTCAGGGTCTCTTCGGCACCGGTCTCTGGGTCATTGCACACGAGTGCGGCCACCAGGCCTTCTCTCCTTCTAAGACGCTGAACCACACCGTCGGCTGGGTTCTCCACTCGGCTCTCTTGGTTCCTTACTTCAGCTGGCAGATCTCCCACAGCAAGCATCACAAGGCCACTGGCCACATGGAGCGTGACATGGTCTTCGTCCCTCGCACTCGCGAGCAGCACGCCACTCGTGCTGGCCGCATGGTCCACGAGCTCGCTGAGCTCACCGAGGAGACCCCCATCTTCACCTTTATCATGCTTGTTCTCCAGCAGCTTGTCGGCTGGCCCAACTACCTCATGACCAACGTCACCGGCCACAACTACCACGAGCGCCAGCGTGAGGGCCGCGGTAAGGGCAAGAAGAACGGTTTCGGCGGTGGTGTGAACCACTTCGACCCCTCCAGCCCCATCTTCGAGGCCAAGGATGCCAAGCTCATCGTTATGTCTGACGTTGGTCTGGCCATCACCATCAGTGCCCTTGTCTACCTCGGCAACACCTTCGGATGGTCCAACCTGCTGGTCTGGTACTTCGTCCCCTACCTTTGGGTCAACCACTGGCTCGGTAAGTTGCCTCAGCCACCTCTGACACCTGGCAATAGCTAACCTGTGTGCACGCAGTGGCCATCACCTTCCTCCAGCACACCGACCCCACGTTGCCTCACTACACCGGAGAGCAGTGGAACTTCGTCCGCGGAGCCGCTGCTACCATTGACCGAGAGATGGGCTTCATCGGACGTCACCTCCTGCACGGCATTGTTGAGACCCATGTCCTCCACCACTACATCAGCACTATCCCCTTCTACAACGCTGATGAGGCTTCCGAGGCTATCAAGCCCGTCATGGGCAAGCACTACCGTGCCGACGTCAAGGACGGCCCGGTCGGTTTCATCAAGGCTCTTTACAAGTCTGCTCGCATGTGCCAATGGGTTGAGCCCAGCGCGGAGGCGGAGGGTGAGGGTAAGGGTGTTCTGTTCTTCCGCAACCACAACGGCCTCGGCACTCCCCCCAGCAAGGGTGAGGTCTCTTGAAAAACGGCGTAGGATGGGCAAACAAGTAATGGTCGTGTCAACCCAAGAGCCAGTTGGTCCCGGTCGGCCCTCTTCCCCCAGTCGTTCGCAGGCGCAAGCGATTAGATCGTGGAGCGTTGGGCCCGACAGTTACGTCTCGTTAATGCGCGATCTTTCAAAGACGTCGCGGTAATGTCGAGACTGGACGTGCAAGCTACGTCGAACAAAACGGTACAGAAGCGATGATTTGAATCTGGCAAGGCGTTAGCATCGTTACACCGATCCAAACGGATAGACCTAGAGACAGGTTTTGGTAGAATAAGACAGAAGCATAGAAAGGCTGCATCCGGGCATTCCGGCCAAAACAATCGTGCTGAATATGGGTGATGCAAGGAATTTTTGCGAGCTATGGGCTGATCAGATGAACAACCTCGACCTGGTCGCAGCCGTGGTCGCCGTTGCTATCGCATCTTTGCAATGTTTGCTTTGCTGTCCATCGTTGCACGACCTGCGGTTGAGTGAAATCAGAGGCTAGTCGAAGTTGGATGGTGGCTCGGATCTCTCCTGATCGTGGAGATGGAATATGCGGGGGAACAAGCGAACCTGTCAGCCAATGACCGGTCGTCTGATACCAACGCGAGAGAAGTCGTGGGTATAGCGTGTTAGGAATACGGCTCATGCTCTGGGTGACGTGCTAACCGAGATGACTTCTGCGCCGTGGCCGGGTCCGAGTATTCGTTCGGAATGCACTCCCGCTCCGAGGCCGTCACTTTGACGTTCGTTTACTCAGGCCATGCCGACTTTTCCTCTGACTGCTGCAGTTGGAGAAAGATGAAATGAACGAGACTTGGATCCGTGCGAAACGGGCGCACATGTCCACAGACAAACTTGTCTAAACGACAGTAGTGGTATCCATCCATGAACCCGATCGAGACCTCTAGGAATGATGGAAACGGTGAATCAGCGTCAGCGCTTGGTTTTCAGATCAGCTCATGGCCGGCCCACCCACGCCCAGCATCGCACAGAAAAAAATCAAATCTCTGTGGACAGTTTGGCTGGGCCGTTGGACGAAGAAGAGGGGGAGCCGCATGCGGCAATGTAGTGAAGTGCATGATGTGGGTTTGGAGGCGCAGAGACATGGCTGAGGTCGAGCCAGTGAATTGGAGGGCGGGAGCAGCGGAAGAAGAGAAAAAATTAAATTTGCGTGGGTTGGTTGTAAACGGCGCAACGGCCTGCGTGGATGGAGGAGGAGCAGCTCGCACGTTTTCGAGAGATGAGGGAATGGTTGAATTCGGCGGAGTTGCTGTATGCAAACAGGCTGGGTGGCTGTTGATTTGGGTTCATGTGTCCATGTATGTCTTCGTGATGTCCTCAGCCCACGAGCGTTTTTGACGGGACTCTAAAGTCACAGTCTCGGAGCGGGATGGACGCCCTCTAATCCAGAATATTCGTTTTCTGGATCCCGAAATTGGGCTCGTATGAGGCCCAATGACCGGGTTGGACTCGGCCTGAGGATGAAGTGTTTTTGTGTCTTTGGCCCGAGCCTATCTGGAGCGTTGCCAAGGATTTTGTGGGCGTGGATGCTGGACAGTCGGGCACATGGCTTAACGTCGTTGATGCGTTGCGTGTCTTGCTCGTGATGGCTGCCGACTGGAAGTTGAGTTACGGCCGGCGGAGGTGGTAGCCAGCTATCACGAGCGAAGCTAGATTCCCCCCCACTGAGTTTGTGTGTCTTCGAAACCAGCAGGAGATAGATGTTTGACGGTAAGTGTAGCTACAACAAGCATATAATTTCGAGAGCCGAGAGAGGCCTTTTGGTCCAGCAGGACTGCCTGAAAACAGACAACACTTCATCGTCGTGGGGGGGGGCTTGTTACTCAGTCGGCTTCAAATTGTAAGCTCCCTGTGTCACTCTGCACAGCGTCGGGTAATACCAGATTCTATCGTGCGTGTGAATTCCACTGCAATTGTAACTCACCCACCCCAAGAAGAGACGTCTCCTTGCTGCGAGATCTTCTCCGAGAAAAGCCCCCACTGAGCTTCCAGAAATCGCTACCATTTCATAAGGTAATGAAAAAACTTCCACCACAAATACAAATGCCTGTGCTTCTGGCTTCTGGTGATCTCGGAGGCCGTTTGATTTCTGGTTCGTATGTGAGAGCCGCCGTCGTGGGTCACGCATCAGTTCTAAGGAGTTGAGAATATCTGACAGGACGATTCTAGAATACCCTCTCGGTCTCTATCCTGGTAGAGATGTTGAAGATCGCGAGAAAATGCCGTTTTAGCCGAAGCAGTCTCCCAGACATCGAGCCCAAGCTTTCGAAGATGGTGTGATACCACTTCTAGCGGGAAGCTTGAACTATGAGCTGAGTAACGTCTGAAGAACGGCAGTTGGGAAAAGCCCCGAGAGTGAAGTGAGCGTTTCCCACGGATACGATCCCCGGAAATCAATTTGACTGCCCAGGGACAGTGGGGAGGAAGCAACTAGCTCCAGGGTAGAGATGCCGGCCTCTTCAGACCAGAGCCCATTAAGCTTCACGAAGGACTCCTCGTCAAAGAATGCCATGTGTGTACAGCAGAGAAGGCCATGGTATATCCAACTTCCGCATGCAGGTATTCCCTATACGAGAAGAAAAAGACGTGTGCGCTTCACGCGCGACTAACGTGGTTCTCGCGAGATAACCGGGCTCTCGGCCGGCTCGTAATTGTGGCTTCATGGCATCTACGGAGAATTTGCACGTGGAGATGGGCCAAACTTGTTCTGTTCAAGGCCGAGAAGGATGGTATGCAATTATAAAGGAGGCGTGCGGGCGGCACGGTGGCAAGATGTCAAACCTCGTCGAAGGGCTCGAGGTTCTGGGAGCGGGTGCTAGAGCCGTCTAGTGTTGTGATCTTTCCGGAAAGATGGCATGCCTCCGAAGCAGTTTGGAGTCCCAGACGGCCGGCAGTGTATTCTGCGCCTCAGAGATCCGGGAGGCGTGCGTTCATGACAGCTTGGTTAGCCTGTCGCGATTCGTTTCTTGAGTTACCCACTCTCGGAGAGTAAGCTTCGAGTTGCACTCTTCGACCCTCGGCACAAGGCATCGAGAATGGTACGTGAGAACTGTAGATTACAGAACACTTCAAAGTGGACGTGTAGACATTATTGCCAGTGAAAGGTATATAGTAGCCGCGAGGCTTGGTTAGCTGTGGACAAAGGGACTCAGAGACTGTCTGGAGTGCGTTAGACCGGACCTTTCGCATGGCGCTGCCGTGAACCCCAGATGTGTCTCCAGTTGTGTTCAAGTCCCAATCCAGACCATAACATACATCATTCGACTCTGCGCATGTCTCAAAACACGCTGTCTCGAACCACGCCGAACCCGCGTTCCGGGAATCCAGACATGCAAAGGACATGCATGCGACAGGATCTTCAAGGACATCTCATGAAGCATCAGCAACGTTGTTACACAGACAGATCTCGACTTGGGGAAAAAAGAGCATCCAAAGTAGGAACTATTGATTAGATCAAACCATCTCATTACGCGATAGTAACCTCAACCGCCTCCGTCTCAAAACCACCCGAGAGAACACCATCCCCAAACTGCAGTTTCTCTATAGTCTCCTTGTTAAGCTTGTCCGCCGTCGTGGGCCACACCGCCTGCCACTTGCCCTTGGCAGCCACTCGCGGAGTCTTGCCGAGCTTGTCGAACGGCAAATGGGTCTCGCGCAGAACCACCTCCTGCTCCCTGCTCTCGCCAGAGTGAAGGGTGACGATGTCGTCGGCGGGCGGCGGCATGAGCCGTTTGAGCGCGATGAGGTCGAGCTCGAGCGGGGCGTGTTTACCCTCGGGCGTGACGGAGAGGACTCCGACGGCGAGCGCCAGCGGGTCGAGAGGCGTGTTCCAGCGAAGGATGGTTAGGGGGGAGGTGTGGTCGTTCGTCACGGAGAGGATCACAGCGGGAGGAGAGGTTGAGGACTGACGAATGCGGACGGTGAGCTTGGATAGCGCTCCCGCGTGGTGGGTTGTTGTTTCTTGTAACATGGCGTTGGCGTTTCGGGAAGAAGCGCCGTATTGGTGGTTGGGGAAGAGGATGAAGAGAATGACGATGATGAGGAGGACAGGACGGAATAGTGTTCGGCCTCTGAAATTGCTCATCAAGCTCCTAGTGAGATGCGGGATCGTAGCTGCAGAGATCGTTGATTGAGCGATGGTTGGTTTTCGCGGCGATGCGTCGGCAGCGGCAGATGTTGGCCGGCAGAACCTGCAAGACGGAACGGCTTTCCCAAGGCGGCGAAGTGGGATGTATGGAAGATGCCGGATGACGTCAAACCATCGAATGCGGTGTTTCTATAGCTGGTGAATGTCGGTTTCCCGTCAGGGTATTAAACGTGGTGGATGGAATGAGCCGTCCATGCAGAGCCCCTTCCCGGAGGACTAAGCTGGAAATAGCAGGAGACGTGATACTTGGAACGCTGAGCGGACTGAGCCACGCGGTCTTTAGCTTGCGATTCTGTCGGGATTGATTGAAGGTGAACGATTTTCTCACGGGTTAAAGTTTTGTCTACGGAAGCTGTACGTAGCGTGCGTGCGTATGAAAAGCTGCTAGATGTGCGCTGTTGTAGTCAGGAATCGATCACGGTTTGGATACAAATCTGCAACTCGACGCAATCAGGCCTGCGTATGATTCTCAGACATTTCCGGCTTCTCGTCATCGCTTCACTTCGCATCTCAGACAGCGGACAGCAGCGGGAAGCCCCGCGCTTTGCAACGCTAGATGAACGTCATGCTCTTTCTCGGCAGCTGATGGAAGCTGCATAACTCATTGAACGGCGCTAGAAAGTAAGGTAGGCTGCAGGCAGCGCTGGATATCCAAGCTCGGTCCATGCACTGCCTAAAAAGGAAGGTGACCTAAGTTGTGGATCTCTGGCCCGGACGTCGGCGCCGAGTCCGGTATTTTTGTCCGACCCCACTCCGCTCCGGTACAATCCGGGTCGCGGATCCAGGAAGGCCGAGACCTCGCGTCTCACAATGGATAACCACGCCAGAATCCTCGACCAAGACACGGCAATTCTAGAGGTCGCACAAAAACGAAGATCTGCAGTGCTAACCGAAACGTCTAGTCATACCCCAAGAGACAAGATCCTTAGAGTCCCAATGATGGTGATAATGTTTCATACCCCGCCAAGACATCCCAGTATCGCTTTGCGTCTCGCGCCCACCTAGACTGACCCTTCGTGGCGCCTGTCTCATAACTAACCCTTGTTGACTTGAGACCTCGCGGAAGGGCCTGGTGTCCATGGCGCAGCGGAGCACGCTGCTCCTGCTTGGCCGTTTCTTTATGGCTCCGAGCCCGAGTGCCGTTTGCGGTCGGTATGGGTCCCCCGTGTTGTACGATCAACGGAAAATCTCTGGGAAAGAGCCCGCAGGTCTGCTGATCAGCTTCCGGTGCAGAGGCCGGCAACTGGTATCTCTAGTGGCTAATGTACGGCTTTCACCAGATAGGATTGGATCTTCTGCGATCTTCAGGTACGGTGTGTCGTGCGCGGCCGCGGCGAGCGTCGGCCACCACATGCTGACCATGGAAATAGAGAACAAGTGGGTCATCCCAGGTCCGATGGCTTCACTCAGAGGCGTCTCTCCTCTCAATGGAAGCGTCCGCATCTGTTGTTTGTGGCTTACCTGGACTGGCTGTCCCGGCTGCTGGAACCGTAGCCTCCTCTCCTAATATGGTCGTCCCGGGCTGGGCGCCATGGCCGGCGGTCTTTGGGCCCTTTCAACATCTCGGTATACTGTACGGCTGGTCACTGCTGTTGCTGAAAGCTTTCCATGTACTGCGCACACGGCATCTCCCTCGTCCCCTGAGATCCCAGGTGGCTTCCTCCTCAAGTGACCTAGCTCGGCCATGGCAGACGCCTTCCGTCCCCATGGTGTCGTCCCCGTCTTTCGAGCTGACCAGAGCGTCTCTCTGGACCCGTTCCTAGACGCTAAGGTGCTCAGTTGTGGGCAGTTCTCGCCCCCACTTTGCGGCATCGTAGGCGTGAGATGCTTGTCTGATATAAGAACATCTTGAATTCCATCCTCAAATGGGGTTCCTTTTTTGGATCCTCACACTCAACATCAAACAGCCCTCTCAACTCATCAACTTGGCCACTTAGTAGCCGCTGACTCCAACATTTAAGATGAAATCATTCTTCGCCGCTCTTGCCCTCGTCGCCGCTTTGGCGTCCGCCGGCCCGGTCGCCGTTCAGAAGAAGAGCACGGACGGCACCAGCAGCACCAGCAGCACCAGCAGCTCCGACAGCAGCCCACTTTCGGTCCAAATCGAACGGGACGGCAACACTGGCATCAAGGCTTCTTTCACCAACTGCGGCAACGACACAGTGAAGCTGTTCGTCCCCGGAAGCTTCCTGGACGATGCCGCGGTGGAGAAAGTGCTTGTTTCCAACAATAGTAGGTTTTTCCAGCTCGCCATCTGATGTTCAGAGACTAAGACAACGACAGAGGGCCGAGTTCCCTTCGAGGGCGTCCGCCTCCGCATGGCTCCCCCGAACATGATCACCAACGACTCGTTCCAGATCGTCCAGCCCAACGAGACCCTCGACCTCGCCTTCGACTTCGGCCAGATGCACGACGTCAGCGCCGGCGGCGACTACAACATCACCGCCAAGGGTATCATCCCCTATGCTCTGGACTGCAGCAACTCCACCGCCATCGAGGGGTACCTCCGCTACAAGAGCAACACCCTCTTCGTGGAGGCGGTCAACGGCACCGAGGCCGCCATCACGAAGCGCGACTTCCACGCCGAGGCCAAGAGGGTGGCCACGCAGGCAGGCTGCACCGCGGCGCAGGACAAGGCCGTCACCAACGCGCTGATCCACTGCACCAACCTCGCCAAGGACGCTGCCCGCGCCGCGATGCTGGACAAGACCAAGGTCAAGGACTTCTTCAAGACCACCGACGCCACCGCCGTAAAGGCCATCAGCACCGTCTTCACCAAGGTCGGCAACGAGTGCGGCACCCGCCTCGCAGCCAAGAGCGTCTCCAAGCTCTACTGCACCGACGTCTTCAACTCGTGCAAGCCCGGCGTCCTGGCCTATACCCTCCCGTCGCAGAGCTACATGGTCAACTGCCCGCTGTACTTCGACGCCCTGCCCTCGCTCACGAAGACCTGCCACGCCCAGGACCAGTCCACCACTACACTCCACGAGATGACGCACCTGACCCAGATCAAGGGCACCCTCGACTGGGGCGTCTACGGCTACGACGCGATCAAGAAGCTCACAGCCGCCCAGAACCAAAATCACGCAGACACCTATTGCCTTTTCGCAAACTCTGTCAACCTCGGCAAGACTTGCTGAGCGTCGACGGGTACGAGTATCTGGCGATGATGAGCTGAGAGGTTGCTCGTTGTTTCTTGTACAAAGTTTTCCTTTGGTCTATACTCACTTTGCCCAAGACGCCGGGGACGACACACTGTATATAGGCGGGCAGGCCTAATGATTAATACCTGGTTAGACTGATAGGGGCTGGGAATCCTCCTCTGATAGACAATTCATGATAGAGATAGAAGAACATAATGATCAAGTTCAGCTTCAGGTTTCTGGTTCTGCTTGGTGACGTTGATGTGAGCTTTTCATTCATTCCAAAAGGAGCCTCAGGCGTTTGGCCCCCCGACCCAAGACGAGAACGTTGGAGGAACGCAGTAGTTGGTTGGGAAGCTTGAAAATTCGGGGTGGCGCTTATCGCCTTGTGAAGCGAGGCATGGAAGCCACCATGCAAGCCAACAACCGCAATTTCAAGGGCGGGCGGGATGTCCGTTGACTCCGATATGAACATGGCGCAGCACGCGAGGTGTTGTTGGAACTTGGAAGTCGCTCATTTCAAAAAAAAAAAAAAAGAGACCCATCTCTCATTGAGTTTTTGATAGTCGAACGGGGCTTCACTCGAGAGATGGAATACGTCCGAGCTCGAGCTCATACCCAGATATCTAAAAGAGACGAGGTTACAAATAATGTCGTATTAATAGCTGAGGCCTGAATCTCATACAATACAGTCCCTGAAAGTTTGTAACGATGGGACATCGCCACAGGCCCATAATCTACCTGATCAAGCCATAGGACAAAACAAATTGTTAGTGTTCACCCCCAGCAAACCCATGGGCACTAGCAAGGGCAAAGTCACACGCTAACAAACTCACAGGGGGAATATTGTACTATTGCCCCGCTGGCTCTGGGAGCTTGGTGGATCTGGACCGCCGTTGTCGTACCGGCGACCTCGCTCTCAGGCCCCAAAGGGCCAAAGGGCGGAGACCGGCGGACAAGGGTGGAGAAGGATGAGTTGAAAAGACCATGAGCAAGCTTCAGTTCACACTGGTGCTCATCACGATGGTGGTTCATAATACTACAAAGAAGTGAGAGGAAATTGGACGCAGAAGTCGAGGCATGTCGTTGGCGGGCTGCATGATACGTGCTAGGCTGCAAGAGTCAAAGTCTACCGAGTCATGAGCTAGCCTGCTTGCCCTGCGTCGTCCGTTGATGCTTTTTGCGTGTCCGCGGGCGCTGACGTATGCGGACGGAGGTTGTGGGAAAGTTTGCTGGAATGTTCCGTATGGCAGCAAGTCGGTTTGCTGACCGTGCCACACACACAGACGACCATGTTAACAGTCCGAAGGTGTTTGTGGCGGATGAGAAGTAAGGGAGGGCATCGGACGGACGAGAGGGATGGATTCAAACTTGACCCCAAATGCCTTTTCTTGGCTGAGAAGGAATGCGGCGGTAGGGGGAAGGGCATGTCTGGGGTGTCTCGTCTTGTCACTTGTCAAGTTCCAGAAGGAAGGGAAGGTGAGGGGCATTTTCAAGCCGATTCAAGATGATGTCGCGTGTCGCAACGTTCGACAGACCTTGCGAGAGATCAAACATGAGAAAGAAAGAAAAAGTCGGGTCTGGAAGACATTGCCGTGACCGAGCCGTGCCGCGTATCTGCGTGTCTGAGTGAGAGGCCGTAGAGTGAGTCTGGTTATGAGAGACACGGCGGTGATGAAATGGCAAACGGACACAATGAGAATGAGAGGGACCGGGGGGGTTGAGTGAGTTGAGAAGGTGGTGAGCAGGTACCAGGGGGTGGCAAGTCAACTGGTGGGTCCATGTGCCGACAGGCGACGCGTCGTTCCGTGGAAAAGAAATGACACCATGACGACCAGTTGAGTTTCCCGCTCCGCCCATCCATCATGTCGACGGGAGTCATGTACTACAGTAGGCTAATCTCAGCCCGTCTCTTACAGGAACACCCGGCATTATTTCTTCTTCTTCTTCATTCAGGCATTATGTGAGAGACGGTTGGTTTTCCTAGTTGAGGCAGATCGGTTCGCTTTTTTGGCAAAAGAGGTGATCAGCGATTCCGTCAGCGAGGGATGGTGGCCGAGATCCAAAGTTGGGCAAAGATCCGCTGCAGGACGACGTACACTAGAGGAGCTCGGATTGGAGACCCGGGGGAGACGGGCGCAGGATGGCCTCCGATTTGCCGGCGTACCACGCGGATTGGCTGAAGAACCCACCTCGCATCGCCTCACCTCAGACACTTGTATTCGTGGAGGTCAGTCAGGACTCAGAAGCCAGTTAGGTTCGGGCTGGAGTGAGATGCAGGACCAGCCAGTATCATGCCTTTTTGGATGAGGACTTAATCAAGAAGACCTGGTGGCTGCACCTGAATAAGACATTGAGCCGATATTCTTGGGAGGCACTTTGGGAGTCCAGGTCGGACGGCACGCCAACGGCTAGTTTGACTTGGGCGCGCGGCTAGGGGGGGCTGGTTTAAGGGTTTGGGAGTGGGAGCCCTAAGTTCTAACAGGACCCTGAATCTGAAAAATGTCGCCGTGAGTCGGTGATTTTCACTTGAGATTGGGAGAGGACTGATGGTACTTGATGAGATGATGAATGAGAAGGCGTGCACAATGTTGTTCTCTTACCCGCAGATCAACCCATAAGGGCACCGGACTTTCGATATCCACCAAAGCTTTCTCACCCACTCACTCACTGGTATGATATTCACTCAGTCGTCCTGCTGCCTCCTCAAATACCCCGCGATTTTAGTTTGCCACAGTTTGAGGTTCCCAAGGGCGTCCTAGGTAGAAGTACGTACCGAGGAACCTCGTTAATGTCTCCTCCCTTCTGAACCGCTGACCGCGGATGGGGCATGGGGCTCGCTGGACGGGAATAGTGGATCCATACTGTGTGGAGTACTCTCACCGACTGTAGTATATCCACCAAAAATGTTGGCTGAGCGGCGCTGTCTGCTCTGGTCCCCGCACTGTCCACGTCCTGCGTTGTGTTTCCTCTTCCCCTGAGGTTCCCTTAGGTTCCCTTCGGCCCCGTCGCCCGTGGTACGAGTCCCGCCCGCTGCTAGCTGCTGCTTCCCTAGCCTTCCACACCCGCAAGCCTCCATTAACACGCCAAAGGAACCTAGAAGGCGTCGCTTGCCTACCTTAGGTAGTACGAAGTACTGTCTCACCTAATTCATCACACAAGATACTTCTGAGGCACACTGGCCTTCTAGCTCCGGGCTGGCTGAGAGTGACTGACACTGACTGAGGTGATTCTCTGTGTTTGTGTGTGTGTGTGTGCTTCAGCCATTAAAAAAAAAAAAAAAGAAGAAAAAAAAAGGGAAGGGCGAGGAAAAAAAACCAAAGCTGACAGGGTCAGCCATCAACCCTTCCCGTCCCGAGTCCTAGGCATCCCGCACCCTCCTGCTCCGAGCGAAGCATTACTCACTCTTCTGTGCTTACCATTCGCACATCTCTACCTACCAACACCTCTCTACCTTCACCAACAAAAGGTGCTTCTTCCATCACCACCTTTTCCTACAACCGTCTTCACGATACCCACAGTCGGCCCATCTGCTGCTTGTCTGTTTGTACCGTGTACCATCTGGGCTCCGATTTAGTTCGTTAGCCCAACCCACATTCACATGGTCCATTCCCACCCGCTCTCTCGAACCACCGCCATCGCCAACATCACCGCTTCCGCCCACACAACCACCGCTGCTCCTATGTCTCGCCTGCATCTCGACAACGATTGGGAAGCGTTGATGTAAATCCCTCCCGCACTACGACAACGAACAATGCTGCGACGGCCTCCAGGCGAAGGGAGGCGCGGCGCCAATCAGCGGTCTATCCTCGCACTCGCCGTCCTCGCCATCTCCTGCATCCCACTCGCCGACGCCCAACAACAACAACACCAACAACCCATCGAAGCGATCCCCAAAATCCAACGAGCCGGGAGCAGTCAACATGAAAGAATACACGAGATCCACCCCGAAGCCGCCCACTGGGCCGCCACTCTTGAGGCCGACAATGCTGTCGTGTCTCCGGGACGTAAAAGCACTGTGACGTCCGCGAAGCAACACAACCGTCGGACCAACCCCGACAACATTATTATTCCTAACGATGCGAGCGCCGTCGCAACTTTGGCTCCGGCTCAGTCCGTACGAGCACCATATCCTTCTGGACATCGACCCATTGTGTCCCGTGTTGGCGGGGCCTCTGGGATCTCTACGCAGCACCATGCGCGGAGTCTGAAGGATTGGGAAGTAGAAGACTTCGTCCTCTTGGCGACCGTCGATGGACACCTCTATGCCAGTGATCGTTCCACCGCACGCGAACGCTGGCATCTCGAGGTCGACCAGTCAATGGTGGAAACAAAACACTACCGCCTCAACGCGTCCGACTTGGACGACGACTACAATTTCATCGACCACTACGTCTGGGCCATCGAGCCCAATCGCGACGGAGACATATACTACTGGGTTCCTGGCGCCAGTGAGCCCAGGCTGCTGTCCACCGGCCTGACCATGAAGCAGATGGTAGACGAGGGCGCCTCCGCACTCGAGAATCCCCCCATCGTCTACACTGGCACCAAGAAGACAACCATGATTACCCTCGACGCTGCCACCGGCCGCGTCCTGAAATGGTTCGGATCTGGCGGCTCTCACGTCAACGAGGCTGAGAGCTGCCTGCGTCCCAACGCACTTTACGACCAGAACAACGAGGAGTGCAGCTCCACAGGCACCATCACACTTGGTCGCACCGAGTACGAAGTCGGCATTGCACGCAAGGACGGTCGTCCGATTGCATCTCTCAAATACTTTGACTGGACCCCGAACACCAACGATTGGGACCTCTTGAATCAATATCATCAGTCCATTGACAATCGATACCACACCACGAGGCACGACGGACGGGTTTACGGCCTCGACTATAACCGAGTCAATTTCGAGCATGACCGACCCGAAGAGGGGTTGTTCTGCAACGAAAAATTCCCTTCGCCAGTGGTCAAGGTGTTCGACGTCTGCAGGCCCTGGGGAGTTCTCCCCGAGAGCAACCCGGATCTCATCGTTCTGCCTCAGCCGGTTCCTCCAGCCCAGGACGAAAGCATCGCCCGCGTTAGGAACCAGCGAATTTTCGTTAACCAGACCGAAACTGGCAACTGGTATGCCCTCTCAGGGCGGTCATATCCTCTCATGGTTCTGGCCCCTACGGCGAAGACTTCGGAACCAGACTGGCTGCAGCTTGGCCATCCTTGGGAAAAGATGAACGAGACCCAGCGCATCAGGGCCATGATTGGTACCCACAATATGGACGCTGTCAATAAGGGCAGGATTTACCAGACTCCCAGCCTGCCTGGCCGAGAGGAAGTGCCAGACTTGGATCCCGAAAACGACTCGGTCCTGCCAACTCCTGCGCCCCTGCCCGAGGAACCCATGGAGACGACCATTGTGAACAAGGTCAAGGCAATTCCACAGCAGGTTTCAAACAGCTTCATCGACTTCTTCTCGAACCCCGTCCTGTTCCTTCTTATTGGTTCCCTCTTATTCCTCTACCACAAAGACCTGCGACGCTGGTACAAGACGAAGACCACCAAGTGGTACAAGTGGGAGGAGTCCACATCAGATACAGAAGACAACGGTGAAGTCACACCGGAGCCCACAATTCACGATGAGATATCCACGACACAGGAGCCCAGGGCCATCCCCAAGATTGCGGACCAGGTTGCTGAACCTAAACATGAGGGCAAGGTAGAGCCAGCTTCTACCGATATTGCAGCCCGCGAGGCACCTCCGCCCCCTGCTCCAACTGAAAAAGGAGATCAACCGGAAGGCGTGCCTCAACAGGGTCTCGGACCCTATGACCAGTCACTGACTCCACCAGAGCCCGGCACGCCTGAGGTCAAGAAGAAGAAGCCAGCCCATCGTGGTCGTCGGGGTGGCACCAAACATCGCAAGGGCAAGAAGAGGGAAGAGGCATCCCAGTCGCGCGAGGACGAACCGCCACAGTCTGTCGAGGATGCTGTCAACAAAGCCAAGAAGCTTGGCGGCCACATCACACAGCTCGAGCCTGACGTCGTCACCGTCGCGAACGATATGCAAGCTGTCAGCGGCCCTATTATCCGCATGGGTAATATCGAGGTCGACACCGATAACCAGCTCGGCACTGGCAGCAACGGAACGCTCGTGTTCGCTGGTAAATTCGATGGAAGAGAGGTTGCCGTCAAGCGTATGCTTATTCAGTTCTACGACATCGCCTCCCAGGAGACTAGACTTCTGCGAGAAAGTGACGATCATCCCAACGTCATTCGTTACTACGCTCAACAGGTTCGGGATGGCTTTTTGTACATCGCTCTCGAGCGTTGTGCGGCATCTCTTGCCGACGTTGTGGAAAAGCCGCACCACTTTGGCAAACTAGCTCAAGCGGGCAAGGCTGACATTCCGGGTGTTTTGTATCAAATCACCAACGGTATCAACCACTTGCACCAGCTTCGCATTGTCCATCGCGACCTCAAGCCGCAGAACATTCTTGTGAACGTCGACAAGCACGGCAGACCACGTCTGCTCGTCTCCGACTTTGGACTATGCAAGAAGCTGGAAGGTGGACAGTCGTCGTTCGGCGCAACTACGGGTCGCGCAGCCGGAACATCGGGTTGGCGTGCACCTGAGCTACTGCTCGACGATGATGCCAATCACACCGCCATGGTTGACAGCATCAACAGTGGCTCCGGCTCAATCCTTGTCGGTTCTGATATGGTTTCTGGTCGGCGCGCCACCCGGTCTATCGACATTTTCAGTTTGGGCCTCGTTTTCTTCTACGTCTTGACCAATGGTCTTCATCCGTTTGACTGTGGCGATCGGTACATGAGAGAAGTCAATATTCGCAAGGGCAACTTTAATCTGTCTCCGCTGGATTCTCTTGGCGACGCCGCCCCCGAGGCAAAACACCTGATCACGCAAATGCTCAGTGCCGACCCCAAGGACCGACCGACGGCCCGCGAAGTCCTGGCACACCCTTTCTTCTGGCCTGCCAAGAAACGACTCGCCTTCCTCTGCGACGTATCCGATTCTTTCGAGAAGGAGCCTAGAGATCCGCCCAGTGACCCTCTTGCATATCTGGAAACGTATGGCCCTGAAATCACAAAGGGCGACTTCCTCCGCCAGCTTCCCCGCGAGTTCGTCGACTCTCTCGGCAAACAGCGCAAGTACACTGGGTCGAAGATGCTCGACTTGTTGCGCGCCCTGCGCAACAAGAAGAACCACTACGAGGACATGCCGGATAGTTTGAAGCGAGTCGTGGGCCCGTTGCCGGATGGATATCTGTCGTTCTGGGCTGTGAGGTTTCCGAGGTTGTTGATTGACTGTTGGGAGGTTATTTGGAGCGTGCGCTGGGACACCCTGGATCGTTTTAAGGAGTATTACGAACCTCAAGGTCTCTGAATTGACTCATTTTCCTTGTTCACGTGTCGTGTCCCACTTTGTCGTGACAGATGCGGCCTTGCAACTAGGCTCACTACGTTGAGCAGCCTCTTGCCCTGCGTACATGTGCATACATGTGCCAGAGAACCTTCTGATCCTATTTAGTGTCACTGAATCGGGTGTTACACAACATTGGTCTGATTAATCAACATCGCTCGCAACTGAGAGTACTCCATCGCAATGAGTTGACGCGTAGCAGTGTCACGTAGCACATTGTGCATCTATCAGGGTTCTCATTTGCTGCAGGTTTGCTGCAGGTAGCTGACCCCATCTACAACATGTCATCAGATCGTCGCTACTTCTTCGTGCTCCCAGGTTCTTTTTTCTTGTCTTTCCCTTCCCTTCCCTTTCTCCTCATAACAGCAGACCAGGCGTGGTCATCGTCTCTCATTCAACAGTAACACGCAGCACACAAACATCCCACTTAGTCTCCCCCCTACTCCTTTTTGTTCTTCAACATGAGTACAAGAAGAAACGAACGTCTATCCCCACTGAACGAGAACCTTCTTGCCCTTCTTCTTCTTACCCCCGGAAGGAGCCGCCGCTTCCTCGTCTTCCCTCTCCGACGCATTCTCGCTCGCCGCGCCGCTTCCCGGATTCGAACCCCAGCTGAAACTACCTGAAGCGCCGCCGAGGTCTCTGCGGACGCCCCTGCCACCGCCGTACCCGAAGATCGTCGTAAGCGGCTTCTGCGCCGGGGGCAGAGCGGGGAAGTTGTCTGCGCCCGTGGCCGGTCGACCTTGTCGCTGCGCCGGACCAGATGTAGATCTGCCGCCAGCTCCACCGCCGCTTGATGATGATGATGATGATGGGTTATTCGGGCCAATCCAGGACGGCCTCGGAGCTGGTGCTGCCGCGGACGAGGAGGAAGCAGCAGGAAGAGCCGGGAAGGCGTTGGACGGCGGCGGTCGGGCAGCGGGCGATGAACCCGCTACCCAGTTCGTCGAAGCCGCGGACGGCGTCACGGGCTTGGGCCCGCCGCCGGCGCCTGCGCGGGTGCTGTTCTTGAGCCTCAGGACGCGGTTCGACTGTTTCTGGCTGGGGGGCGCCGCGACGGCGCCGGGCGTTGCAGGGGAAGCCGTGGCGGCGCTGCCCCAACCGCTCGAGGCGGTCGTTTCGCCGTGCATGCCGCCCAGACCGGGAAGGGACGGATAGTCCTCGTTGATGGCGCGCCAGTCCTGCCACGCCTTGTGTAGACTCTGGGCCTTGGACTTATCCTCGAAGAGGTCTGCGACCTCGCGGACGAGGGTCCCTAAGGCGTTGGAAGAGGTGTCGGCGAAGAGGGAGAAGAAAGCGTCGACCAGCTGGGGCGCCGTGAGCCTCCCCTTTCTAAAGGACGAGATGTTGTCGCGGAACGTGCTCATCTTGGCCGCGTCCTTGCCAAGGAGGGTCTCGGCACGCTCGACGACGGACTGGTGGCGCAACATCATTGCTCGCTCTTGTGGAGGCAACGAGGCAACGTCTGTCACACTCAGCTGTTCCATCGCTGTTGTGGGTAGTGCTGGAGCCGGCGTCTGGCGGGTAGCCGAAGGCGCCGGGTTATTGCCTTGGCGGGAGGACGTAGGCTGTGATGAAGCTGTGGAGGGGGTGGAAAGCTGGCCTCCAAAAGTACGGTTGGAAACAGACTGCGCCGAGTGAATGGCCATCTGCCTCTGGAAGGCAAGCTCGTCGCGGCGAAGGGGTTGGGCGGAGCTCTGGGGGATCGGCTCCGCGTTAGGGTCCCGACCGCGGCCGCGTCCTTGTCGTCCGCTACTCGATCCTCCACCACCACCGCCGCCGCCGCCACCGCCACCTCTCCTCTCGTTTTCGTAAGATGGTCTGTAGTCAAAGCCGGACATGTTGACTACACGAGCGTCTCTGCGGACATCCTTGGACAGGGAATTGGCGTGCTCCGCGAGCTGGTGCGCCTTCAAATCCATCTCCGACTCGAAGACGACAAATTTCTTCTCCAAGCACTCCTTATCGAGACATGGGAAGTGGTCCTTCTCAAAGTGCTTCTCCAATGCGTTATAGTTGACAAAGTAGTGCGGGTGTCGCGAGTCTCTGCGATCACAGATGAAGCACCTCTCGTGCTTTTCGCGGCAGTGATCGAAGAGCTTATCGTCGTCATAGAACCGCGACCCGCAGAACCCGCAGAGCGGGTGGCCCTTGAAGCCGGTCTGATCGATGGCGCCGGGTCTGTCGTCGCCGTGCCTCATGTGCCTCTCGAGTTCCTTGTCGGCGAAAAGTTCGTGCTCGTGGGTGAAGAGCTTCTTGTTGCGTGTGCAGAGGTCGCACATCTTCCTCTGGTGAGCCGACCGCACGTGTCGGTGTAAGTCTGGCCAGCCCAAGCCGGCGAAGACACAGTCGTCTGCCGGGCAGTTGTAACGGAGAAGCACGACGGTGTCGCCAACAATCTCTTCATTTGCGTACCGGATGCCGATGTTGCTGTCGAAGCTCGTTATGTCGGCATCGGAGTACTCCTCATATCGCTTGTTCGCGTCTTCGGTGAAGATTACGAAGGGAGAGGGCGTCTACGTCTACGTCAGCTCAATTCATTCACACTAGAGTCAACGGGCGCCTACTCTACAATGAGAGCAGTCCTTCGTCTTGTACAGAGCTCTCATCCTCAGACCACAGATGTGGCATGTCTTGTGGTTGCAGGGGGCAATCGAGTGGAACTTGATAGGCTCGGCGCAAATGAAGCACACCTCGCCGTCGGTGCTCGCGATATCGTCGGCGTCTGCTGCGGCGCGGGCAGCAGGCTTGGTGTCGGTTTTCAGATGGGCTTGCTGTGTGCTCGAAGGATTGGACTGGTTCGCAGCACCGCCATTGTTGCCGCCTCTGCCGCGACCGGCCCTCTGGCCTCTGCCGCGAGATCCAGCATTGGCCCCTCGTTCTCCGCCTCCTCCTCCTCCGCGATCTCTGCCACGGTTGCGATTGCCCCGAGTGGAGCTGGCGTAATCGGGGGGAGCTTGCGCATCTGCCATGGGGACGGTCTTGTTTTAGTTCAGCCTGGAGTGTAGGTATACGAGGTCTGGATTGACTCGGCGGCTGATCAGCTCGAACAAGGCTGGCGGTCGTCCTGGGGGCCGTTGTCGATGCGCGAAATGGGGTTGCGTCTAATGTTGTGCTCGTCAAGCGAGGGACAGCTGGCTGCTAGTTTGCGTAATGATGTTTTCCAGAATGTCGGTGGAAGCGAATGTGGACAGAGACGCAAGGCAGACTTACGGCGAGCAGGAGGGTAGTCAGCCGGGCGGTTTCAATCGAGGTGCCGCGAGACGAGGGACGTCGAAATTATATTATGATTATGTGTGGCTGCCCACGGAACTGAGAGTGGGTTGGATTGGCGCTGGCATTGGTGGATGCTCAGCAGCGACGGCGGGGTCTAGCAGATTGTCTGTCCCCTGCAGTGTGTTGCTCGTCGACTCACTCGGCACCTGGAAGGGGGGGAAAAAAGAAAGGAAAAAAAAAAAAACCCCCCGATCGGAAGAAAGTGCCGGGATTTCTCCGTCCCCTCTGTCCAGTGCCGGGGGGCGTCACTCACCCCCGCCACCCTTGCTTGACAGGTGCAAAGTGCGCCCGATGGGATGGATGGAACCCCAGGTGGAGATGCTTGTTGCTTACATAACTTTCAATGCTGAGAGCTGAGCATTTCAAGAGTCACCGGCCAGAGTTATGAGTACGAGAGCTCAATTTGGATTCAACCTTGTTCAGTGGCGATATATCGCAAGAGGCAATGTCTGAATTGTTGCGCCTTGTTCAACTTATTCCCGGTTGGCAAGATGTATGCAAAGGTGACTCATTTTTGGACAGAAATCCTTAACCCTAGATCACAGGCTTTCTTAAGTGTCTATACGCGATAATAAGTGAGAATGCTAATTGGTTTCAACCTAACATTTGTCAGTTGCATTCCACGCTCAATCACACAAAAATACCGCTGGCGTCACTGGACAGTGTATGATGTTAGTCAAGTGCGTTTAGTTCAAGATGGAGACTAGCGCCGCCGACCTATCCTATCCCAAGGCCTACCTTAGCAAATGCAGTTTCTCCATGGCTAACAGCTGCGAATACTAACGCAGGCGATCCGGCTCACTAACTGAGCCGACGGTGGCACCCTCAATTTCACCTCTGGTCAACCCTCCATCGCGAAACTACCGTCCATTCGCTATCCTGTCCCGGATGCCCAATCAAATAACCTGTAAAGTTTGCTGCCCCCCAAACCAGAAAGACGCCTGTATTTGCTTGCATCCTCCACCGCCTATTGACACCATTGCCCCTCTTTTTTTACTCTTGCTGCTCCTCGACCGGATAGAGATGGCTGCCAATCATCTTGTTCATCTGGAACATGTCCACCTTGGGCTGCTTGAAAATGGCTTGCATCTTGTCGTCGCATAGAATCTGTCGCTTGTTCTCGGGGTCTTGTAGATCGTTCCCTTTGATGTGCGCCCAAAGCTTTTTGACCACCTGCGGGCGAGAGAGCTGTTGAGGATTAGCCGATATGCTCTGCACATGCAGAGTGTGTTACATGTCTTACCTGGGGCTCGCCGACTAGCTCCGCCAGAGGCTCACTCAAGTTAAAGGGCTTCTGGAAACCGCCGCCGGCCTTGCGTTTTGGTGCCTCCTCGCTCCCGTCAACGTCGCTGTCATCGTTGTCGCGTACCTTAGTGGCGCTCTTTTTCTTGGGCGCCGCCCTCTTCTTCTTTGTGTTCGACTTGGTTGCGCCGTTACCACCGCGCGTTGTCCGTCCCCGGGCCATGCGATTCTCTTGGGCCTGAAGCTCGGCTGCGAGCTTGGCGTCTGCATCTTCGGAGGAATCTTCACGTTTCTGCTTCTTGCGAACGGGGGAGACAGACACTTGGATCTCGCCGTTCCCATCGACCTCGTCGTCGTCGTAGCCGTTGGCTTCTCTCTTCAGGGGAGGGCTCGCGTCATGTTCGGGGGTGTCTTGTGATTGGCCAGAGATGGCATCGAAGCGCTCCTCGATCAGGGCCTTGATAGCATCCTGTGAAAGAGACGGTCAGCTCGTGTTTGCTTGTGTCGAGGATCAAGCCGCGACGCTTGCGCAGAGCAGGTATTTGTGGAGCTTGCCTTCTGTTCGCTCAAATCTTTGCCGCCAAGGGCCTTCTCCAACCCAAGGCGGATCTTTTTCCGGGTGACGGTAGTGAGGTCCGCAGTCGCAAGGATACCGTCGATGATGGAGGTGTACTGCGCCTCGTCTGCCGAGCTTACTGTGGTAACGAGATTAGCGGCAATAACGCAGACGTTGCCCAGGCGGCAGGAACGCACGTGGAAGAGACATGATGCCGCCAAATTGATAGGTGTTGATGAACCCAAAACAATGCCGTTAGAGTGTCGACTGCCACACCTGATTTGCCTCGTATGCCTGATTTGCGGTCGGTCGAGAAATATCTGACTAATGCTACTTGTAAAATGGCGGAGATGGCGAGAAGACGGTAAAGAGGGAAGGTGAGAGAGAGAAGAGAGAGATGGGTAAGACTTGTTCCCTCTGGTCAAAGCATCTCTTGGTGACGAAAGTAGAAGTCGTGACAAAACTGGCAGGTCGAGGAGATGTAAAGCGGAAAGTGCGGAGGGGAATGCGATCCACACCTCTAGTTGTATACCTAGGTATTATGGCGGCGCCGATGTGCATCAACCCGTGAGGACTGGACGGGATGCACGCAAGGCTGAAAAGGGACGATCTGTGGTGGGGCGTGAATGCCAAGGCGGGAGATGTAAAGGCGACGACGACGGCGACAACGGCGACAACGGCGGGACGAATCGACGATTGGAACGGCGCGACTGTTGTCGAGATGTAGGGGAGGAAGACCGATGCGATCCGGAAAGGCCGTCGGATGCGATGCGAAGGGGAGGTCGGTGGTCGGTGGTCGGCGGACAGTGATGGTGGTGGTGTTGTTGTGAGGCACGGCGACGATGGTCGATGGCCGGTTAGTGACCTGAGGTGAGGCTCTCCTTTGGTGTCCTTCCTTGTTCTTGGTACCCGGACTTTAGCGGCGTCTGGTTTTCCATGCAACAACCTTGGGCTTGCATCAAGCGCAAGAAATGTGTGGCTGGAAAGACAGGCCGAAGCTCACACAGAAAAAGTGGTCTTCCTATTGGTCTTGCATTAGACGTTGGCTTGTGCTTTTGCAGTCCAGACCGCGACGCCATGCCAATCAGAGCCGCGAATTGGTTCCCGCCTGATGTCGCAGTCCGCAGTCCCCCACAACCGTCGGCTGACACCCATCACGTGGCCCGGCTTGCATGGTCGGGGAGTTTCACTTGCCGATGACTTATGTAAGCCAGGTAGGTGCCTTATCTAAGCATATCCTCGGACCCAGGCTTTTGGGCAGGAATGCGAATAGCGTCTCTTCACCAGAGAGAGACACGTTCAGGCCTGGTTGGACCAAAAGTTGGACCAAAGATATTGATCTGAATTCTTCAAATATTCACTTAACTCCTGATACTCACAAATACTGTCATTCCAGCCCATTCTTCGAAATTTCGCTATCAGCACCTAAACATTAAGGTAACAGCAATACAGCCCACCCGGTGTGCTGGCCAATGACATCTATCCATCTCGGTGAACCGTCCGGTCCTTCAGTGACCTCGTTACTTACCTACCTTAGATTGTCTGCCAAAAACCTACTCCACTCTTCTGTCCTAGGTAGGTAGCTTCGGGCCAATGACCTCCCCGGCATCCAGGCCGTTAAGGTGTGTATGGTCTTCAACATTTCCTTTGCATCTACCATTGATGAATCTTGTTTGAATGACGTCGCTGAAAATCGCATTCTCTCAAGGCTCATCTCACAGTTCCGCGTCCCAGTCGGTGATCATCCAGAACAGGCCAGAACACTCAACGTCAGCTTTCATCCAATCTAGGGAGACATGTCGCTATTATGGGTTCCCACGATGCTGAACCCCTTCAGCATGCTCACCCAGGCATTCCCGCCGCGGCCGGAATTCACAGAAAAAGACATGCCTGATCTCACGGGAAGGGTGCGTTCTCCATCCACGTCATAGACTCAGCAGCTCAAAACCTCCTAGGTATGCATCGTGACGGGAGCCAACACAGGAGTCGGCAAGGAAGTAGCACAAATCCTCTACTCCAAAAACGCTACAGTCTACGCTACATCACGCTCCGAGGACAAAGGCCGCGCCGCCATCGCATCCATCAAGGAAGCCGTCCCCAACTCCACGGGGACCCTCGACCTCCTGATTCTTGACCTGGCCGACCTCACCACCATCAAGCCTGCAGCCGAGGCCTTTCTCTCCAGTAGAAACCATCTCCACCTCCTCATCAATAATGCCGCCGTCATGATGCCGCCACAGGGCAGCAAGACCGCCCAGGGCTACGATCTGCAGCTGGGCACAAATTGCGTCGGTCCGTTCCTGTTCACGAAGCTGCTCACGCCCAAGCTGGTCCAGACGGCCAAGACAGCGCCCGCGAACAGCGTGCGCGTCGTCTGGGTGTCGAGCTCCGCCGCCGAGGTCTTCGCGCCTACACCTGCCATCGAGATTGACAACCTCGACTACAAGCGGGATAGGTTGAAAGAGATCAAGTACGGCATCAGCAAGGCGGGGAACTATTTCCATGCCACCGAGTTCGCGAAACGCCACAAGAAAGATGGTGTCATCAGCATGGTATGAAACGAAAATGTGGCTGAAGCTGGCAACCAGTTTTAACATGTGTAAAAGGCGCTGAATCCCGGAAACCTGTCGTCTGATCTCGACCGCCACATCGTCGCACTGCTACCTCGGCTCTTCAGGTTAGCAACGACATATCCTCCCGTCAATGGCGCGTACACCGAACTGTTTGCTGGGCTTTCACCAGAGGTGACGCTGGAGAGGACCGGGGAGTGGAGTAAGGCCATGTCACAAAACCTTGCTTGTTGCTACTGCTAACTTGCTGGGCGTAGTTGTACCTTGGGGTCGGTTCTACCCCATCAGAAAAGACCTTGTTGAGGGTTCCAAGTCGCGTGAAGAGGGCGGCACCGGCGTTGCAGAGGACTTTTGGGGGTGGTCAGAGGAGCAAGTCAAAGAATATCTGTAGGCAAGCCTGAATACTTCCCGTGCTTGGTGCTTTATAAGGCAGGACAAAGGCAGTAAAACAAAGTTGCCTATCCCGATAAATAATCGAAATCGGAGCAAAACATTCACACATCTTTCGGCCGGCTGGGAACAACTCAAGGTTCGTACAATAACAATGGTATTCAAGACTAAATCCAATAGGCACAGTGTCAAGTCTTTATATGCAAAAAAGATATATACACGAGAAGTGGCGCTCTTCTCCCTCAGTTCCCGGGTCTTTCACAACCTCAAGGCACTAGGGAGTCCATCATAGGAACTGAGCCAGCTAGGCCTCGAGCGAGCCATCTCGCTTACTTGCGCTGCTGGTTGTTGCGGCGGCGCCGACGACGGCAAGTCTTGGTAGGCTTAGCAGTGGCCGAGGCAACAGGGGCAGGGCTGGTGGTCGTGGCGGGAACAGAGGGCTCCTCCGAGACGACGGGGGCAGCGGAAGAGACGGGGGTGGCAGCGGGGGCAGAAGTGGCAGCCTCAGACTCGACGGGAGCGGCCGAGGAGACGGGGGCGGCAGCGCTGGTGGGGGCAGCAGCAGCGGGAGCAGAGGAAGTGGCGGCGGGGGCAGAGGTGGCAGCAGGGGCAGCGGAGGAGGCACCGGCAGAGGATCCAGAGCCGGAGCCAGAAGAGACGGAGCCGATGGCGGTGGTGATCTCGCCGTCCTCGATGTAGACGCCGGAGAAGTAGAAGTCCTCGGTCTCATCGGGGTAGCCGTCGCGAGGGAGCTCGAGGACACCAACGTGCCAGTCGGCACCATTGCTGGAGGCGGAGGCGGCGACGGGGGCGACAACCTGGGTCAAGGCCTCGGAGCCGGTGGAGTGCCAGAAGCCGACGGAGCCGCCGTCAAAGTCGATCTCGTAGGCGACGTTGTGCCAGACGTCGGCGTCCCAGTTGACGCTCCACTCGGTCTTGCCGCCGACGACCCAGCGCAGGAGGGGGTCCTCGGTGCCGGTGGCGCCGCTCTGCCAGCCGGACTTGAGCTCGACGAAGTGGCTCTCGAAGAAGGCGATCTGGTGCTCCTTGTTCAGGGAGGGCGCGTTGGTATCGCTGCGCTTGATGCTGAAGTGGTAGTACTTCTTGCCGGAGCCGATGGCCTCCTTAGTCTGGGGGATGAGCTCAGTGCGGCGCATCGTCTGGCCGTTCCAGAAGGAGGTGCTGGTCAGGGAAATCTTGGCACCCTGCTTGGAACCAGTATCGGCCGGGTTCTTGAAGTCCTCGGACAGGTTGACGTACTCGGTGACCTTGCCGGAGCCGTGGATGTAGTACTGGTAGGCGCCGACCTGGTTGCTCCAGGACCACTTGTCAAGGTCGGTGGAGGAGGTCATGTCGTTGAAGCGGCCATCCCAGACGATGGCGCACTGGACGCGGGTGGCCAGCAGAGCCGCGCTGGCGAGATTGAGAGCGGTGAACTTCATTTTTGCACTAATCTGAAAGACTTAGTTTCGTTGGTGTTGTAAGTGAACGTGTGTGCCTGAACCGAGCCGGTCGGCTTGGAGAAAGCTTGAACTCAAGGGTTGAATGAATGAAAGTGGTAAGAAAGAGAGGACGCAGGTCGCAGCAATCGATGCCTCGGCCTTGCTTCTGGAAGTTCAGTGGACAAGTGAATGAAGATAAGCTTAAGAGCCAGGAGGGGGAGAAGGGGTGTCACACGCTGGTAGACAAGCTTCCTTATGTAGGGGGGCTTCGTCTCGATGGAACGAACCGATATCGAGTCCATCTTGCTCCGTGGTTCCCAGAAAGGAGATGGGCCCGCATGGCTAGCTGCGAGGAATAGAGTAGAGTGGCCCTCCTCTGGGGGGAATTGGGCTTGAGCCTTGCAGAAGCACTCTGTCTCACGGCAAGGCTACCCGGTTGAGCGGGTGGTGGAGGAGGGCACTCATTTGAGAGGCCAGCGAGATGAGAAATTAGATTGCGGAGATGTTCCTGGCTTCAGGTGAGGCAATGGGCCATGATGCCACGCCACACTGGCAGTAGCACGCATGCAGCTTCAAGGCATATGGGCGGCAAGGAAAGCGTTTACGGATTGGCGAGAGTGAAGACGCTGGAACGCGACCAACAGAACAAGGGCCTGGACTCGAGGGATGAGAGGACGGACGGACTCTAACTCCAGACTCCAGCAGGGCGGAAGAGAAAACAACAAGGGTTGGCGGTAGGCGCTTTGTGTTAATGAAGTCGAGCCCACATCTCGTTTGCATCTTGTATGGGAGAAAAAGCAGCAGAACTTAGAAGCAGCAAAAGCAGGGGCCTACGACTGTGAAGCTTCTCGTGGGAAATTTCCACGGGGCTCGGGGCGGGGCCGCTAGGCTTGATCGGGGGCGCCTCTCCAAACGAGTCAACCCGGTGGGCGCACCCCTATTCGGCACGACCGGGAACTCCATTCTTACTCCAGACAGGGCCGCGCGAAGGAAAGGGGAGTTCGTCCCAAAAGACGTAAAGTCGGTTGCTTCCATGTTCTCGGGTCGCCTAATGCGCCGCAGCCAAACACGTCAAAATCAGCCTCTAAACAGCCACCGTTTGCCAAGTTTCAACGGCTGCCCTCAACCGAAGGCTTGGAACGGATGGCGGCTGCGCTACAGAGTATGCTACCTTAGAGTACATTTCGGTTATCGTTTCCTAGCAGCTAGGCGGGAGATCGCCCAATAACGACAAGCATATCCGGGTCCGACGCGCCGAAATTACCACCTCTTGCCCCCGGTTGGGCGGGCCTTGAGTTGCACGACAGACAGATTCGAACATCTCAACATCCCCGATGGCACAATTGGCTAGCGCGTCAGACTGTTAATCTGGAGGTTGGTGGTTCGAGCCCACCTCGGGGAGTAATAGTGGTTAAATCCCACCTTCAAGTTGAAAAGATCTTTTTGTTTTTGGAATGATCTTTTTTCCGTTCTGGGAATTCTATGAGCGGAGATATTCACATGCCTTCTTTCCCCATCGCGTTGCTCCCTTATACGTCCACATCCCTGGGGCATTGCCAGCCTTCAACCCCTCAATAGCATCCGCAACCTGTGATCCCAGTCCTTCTTCCTTGATATCCTCTAATGGCGTCATGTACGTCTTGAAGGAGAACATGATTGCGCCTGTCTTTGGAAGTCTAGTCAAGGTCTGAAGTTCTTGTCTCAATCGGGACTGAGACCTTGTCAGCTACTCATCATTCGAGCACCAGCGGTCGGAAGGTATACCTTGCTGATATCAATGTCTTCATTCTCCTGATGTTGATCACCATCGTAGATATGCAGTCCACTCGGACTGAAGAGGCGTTCTTCTGTAGAGATGGACCACTAAAGATCCCCATCAGCGTGAGCCCTCGGCGAAAAGCAGTCATGGACTCACATTCATCCGCTTCACACTCTTTCCCACCTGAAGTCGACTGAAAAAGCGTTCCATACTTGCACCAATCTTCTCATAGGATGGCACCGGCGTATGGATATCCTTCAGCAGTTTCCCCAGCTTGTCGGAGGGTTCAAATCCGGCCGGGTGGCAGCAGACAAACGCAACCGCTCGGTGTCCCTCTGGAGTCTCTAGTAGAAGGAAGATGTCATCTTCAACAGTCTCGCCGAGGGCTTGCAGCGCCGTGTTCGGATCTTCTGGCGGTGTCAGAGGCAATGCTGTCTTGGTGACGTTGTTCTGGAAGGTCCTGCCATCGTCGGATAGCGAGAACATGGTCGGGTATCGTGTCGGTAAATAGGTTCCGAGCAAATACGACCATGTCTCGTGGAGAGCTGGGATGCCTTCGGGTACAGCCCCTAACACCGTGGATGTGTACTGCTCGATGGTTTCGCGACGCTCGGTGACGCGGTCTAGGTAGTTGCTATCCATGATGATGAGCTCATCTGGTGGACTTGCTTGGATCGCTGAGAGAAGACGAGTTAGCTTCGTGTTCGACGCGTTAGACTGTGTCGGGTATTCAACTTGCCCATCGTGATATGATAGACTGGCTTGAACGGACGGTGCTTGGCTGGCGCGGTCTTCTGCCAGTTGAAATCCCTCAGGGGCTCAATGGGAATCTTCTCGTCGTGTTTCTGTTCCTTTCGTCGCTCATCTGGACTCGGCTTAAGAATTGTCAGCTTACGGATCCGACTCTAGGGCAGTTGGGTAACCAGCCTTTACGAAACGACGCCTGCTCCATCTCCAAGCGGAGAAGAGACCAATGGCCACCGCCAAAGCCACCAAAAGGTACATCACTGCAGGCTGGGAATTCAAGGCGACGCGACCACAACGTGTGCGTCCGCACGAAGCGAATTTTCGTGCTTTTTGAGTCGAGTTGAAGGAAAGCAAAGAAGCTGCAGGCGTGAATCAGATGAACGTCAACATGAGATAAAGCATTATCGGTCCAGCCAGCCGGATCTCATACCGCGCCTCCACTAGGCAATACTTTCCCTATGAAGTCATTCTATGCGTAAGAATGTCATTTAGCGTCACAAATGCCGTTGCTCGAATGTGACTCGAACTCAAGGTGAAGACTACAGTCTAGTCTGCTAAGAGAGACTCCGCCATCTGCCCTCTTCAAGTTCAGCCACAAAGAACTCATCAAAATACACCAAAAGGCCAGCATCCGAAGCGTTTCAGAGCTGAAGTAAGTGCCGATTCCGCCCGGGAGATCTCTTCCGTGGCTGGTCATGGCGCCGCCGACAATTCCCCGCATGCCACGTCTTGGCAAGTGACTGGGATGACCTCTATAGCGAGATGTGTGTGGTATTGAACGGGTTCGTCACGTTTGAAGTCGCCTGTACGTAACGTAGGCTTTTCATTGCTTGTTGCGAGGCCCTGAAGACAGCTGACCTAGCATTTCTACCGCTGGAGGAAGCCAATTGGCAAGGAAGCGAAGGCTGATAAAGATCGTGGAGACTACATGAATAAGAATATATATCGTTGAATGGGTTCGACCAGAAAGTATATGTTCACTGGACAGAACAACCGCCATGGAATCGCATGTTAGTCGATGACATGTGTGTAAAGACGTAATGGCTGGCTGGACATGTCAGACATACCTCATAGATAGAGGTCCTGCACGGATTATCGTGAACCGAATAAGAATAAGGCTCATTCAATTTCAGAGAGAAGTTGTTAAATCGGGCTGAAGTTCGACCTTCCACGACGACATGAAAAGATACCTTACCCTGCCGAACTGAGAAGATAAGGTAAGACGACAAGCCTCCGGAACTCCAAGCCCCACCTCATGGAAACTTTCCCCAAATCATGCATTATGTAAGCAGAAGCTTATCGCTGCAGCTACGTAATCACGCGAGCTCTCCAGTGAATCAACAGGGGTGAGCTCCTCATTCAGCTCCACGCTCTCACCATCATCCATGTCATCAACCATTCGCGAACGCCGAAATCGCGACCGACGGGCACTGATAGCTGCCCCTCAAGCTTGCCAAAGCTCCCTCTCGTCGGCGATGTTTGCTTTCCTGGTTTGAAACGCCGGCCGATTACCCAGCCGGCCCCGTTCTGCCACCTTCTCTATCGGGCAAAGGGCTCGGCCAACCGACCTCATCCTTCGAGACGAGGGGCTCGATACTTAGTTCGCCTGACTCGCATCCTGATTCTTCTTAGACCTCACAAATCTTCCTCCCTTCTTCAACCCAATTGACCACACATTGATGGTCGCCATCATGGATCCGGAGAAGAACGGTCTCCCGCCTTACAGCGATGTTCCGCCGACAACTGAGTCGCAGCGTTCGTCGCCGCACCTCCGTCACCACCACATGCGCTCGAAGCGCTGGTTGCGCCCGAGTCGCAGTATGAAGCTCATCATGCTGTGCCTCGGCTTCATCGCCTTTGCCCAGTGGAAGCAGCTCTCTCTGTTGCCCAGAAGTAAGCCGTCGAGCAACCTCTCGGCTACTCGTCTGCAGCAAGACCTCGCTACCTGCGCAAAATTGCGACACAAGCCGCAAGACCCGATCGGACTCGGCCGCGAGAAGAACGCGCGATATGTCGAGGGACAGCGTCCGACACTCATTCGCAACGCCACCATCTGGATCGGAGAGCCCGCCGAAGGGACTTCTCCCGAGGACGACCGCGCCGGCAAGGGTTACTCGTGGATCAACGCCGACGTTCTAATTGACTACGGACTGATCCAGAAGGTCGAGGCCGACATTCCTCTCAATTCCCTCCCCAAGAACACGCAGGTCTGGGACGCCAAGGGACGCCAGCTCACCAGCGGCATCATCGATATGCACTCTCATGCTGGCGTTGGCGCTCTGCCCGAGCTCATCGGCAACCAGGATGTCAACGAGATATCGAACGACATTACTCCGTACGTGCGCTCGATCGATGGTCTTAACCCCCTCGACCCCCAAATCCAGGTCATCAAGTCTGGCGGCGTCACAACTTCGCTGGTTCTGCCCGGCTCCGGCAACAACATTGGCGGCGAGGCCTTTGCCGTCAAGCACGCCGTTGGCAAGCCAGACGGGCGCACCGAGTTCTCGGCAGAAGACATGCTGGCGGATCCCGATCGTAACTGGCGCTACATGAAGATGGCTTGCGGAGAGAATGCAAAGCGCGTCTACGGAAAGGTCGGTCAAAGCCCCTTCTCTCGTCTCGGCGAGAGCTGGGAGTTCCGCCACGCTTTCGAACAGGCTGCAAAGCTTGTTCGGGATCAAGACGACTGGTGCGATGCTGCCGAGAAGTACGGCGTCGAGAGCCAGAGCCAGTACTTGCCCCAGGAGTTGAAGTGGGAGAGTCTCAGCGCCGCTTTGCGTGGCCAGGTGCACATCAACACCCATTGCTATACCATTCCCGATTTGGAGGCGTTCGTTGACCACACCAACGAGTTCAAATTCCCCGTGCGAGCGTTCCATCATGCCCACCAGACTTATCTTGTTCCCGAGGTATGAGCCAACGGTCCTCGTCGTCCCGCTGTGGACATTACTAACGAAAGATGTAGATCCTGAAGCGTACTTGGGGCGGTCGCGCGCCTGCCTCTGCGCTTTTTGCCGACAACATGTACTACAAGTCCGAGTCGTACGTTGCGTCTGAATACGCCGGCAAGATCCTATGGGAGAATGGTCTCACCCCAGTCTACGTGAGCGACAACCCTGTCCTAAACGCCCAGCACGTTCTGTTCGAAGCCGCCAAGGCCTACAAGTACGGTCTTCCCTACCACGCAGCTTTAGCTAGTGTCACCTCTGCTCCCGCTGAGCTCCTGGGACTGGGACAGAGAATCGGAAAAATCAAGCCCGGTTTCGATGCCGACATTGCTGTGTGGGACAGCGATCCCCTCAGTGTTGGTGCTGCACCGGTCCAGGTTTGGATTGATGGTGCAGCTCAGTTCTCCGACCCCTTCGAGCTGGACAAGCCCTTGACCAGCCCCATCTCTCCTGATCCTGAGCTCACAAACACCACCGAGGAAGCTACCGACCTAAAGGACGTGGTCTTCACTGGAATCTCCAATGTTTGGCTGACCGGAGAGGAACAAGTGTCGAGCACAGAGTCTATCAACGTCGTTGTCTCTAATGGCGAAATCAAGTGCATTGGTATTTGCGCTGAGCAAGTCGCAGCGGCTAGATCTTCATCAAATAAGATCATCGACCTGAAGAACGGCCACATCGCCGACTCATTTACTGCCTTTGGCTCCAGCGTCGGTCTTAATGAGATTGACGGCGAGAGAGACACGGACAATGGCAATAGCCCTGGCTTCAGCCGTGGTCTGGACGGGCTTGCGTTGGACAACAAGAAGCTCCATGTTGCTCTCCGCTATGGCGTCACCAAGGCGATCTCGGCACCCAAATTCTCAGGACAGGCCACGCACTCTGGAACGAGCGTGGGCTTCAACACTGGCGCGTTGCACGCATTCGAGAAAGGCGCCGTCTGGAGCGAGGACGTCGCTCTCCACCGCACGCTGACACTGGACGCCAAACGCGGCGACAGCCCATCCATCTCAGGCGGGATCGGCGCACTCCGTCACACGCTTCTCGAGGCTGTCGCATCCAATGACACCGGTTCTGACCCATTCTCGGAGGCCGTCTACCTCAAGAAGGTCGTGAACGGCGAGCTGCCCCTGGTTCTGACCATCCACAGCGCGGACACCATCATTGCGGCGCTGAGACTGAAGTCTGTAGTCGAGGAAGCCATCGCTGCAAAGAGCCAGTCCTCCGACTCATCCAAGCTCAAATTCGCCATCATCGGAGGCGCGGAATCGCATTTGGTTGCATCTGAGCTGGCGGCTGCTGGCGTGGGCGTCGTGTTGTCGCCTTTCCAGTCTTACTCTTACACGTGGGACCAGAGGCGTTCCCTTACTGGTGCGCCTCTCACAAACGGCACGGCGATTGACACTCTCCTCGATGCAGGCGTTGTGACCGCCATTGGACTGGAAGAGGACTGGCTGATTCGCGACCTGGGATTGCTGGCGGGCATTGCTTACAAAAACGGCGGCAGCCGATTGAGCGAGAAGAAGGCGTTGGACCTGGTTTCCAGCAACGTTTACAAGATTCTTGGCATCGAAGAGCCGCAAGCCAAGGGATCTCGACACTACGTCGTATACGAGGGTAGCCCGCTTGAGATTGGAGGAAGAATCCGTGCTGTCGGCAGTGGCCGCGAGACAGTATCCGTCTTTGTCTGAGGACCAAAGGGAATGGGGAGTGAGTGGCTGATGTCGTGACCCACAGCGCCGAATTGTGGCCAAAACATGAAAGAATACATTGTGATTGTTCCCGAGATTCCGACGCTCGGAAGTGGGCTGACGCGCGCGCGCCCTCGGAATACACTATAGAACGCATGACAGGCTATGAGGAAATTTCAAGAAATTTCAGCATCAGGAGAACGCCGGCATCAGTTACCCATCGCTCACTTACCGCGGGAAGCGAGTGTTGCTGCAAATGCTCTCCTGACATGTTGGTCCCGCGCGGTTATTACCAATCTGATCCCGGCCGTGAAAGATTCCGATGTATCACAAACTGACCAATCAGATAAGCCGATCCATCGCCGCCCGAGGGGATGCAGTTAGTATTTGAACTCCCGGGCCTCTCTTCCTCAGCGGCCATTTAAGACGCCCAATAGCATCAATAGACTTAGTTCGAATGACATCAAAGTTGACAACCCGTCTTGTCAGAAGTTTACGATCCCCCAGATCCATTTCGGCATTTTTCAGAAACTCAATTGGAACCTTGACAACATCAGCGCACAAAATGACACGTGCTGCCGTCATTTGTGTTTCCCACGGTGGAGGTACGCAGTTCGCGCCTAAGGGCTTCTATCCCCCAACTAACAAATGACAGGCCCCATGCCCGTCCTTGGAGACCCCGGTCATGCCTCCATCACAGCATCGCTCAAGAACCGCGTGCCCAAGATTCTCAAGCTGAATACCCCAGAAGCCCCGAGGGCCATTGTCGTTGTCACAGCGCACTGGTCTGAAGTCGATCCGACAATCTCGTCAGCAGCCCACCATGATTTGTACTATGACTATGGCGGTTTCCCTCCTGAAGCATACGCACTCAAGTACCCCGCTCCAGGATCGCCAGAAATCGCAGAAGAGTTAAAGCAGGCTCTTGAAAAGGAGGGTTTTACTCCGAGGCTCAACCCTCGACGTGGTATGTCTAAACCTGCCAAAGAAAATGGCTTGCCAAAGAAAATGGCACTGATCCCATGACTAACCTGCCAAAGGCTGGGACCATGGCGTCTTCATCCCCATGCTCCTCGTCAATCCGGCCGCCAACGTGCCCATCATCCAACTCTCCGTCCTCGCTTCAGAGGATCCGGAAGACCATTTCAAAATGGGACGTGCCCTCTCTTCATTAAGAGACTCTAACATCGCCATCCTGGGATCGGGCTTTGCTTCTCTCCACAATCTATCCAAGATGCGCCTTCTCTTCATGGGAGACCCCAATGCCGCAGCCAGGCTAGGAAAGCAGGTAAACGAGTGGAACAGAGAGCTCACAGACGCCGTCACCAAGGGAAATAGGGAAGAAAGAACGAAGGCCTTGTCTGGCTGGCGCAAGTTCAGCCACAGCTACGACATGCATCCCCGCGGGGGCGGCGAGCACTTCATGCCCCTGCTGGTGACCGCCGGGGCCGCCGACGACGAGGTTGCCTGTGTGTACAAGGACGACTTCCTGGGACTCGACATTAAGACATATTACTGGGGAGATGTACGTGTCTGATAAAATCTTACTAGCCAGCCTACATGTAATGCTCATCTATATGCCCATTTCATTTCAAAGCGCCGTTGCCCCGTCCGCGCCTTTTTCAAGCGGATTACATATTTTGGTAGAGAGAGAGAGATAGGAAGCGAGCGTATCCTTCAAAGGCCCCGTCTATCTCATAATACATTGATTCGTTACATCATGATTCTTTCAGTGTGCGAACCAAGCAGAACACCGACGCCGAATGCTGATGAGAAACGCAGTCATCCAAACGCGTCAATCGTCGACCGTCGTCAGATTACATCCTTCGAAATCTGTTTTCTTTGCTTCAGACAAGGGAAAAAGGAAAAAGCGAAAAGGAATGTGGTTGTTTGTAAAAAAGAAAAAAAAGAAGAACAAAAGAAAGAAATTGATCAAAAGGGGAAGTGGATACCCATGGCGTCGACGACTTGCGGATCCTTTTCCACGACCCAGCCGCTCTGAACGTACTTGCTCAGCCAGCTGACCTCGCGTCCGCGGTGGCCGTCGCAGTCGCGGCATCCCTTGCGCGCCATCTCCAGGCCGATGACGCCATCCATGACGCCGTTCTTCCCGCCGACGGTCGCTCCCAGTCCCGTCCAGCTGAGGCGGCGGTTGTCCTTCCGAGTGCGTTTCGTGTGCGCGTGGTTGGCCATGGCAGCGAGCTCGCGACGTTCGGCAATGTCGCGGTCGATGATCATGACGTAGTCGAGCAGACTGCTGGGCGCCGAGGGTAACGACGGGTCGGGAAACAGAGCAGAGAGGTAGTCCGTCAGCAACATGACCGGTCGCTGGTCGGGGATCCAGTGGCCGGAGGGCTGTGGGATCTGGTTGTGGATGATGTAAACGCCGCCGCAGAAGCGCCCGTCAAACTTCTTGTTCACGGCGCGGAGGACGCCCATCTGGGCGAAGGGGTCGTTGGCGTAGGCAAAGTGTTCGATGTGCGGGCCGCCGCCGCGCTCGTCAACGACGGCCTCGTCGAAGCGTGATTTGCGGCTTTCGCCGAGCGGTACCACGAATTCCGACGCCGCCGCGCCAAAGGTGTATATCTCGAGCTTGTTGAGCTTCTCGGATGGTATGTCGGCGCAGAGGCGGGCGAGAACGTGGGCCGTGGGGAGGGTGCCGTTATTGTGGGCGAGAACGGCGACTCGGATCACGGCGGCGTCGAGGAGGGCGGTGCGGAGCTCGGCGTAGAGGGCTCTCGAGGCTTGGGTTTCGAAAGGGAAGCAGCGTTGAATGGCGAGGAGGAGCATGTCGAAGGGTAGACCGTACGTGGCCATCTGGATGCCGCTGAAGGACTTGCCGAAAAGGCGTGCAAGTCGAGGAATCGTGCATTGTGTCAAGTGTGTGGAGCTCGGGGCGTTGTTAGTCGTTTCCATCGAATGGCAGGCGATGGGGTAGAGCTCACCTTGTTCCCATGCCACCGATGAAGATCCATTTCTCCTCGTCTTCTTCTGCTTCAGGTGTGCTGTTACCGAACTCGTCACAGTTGGCGATGATGTCGTTTCCGTTCATCAGCCAGCTTAGTCCCAAGACCATGCTCATCGATAATGCCAACCATGCCGCGAAGAGAATACCCGGTAGTACGATGAACAAGGGAATGGCGAGTGTGATCATTCCGACTTCAACTATTGCCAAGCTGAGCTGAACGATGATGTCTTTCAGATGGCTCCTTGACAAGTGTGCCCGGTGATTGGCGACGTGTGTTCTCAGAGATGCTATTAATCCGGGCATCATCTGCCACATCTCCCGGAGGTCGTCACGAAGCAGCTGCAGAGTCGGCTTCTGGGCCAAAGGTACGGTGCCACAAGCTCCATCGATCAGCGGCGGGATGTAAGTGACCGAGGGTCCATAGTTCTTTATCGGTCCGCACAAGCTGGATCTCGGTGAGGTCCTCGGGGAGGTTCTGTTCGAAGAAGTTGAGATGCGAGGTGATGAAATTGGTGATGGGTAAGATGACGATCTTGATAGCCAAGGCATGCTGGGCGAGACTGTCGGTGATCTCTTTGTTGCGATGAAAGGCATCGAGGCTGCACAGCTCCCGAAGGAGGAGGGGGCCGAGTTGAAGAGGGTGGACGCGAAGAAGTAGACGCTGGAATTCGGATGCAAGCAGCAGGGACGCGATGAGCCAGCACTGTCAGAAGAAAAAAAAAGGGCAGGAATCGAGATGGTTCAGTCAAAGTGGAGGAACAAAGTTTGGTGAGGATTTCACATGAAATGCAGTCATGTTTCTTTTAACCTCTATTGCGTTGTTATTGTTGATGTCTCGTCGTCCACGCTCTCCCTTATCATTCTTCGCCGCTCGGGCAATCTTGCTGCAGACACCGGCGCGCAGCGCTTGCGTGGTGGCGCATTCCACGGCCGAATACGCCCCGTGCCATGACCGTCCTGAGTATGGCTTATTGGGAAAAGTAATGGGCGAGTGAGGAAACCGGTTGGGTAGTTTGTTTGGAAATTTCCTTGGTTTGTTTACTCCAGCGTAGCCGTTGCCGTGATGGATACCACGATGATCACGATGTTCGGAGGGAATTCTACCGCCTGCAGTCGTCCTTTATCTTCAAAGACATCGATGGCCATGTCTCACACAATATCTTCTTCTGCACGAATAGGGGAGAGGCAGTCTACGACCCTCCCGGGCTAGTCTTACCGTACCTTACATCCAGCAACGTCCCTGCAGCGAACCATCAACTCTTGTCTCCCATGCACCGGGAGAGTCAGAAAGACCAGATGGCACAGCTGGCATGGGTCGCTCCGGGTGCGCGGGTTCCAGAGCCGAGTCGATCCCGCTGCGGCTAAATGGGACTCGCATAGCTTGGGAATCTTGGGGACGGCTTGGACGTGTCCCGAGCAACAGCCCTAGACTAAAGAGCGGGCACAGACGAGAAGAACTTCATTCCACCTCTTTTCTCTACGGGCATTGGTTCGGGGTTCTTTCTGGTGAGCCGCAAGGTGGCCAGCTACTAGAGCCAAGCTGGGGTGCTTCCTGGTAAACTAGAACGGCGCTAGATTGGACGGTATTTTCGTCCTTTGTATGTGAAGCTCTGACGTTAAATTAGTCCGTGATTTCTGGCTCCTTCATGGGAGCACGCTCTTCTCTTCGTGTAAGTGCAGAGTCCGATCTGCCGCGGGGACCGTGGATCTTGAAGTGGTTCAACTCAGGCCGACACTCTCTTTGAGTACGCATGGCAAACGAGGGGCGAAGTGGGAGAAAGGAAGAATTCTCTTACACGCTAAAACGAGCGTTGAGATAAGCTGGATCGGAATGCAGGCGAGATCTATGATGAGCCCACAGGATGCTTCTCTAGTCAGATATCTGCGGGTTAGGAATGGGAGACTAACTCTAAAAACCAAAACTCACCCGACAACGCATGTCAGTACGAAACCCGTGGAAACAGATTACGAACGTTCCACAGCCAATCTCGCCATTACCTCGGATCGTTACCTGAAAGAGGAGGAGTCGGAGTGTGTTTCGACGACGAGGAGAAATCCGATATCCAGGAGAAAGTTAAAGCCCGCCTCGAGCTAATTGTTCTGTCTAGAACCCGAGTATCGTTTTGATTTTGGTTCTAGATCGGTAGGGTTCCTGCGCGCGCGTACCTCAGCTTCAAACATGAGGCGTTCTCGTTTTCTTTGCGATGGATTCGCCTTCACCCCCTTAGGTGAACTCTGGTGGCAAAGCACGGACTGCACGTGGTTGGGGCTTGAGGTAGACTGGCCGTTATCCGTTCACTCGATTGATGGACATGAAACTTTTTCCGCGGCGGCTGTTTTGTATAACCTTCTATGCCTCTCGAACGGACAAGATTCGCAAGTTGGAAATGGGGACAATATGTGTCACCCTCCGTCTGGTGGCACACACCGGTTGAAAGCCCAAGACTGAAATCTCATCCGCGAGGGGATTAACCTGATGTCACAGGGCTGAGTGAATGCAGAGAAGGGTTGGATGTACCGATTCTGATTCACGACCTCGCCGTGTTTGCATACAAAATGGTCAAAAGCTTCAGTGTGCTTGAAGTTGACAACATTCGTGACTCCTGGATGCATTGCTCATCTGCATCACCAGGGTCCATGTCAAGATCCACCGTCAAGGAAAAAGTGCGAACCAATTGAGTACTGAGTCTGTTATTCTGGTTGAAACGGACGGCCTGAGAAGAATTGACGGCGAAGAAACCATTGTTTGGTCATTCTGAGGATGATAGCTGATGAGAGAATCGCTTATCAACGGGTTTGTAAATAGTTTGCTCGCCGATGTCTTGGTGCGACCACGCAAGACGCACTCAACAAAGCCGAGAGTACATAGCCTCCGAATAGATTTCAGCAAGGAAGGCAACAGTCTACCAAGATGAACATCTCGAAATAATGCCGTAGTCTTTGCACACACCAAAGTCGAACACAAAGAGGTTGACCTCGGAGGGGAGCTTGTGTGGGTTTCCCGACGCCACATCCAGCTACCCGGGGAACCGTGGCGAGGGAGAAAGATTGACAAATTTGCGCCGTCGAAAGCCACCTACCATGATGACCGCACGCTACTGATGAAGCCCTGTGGCTTTAGAGATGGTGGCAATGGTGTTCCTGGGCAACAGAAATTCAGGGGTCGCTCCTTTCATGATAGCTCATGATACGCGATGAACCGATCAAGGATCGACGAGAGACAGGTAAGGAAGAAAATCCAGAACAGGACGTATATTTTGAGATGCAGCTGACAGGCTATGCGCATGGAAACACCAGCAATATTAAGACCATACAAAGTTCCAATTCACATGACTTGAAGCGAAGAAACAGAGGTTTTGTTCTGTCGCTACCTATTGTCATTACGCTGTATTTCTTGTTGTCCCCAGCGACGTCTGCTGCTGTTGCCCTAAAGACTCCTCCTTTATGCATCAAACGGTATATAGGACGGAACCTGTGTAACGAATTTCAAGGTCCCCAGCATCTGACACTGCGTCAAACAGCAGCTCTTTACGTCAATCGTTACTCTTATGGCATATCGAGACTGAAATGAAGTGTGGTTTACCTCGAGTGCGCTTGACTTCCTGTTATCGGCGTCAGGTAGGCCCTTGAGATTCAACGAGGGGTCGTCCCTTTCACATCACAGATCTCAAATGCGACTATCCCGCGCATCTTTTGAAACCTAGATAGATATACTTCCAGGTCACACAGCTTCAAATCTATAGGGACGGCCGTCCTATGACCTCTGAACCATAGCGACATGACAGATTCACAGTCTCACGATGCTACGGTTATTTAGTATGTGACTTTCTCGAAATATTACGGCTGATGCGCTTCTTCCTCTTTCTCTATTGTCAGCGATGTCGCTCCCGCAAATCTCGATCGCAAACAGAAAGTCGACCCTCACCGATATCAGCAGAGGAAACCAACTCTCGTCAAGCTGCCGCCAATTCGCTATTCGAGGTCTAGAGCATTACCCACGTCACATTCGGGGGTCACTTAGCTCCAAATTCATTGGTCGATGACGGAATACTCGCATTCCAAGGCCAAGTGCCTCTCCATCCGCTCCAAATACTCCGGTAGATCACCAGGCGGCATATAGCCTTTCCCCATCAGAAACTCCTGGACACATCTGCATATGCCCCCCCATCTTTAGCCCGATTCTGACAGCTCCGTTGCGCGCGCATCAATCAATCACGAAAGCACCACCCCACGTGGTCGGTGAGACACTACAACCAACCATGTGACGAGTCGCAATACCGAATTGTCGTGCTTTCGCATGAAGTAACTGTACGAAATGGGATCTTCTCACATATAGCGCCAAACGTTCGAGCCAATTGCGGGAGCTAAATGACATGATGAGTCCATCTCACCCGCATGGTCCCCCCAACCATGACATCAACGATCCTGAAAGCGACGGTTCGTCCCATGTGAGCCGCCTCGAAAAAAACAGCCCCAGCCGACAAGATTAAACTCCCATCGTGCCGCTGTTGGTGCGCCATTCCATCATCAGAATACATCCCATGGTGTTCCACTTGCTTTCTTATTCCTTGAAGGGCGACGTTTCTTCTTTTCCTTTGAAAAATCCCCTTGCCTTGAGCCTCTCCAGGAACGACAGTCGCAATGTCTCCAACCGATACAACGAAGTTACCCCTCGACAGTGGACCGGCATATGGGTTGGCACAGGTTGAGAGGCGCCGCCACGGCGCCGACAGTCCGATGCTCCACGGCCTGGATGGGCTGACACTTTACGAGAAGAAGTGCGTCCTCGTCAATCGTGAGATCGATTCCCAGGGCATGGGTAGATACCAGTGGTACATCTGGGGGCTGTGTGGCTTTGGATACATGCTCGATCTTCTCTGGGCTCAAGCATTTGGCCTGGTGCTTAGCCCTTTGCAGCAGGAGATGGGCTTTCCAAAGGCCACATCTGGTAACATTGCGACCAGCTTCAACGCTGGCCTGACTGCTGGGGCATTCGTATGGGGGTTCCTGGCGGACATTATTGGTACGAAGATCTCGACGTGCAACTGGCTCGACAGGTCCCTGATCTGGAAATTGCCCGTGAACCTCTTTGGACACCGCGAACTCACCCGTCTTAGGTCGTACTTGGGCTTTCAACATGACTTGCCTCATCGCGTCGATATTTGGGCTTTGCCTCGGCGCATCGAATAACTACAACACCTTCCTCGTTTTGACGGCTTTCGTTGGCGTTGGCGTCGGAGGCAACATTCCCATCGATACCACAATCACACTTGAATTTATCCCCCAGGTCAGTTGACCTTGTCGCGCTGCCTTTAACATCCTCTAACTCGCGGAACAGAACCGACGATTCTTGCTGGCTTGTTTGTCTGTGTTCCAGCCTATCGGTGTCATTGTCTGCAGCGCCATCGCTTTCGGTTTCATCCCGGTTTGGTCATGTTCGCCAAACTTTTCAGAGCTCCAAAAGGGTCCTCTCGAATCATGCAACAACGTTCCCGCCGGCGAGCCCTGCTGCGCGCGGGCCGACAATATGGGTTGGAGATACCTGCTCTTCACACTTGGGGGTATCACCCTACTAGTCTTTATTCTCCGATTCTTCGTCTTCAAATTTCAAGAAACGCCCAAGTATCTCATCTACCGAGGTCACGATGCCAAAGCAATCCGAACCCTTGAGCACATGGCCCAGGTCAACGGGAAACGATGTGGCCTCACTTTGGAAATGATGGAGTCTCTGGAAAGTGACGTTCATGAAGGATCCACCGGTAGTGCCCAAAGCGGCACGCCTGCGCTCGGCGCGGGTGCAAAACAGCTAGACATGAAATGGACGCAAAAGCTCAAGCTCGAGTTCAGCCGGTACAAGATGTTGTTCGACGGCTACAGGATGACTCGCTTAACTATTCTGGTGTGGTTGACGTACATTATGGATTTCTGGGGCTTCACTGTCGCAGGTACGTGGTCGTAAAGCCTTCCAGCATCTCTGGTAAAACTGACGGAACGCTCGCAGGACACTATTTGCCCACAATCTTGGCATTGAAGAACGGCGAGCAGTCTGTGCCCTTGAAGTCTACGTACGCCGCATACATCTACACATATGCACCAGGCATCGTCGGCGTCCTGCTCGGCGCTCTGATGTATCACATCCCGGCTGTCGGACGAAAATGGACGATGGTGCTATCCGCTGCACTGATGGGCATTTCGATCATTCTCTTCTCGACCGTAGACACGAGGCCTAAGCACGAAGGACTCTTCGCTATGGAATACTTCTTCCAATCCATGTTCAATGCGGTTCTCTACGGCTGGACTCCGGAAGCGTTTCCGGCGCCGGTGCGCGGGACGGCTTGCGGTGTTGCTGGGTTCTGGGGTAGATTATTCGGCATTATCAGCCCCTTGATTGCGCAACACCTTTACTCGGATGGGTCTGGCTCTGGCGGTATCAACAATGTGTTGTACTTGGCTGGTGGTGTCATGTTGGGATGTGTAATAAGTACGGCCTTGTTGCCCAACGAGATGATGGAGACTACAGACGAACGTTCTTTTGGTTCTGGGGAGTTGGCTTGGGGAGAGTCACAAGCTGAAAGTCAGGGGAAGGACCTGCGGTATCAGGACTCTCCCAGGTAAGGCGTGGTCCGTTGGGATGAGGGGCAATATAATATAGTATATACGAATGACTACTAGCAACTTTTTTTGACGTGGTCGGAGTCACGAGCAGATCCGTTGGATCACGTTTTGGAATGCTTAAATCATGGTATATGCAGGCTTAATGCTATACAAGGTACTATGTACAGGAATAAATTTGGGACCGAGTTCAAAGACAAACTCAAGCCCCAGGAACCGTGCACCGGGCAGGAAGCAGGAAGCCTGGATTCCCCATCTGGTGTCTGGTGTAAAAGAAACAACTCCTTCCTTTAGTTTTCACGAGACTACTCAAAGTTCTCATAAACCACAAACTCCATCCCCATCAACATCCGATTCTACAGCATGTAATGCTTAGTGAGCAGAGCGGCGAGCCTTGCGAGCAGCACGGCGGCGCTTGCAGCCGGCGCTGGGGGCCTTGGAGGGAGCGGCAGAGGGGGCAGCGGCAGCGCTGGAGCTGGCGACAGGGGCAGCAGAGCTGACCTGGGTAGCCATGGTGGTAGGGGCGGCGGCGGCGGCGCTGGAGGTGGCAGCGGGAGCAGCAGTGGTGATGGGAGCGGGGGCGGAGTCGTTGCCGGAGCCGGAGCCGGAGCCGGAGCCACCGGTCCAGACCTCAGGGCCGGGAGCCTTGTAGGAGGTGGCGTCGTCGCTGTAGAGGTTGAAGTGGATGCCAGAGTCGGAGTACTTGTATCCGGTCTGGAAGTCGAAGTTCTGGGGGGGAGTGGCGGTACCGTCACCAGTGACCTCGATCTGGATGCAAGAGGGGTAGAACTGGGCACCACGGGCCGAGTTCACGTCGTAGGTGGTGTCGGACTCGTGGAGGGCAATGATCTCGTGGCGGAGGAGGTATTTGCCCTTCTTCAGGTCGGCTGGGATGGTAACCTCGGCAGACTTGCCCTTGTTGGCGATGAGGGCATCGACGGGCCACTTGCCGTCGGCGTACTTCTCCTCAGAGATCTTGGTCCAGATGGCGCCAGTGCCGTCACCCTCGGTGTACTCGGCAATGTAGGTATGGAGAGGACCCTTGTGGGAGGCGTCGATGATGTCGTCGTTGCGGGTGTTGTGGTACCACTCGAACTGGATGGCCTTGCCGGCGGCGACGGGGGCGAAGCCGGTCTTGGCGGAGGGGTTGGTGTTGCAGACGATGTCCTTGCTGGTGATGTCCTTGACGGGGTTGTTGTTGGGGGGGCTGCGGATGTAGGACTCGAAGCCGGACTTGCTGTCGACCTTGATCTCGGCGCCGTCTTGCCAGAGGGAGTAGACGCGGGCGTGGGCGGCGGCCTGGCCGGTGAGGGCAGCGAGAGCGGCGGCGGTGTAAGAGAAACGCATCTTGACGGTTGTTTGATGAAGTCTCAAAAAGTGACGGGTGGGTTGGAGTGTAGAAGTGAAGGTGAGGTTTTGCTTAGTGAGCGTGGGTGAGAACGTCTAGTTCGAAATGAGTGTATGGCGCAGCCAACAAGATAGAGACCTGAGTACAAGGAATGAGAGAATGACACCAGTTGTGATGATGGGGAGAGGAAAGAATGGGACAAAAAACGTGGACGAGCGGAACGTAAGACTTTTATAACGAGTGCGTGAAGTTGTGTGGAAATGGATCTCCTTTCCCCTTCTGGGCAATATCTCCTTTAGCCCATCACCTATTATCTCACCCATCTGTGCCATCTTTTTCCTGCCTCAATCTCTCGAATCATCTCAGCCCATCTCCGGCGGCAGCCCCAATTTTCACCGCACTAAGTCAACATAGGCAAGCAATGTGTAGGGGGGATCTGGACTCCTCGTCGTGCGGCTAGAGCTGGCGATTCCGTCAACGGTCAGTGTCTAGGCTACCGGGGCCCCTGGCTTGCCCGAGCGCCGTCCAACACATCCAGCGGCTCCAGTTCGTGGTAAAGTGCAAAGTGGGCTTGCGGAGGGCATGGGGTGCCTTGGAAGTTGGAAGTTGGAGAGGATTCAGGAAGGCCACAAGGGCAGAGATGGAGACATTCGTCTCATCCGCTTCCCCTGCCAAGACTGCACGAAGCTGCCAGACTTGATGAATGAGATGAGGCTGATGGAGCCGTGTGGTGGACTAACAGCCTCTGGCGTCTGGCAGACCCATGTCAGTCGGCGGCAGCCGAGGGGAGGCGACGACGCGTGGGCGGTTCATTAATCAAGTCGTTGCGATTAGAGTGAGGGTTGCGGATATGAAACAGACAAAACAGGGTGACAGTGGATCGTGGACAGCCCCGGCCCCCCTGCAGCGGCGGCTAACCCAAACACAACCTTCTCGGCCTTGGGTTTCCCACGAGTCACGAAAGTTGATATCCTGGCCACGGACAGGGACAGGGATGACCCCCGGCGACGGATCCCGAGCATCTCGCCTGCGAGAAACTGGGACAAACATAATTACACTATGACTGGGACAGAACGAAATGGTACCTCTCCTCTGGTTGGTGGTAACCCGAAGACAGCTGGACATTTTCGGGACAGTTGGACATTCTGGGAGAAACAACAGCAGAAGGAAGTAAAGGAAAAAAAAAACGCCCAGTTTCAGGTCGTTAATGCACAACGCAACGCTAATATCGGTCATCACCAGTCCGCCAAGACGGCGCATAGCCCAGTCAGATCATGACCATGGTGATGGAGTCAGTGACGGTGACAGCTTTGAGGCTCCGTGTGTCTATCTTTACCACAGACTGAGCGTCTTACAAGACTTAATCCGCGGGATGACGCTCACTCGAACGTACAGCGCGTTTCGGCGTCCGGTTGCAAAATTGTTCGCCAAATCGCGTGCCTTCCGCGGCGAGCAGCAGAGAGGCCTTTCGTGCATTCGTGCATGGGAGGGGCCAAAAAGGAGGGGAGAAAATGAGTGAGCCGAAATTGATGCGCTAAAATGATGTGTCGGGGCCGGACCCAGCTGCGGGCGCCGGATGGGCAAACGTCAAACATTGGTAATCAAGCTGATCGGGCCCTTTATTGACCTGAGCTGCTAGGATGAAAATCATGAAATGCGATTGCTTCGATGAGATTATGAAGTCCCCGTCTCTCAAACTTGCCGTGCGCTTCTTCCGTCATTCATGCCCGTTCCCATGAACTGGCTAAATTTCATAGCACGTCCCTAGACCTAGATGAGGAGAGAAAAATCAACCCCATGGGATGTGGCAATTCGAGTCGGTGATGGCGTCTTGGAATTTGTGTTGTGTTGACGCGCGATTATGGAGGTGTCGTCCCACGATCGCATGTTGCATGATCTTCATCCTGGTCACATCGCTACCAAAAGATAGATGACGGCACGGTAGTAATCTGTGTTCCTGCGACGGACCGTTGTAGGAAAGGCCTGACCACCCACAGAATGCTTTCGAGGGAGCAAGGCCACTTGATCCTTTGCTCCCTTCAGTACCGTATCCCAAGCGAGGAGAAGGGCAGAAGTTCTTCAGAAGAACTTAGAAAAGGGGAGAGAACACGGAATAAGGCCGCCGGGTCTGGGCTCAGCAAGACGACCAAAAAAACTAGCAGGCAAGCAAGCAATGGGGTCGCCAGTAATGCGGTGGACCGAGAGCAAAAACCAACTTGGCTTCGGGTGCGCTGGGGGGCATTAGAAGACCTCTTTTCCCAAGAACCCGGCGGGGCCCATCGTCCATCGATCCGATGCTAAGAGGATGCTTGCCAGAAGACGAAGGCAATCTCTGCGTCCACCGCATTGCAGCCCGCTTCATACCCGCCGCTGCGGCGGTGAGAGTTGGGATTGTTGGACGTGAGTGGTGACAATTGCCTTTCCGGCTCAGGGGACCCGAGTCTCCCGAAAGCGGTGATGGCAGGGCAAATACGAGACGGAGGGGTCTCTGATCATTGATGAGTGAAAATAATATTGGTGAGTTTGTGTAAGCGCTGCCGAATCTCAACCGCTCTCTCATGCATGGTGAGATGCAGGTGTGAAATGAGTCTGTCAATTAGTGATGGTCACGATCTCAGGTCGTTAAACTGAGCACCAACACAAAGGTTTGCCTGTGAGACATGAGAGGGGGGAAATGAGAGAGGGGGTGACAGCGCTTCATGGATCGCAATTGTGGCAGATTAGCGACGGAAAAGCAACATTATCTCTCTCTTACAGGCTCCCTCTACTGCTCGGAGCTTGGCGCCGACTAGCCGTGCCAAGTAGGGTGGTAAGGTAGGTAGCCAAGTGAAAGGGGGGGGGGGGCGGATCTTGATGGAGCCCGGTTTCTGCAGAGTGCAGAGAACGACGCGCCCTACGGCTCCGAGTTTGCAAGGTCGTTTGGCAAAAAAGAAAGGGTCGGATGTGGTTGGATTAAACACCATGCAAAAGAGAGGACCCAACATCGACAATGCCCCTTCTACCTTAATTGTAAGTTTATCGAGTATAAAGTGTCAGTTTGTCGGCAAAATCGGCCTGGTCGGCACAGAATACCCGTTCAGTTGGCGGTGTTGCAGCGATCACAGCGGTGGATCTTAAGGAGGGTTTGCTCGGTTGGCTGTGCGGGGAACCGTTTTTTTATCTTTTTTTTTCTAAACCAAGCCTACACCTCCTCCTGCATCTCAAATGTTAGCGCGACAAGGGTCCCACTGTTACTTCCCTAGGCGATTTCAGCTTACCCTAGTAACAATGGGCTCCCGGCCACGCTAACATATGAGATGCTGGAGGAGGTGTACCTTACCTCGGAAGGTACCGATCTTTGTCAGCAGACCTCTTTATCTTATCGGTCATGGGTCCGTGCCCCTCTACCAGTTACGTCGTCGCGTCACTCAAGATCAACCTTTATCGTCGTCGCCAGTAAATGGAGTCGTGATACCCTCAACGCGAACAACCACGCCGTCTTTGACCCGACCAGCTCGATCCGGCCGACTCGATCCCCGATCACACATAGAATTGACTTATACATAGCCAACAATGTCATCATCAGAAGAACCCCCAAAGGCCGTGGTTGAGAAGGTTGAGGAGTCTTTCCAAGAAAGCAGTCGCAAGTTCGATGCGTATGCCGTATCCTGCGCACTATGAAGACCAAGCATATAGAGCTAATCCGGTTGAAACAGAAAGGATAAGAGCGAATACTTTGATCCCTGCCAGGAGTTCGCGCAAAAGAGCATCCGATGCTTGCACCGCAATGGAGGCGACAGATCCATGTGCGGCGACTACTTTCAGTACGACCTTTTCTGCCCGTCTCCCCAGGCTTCGATCTTCTGATCCGATGTGCGAGTGGTCCTGACAGTTCTACAGGGCCTATAGAGATTGCAAGAAAGCATGGGTTCGTAAACCCGATCACCCCCACTGCCGCCAGAACGAAGCTGATACCATTGAAAGTTCGAGAAGAAGAAGGGAGAACGCAAGAAGAATGGTGCTTGGTGGTGATGAACGACCACGAAGACAGCTGCATGGATCTAAGAGAACAGAAAGTCAACCTACACGGCGGAGGGATACCCACCGAGTGTAGGGATCGAAGAGGAGAGAAGGACTGTACACTTTGTAAAACATATGCATACATGGGATGGAACAAGCATGTTGAATGATTAATGGCGCCACGCCAGTATGGTATCTACTCAAAGATAGGAAGGCGGCGACAAGGGCCGCGTTGGGTTCAATTCATCAAAGAGGCATAGATACCCCGCCGTCATAGTCTCCAGCCTTGGGAGTCCGCCGCCCAGCGTAGAACTGTACCGGACTTCCGGAAGAAGGCGTGGGACAGTTTGCGGGACTCTGCCTCAGCCAATCAGTCCGAAGTTCGAGTCGGAGATGGATTGGCAGCATTGTTAAAGACGCGGTTCCCGTTTGCCTCTGCTCATCGGCTGAGGACATCACCGGCCATCCCCCGGATCCGGTCTCGGCCTCATCGCCGGGTCCGGGAAGTCATCGGGGCCAACCGGAGAATCGGCGCCCCGAAATTCCGAAGAGCCAATCACGCTCAAGCCTCGTATCCCACATTCCTTGCCTTAGCTTCCGCTGCACCTTCCAGTGCAGCAGTGCCCCTCCAAAGCCAATTCTGCCCCGCCATCCGATCAGAAGCATCACCATGTCCTGGAATCGGCCTCAGCTGAAGAGCGGCGTCGACCTGCAGCTGCAGACCGCCTTCAACGACGGACAATGGGCCAACGTAATCCGCCTCGCTGAGAAGCGTTTCAGGACTTTTAACGACCCGTATTATGAGGTTTGCACACCGCCGCCCACTTGACTCATGGAACCTCGTCTGGGAGCTAACTCATCTCACCCAGGTTGTCAAAATCGTGGCTGAGAGCCATCTGGAGTCGCCCCTGGAGAAGGCGTCCCCGTTAATTGCCCTTCAGAAGCTCGTCAAGGATGCATCCACCGTGAGAGACGCCGACTCTCTCGAGCTGTTGGAGTGGGCCTCGGAGGGTTTCGTAGACGACCACGACTTTGCCGAAACCTTTGGACCCCTGAAGTTGCGTTACGTCAAAGCTTTCCCAAAGGACAAAAATGGCGGTACGAGATGCCTGGAGTCGTGCCTGCTGCATTGGGACCTGGTCAGCGCGCAGCAAGTGAGTTCTCTCGGTTCGTGACCGGGATGAACACGTCATTAATGCCTTGTCACAACAGATTGCGGCTATTCTCGACAAGTCCTTCCCTGGAGAGCGCAGCTTCTTATTCTGGAATATCGCCGTGACGCACCTGCTTGCTGTAGGTTTTGCGAGCATCTCAGACACGAGGGGCGCATTGTTGACTGTGCGATAGACGAGTGATCAATGTCCCGCAGGAAAGAAGCAGCTCTATGGCATGCTGTCACTGAAGCAGATGCAACGTGCAGCGCAGTTCGCGGAACAGGTTAGATTCCTGCCAGCAGTTCACTTGCGCAGTTCTGACCTCCCCGACAGCACAGCGGCACTGAGAGGAACGGTGACATTCCCGACAGGGCCATCAAGACCGAAGAAGAGATTCTTCTTTTCTACCGCATCCTGGAGGCTCATGCCTCAGATGCAGAGTGGGAGGCGGCTCTCAAGGGTCCTACGCTGAGTCCCGTCTACCAATTCAAGGCTGGTCGCAAAGACCTGTTCATGCAAACGATCGATGTTCTCGAGCGAAAGGAGAAATGGAGGACTGTTTACGACCTTTGTAAGGATTGCCTGTCTGCAACAGACGACAAGGGCCAGCTGAATCTATTGGCATGCGATTGGGCCGTGTGGAAGAAATTCCTCAACGCCGGTGGCCGGATAGGAGAGTCTGCACAAGGGTGAGTCGTACACTGGTTCGCTAGAAGCGACGCTGATCAAGTTGTTCGCAGAATCTCAGAAGAAGTGTCATCTTTGATTGACCGCTTCCTGGCACAAGAAAATGTCCGCTCTATCTACAAGCGCAACATATACCTGGCTAGAGTGGAGGCCGCCTTTCAGTTAGCCCAGCTGAGTCAGTCATCCGAGGGGAAGTCGAACCAGTTTCAGGAGCTTTGCCGCTATATCGACATCGAATGTGCATCGCCCGCATGCTTCGATGACGTCAAAGGCTTCGTCGAGCGCCTTCCGCCTCAAGAAATCAAGGAACTCGCCTATGAGTACGTGCCCGGGATGGCGAAGAAATCGGAAGATGTCGCCAGGTCAGCATCCATCAAGGCCCTGGCCTTGAAGCTACAGTACCTGGGCCTTTCATCCTCTACCACTATAGTCCGCGTGTCGAGCGAAGAACCCAAGAAGCCAAGCAACTGGAAGTGTATCATTTGCGCAACCCCAAACACATCCCCCAGCTGTACTGCCTGCCTAAAGAGCCTGCTAGAGTCCTCCTTGAGTCTCTACTCGAGTCTCGTCAACTCGCCCGACGTCAGCCAGACCCTCGACTGCATACCCGAACTCGTAATCTTAGCAGCCACATGTCTCGTCAGGCTGAGCGGCTTGCACGAGCGCGGCATCGACAACCCGACATCACCGTCCAAGAGCAGCCGACACGACTGTTTGCTTCAGGCCGCTCTCCTTATCGAGGACCAGCTCACGCGAACCCCAAAACACACCCGTCTCACTCTTGTTCTCGTCCGCATATACCTCGTACTAGGCTGCGCGTCTCGTGCCAGAGAGGTGTGGGATACGGCCGACGTGAAGCGAACAATCATCGACTCTCTCGGCCCGTATTTCTTTGACCGTTTATCGACCGTTGCTCCCGCGCTGGTGCTGCCGCCGAACAGCCCTCACAAGGCTCTGATGCAGGGCCTAAAGGCGCATTACCAAACGTCTCTGAAGCTGAGAATGCCCCGGAGACTGGCAGACGCGTTTGATTCCGAAAGCTATACCGCCATCCTCGATATTCCTGACTACATCGATCGTCTGAGGAAGAGTTGCACGCTTGTCATGGGTTATGTGGAAGAGTCGAGGGCTGGTCGCGCTCTCAATGTTCACAGTGACTCCGTCTGGGACGAGCCTGCTGTCGGTACGAAATCTCTCGATTCCGATGTGCCTACAAGATGCTGACAATGGTGTGTGCAGAGGAGATTGTCGATGATACTGTATTGAACGAAATGATTGACTACGGATCTGTACCAAACTTGGAGGCCAGGACAAGCCGGCCCATCTATGATGTCTTGCGTCTTGGTCCAGACCCATCGGTAAGTGTCACTTCATCCAGCCAGCAACATCATGCGCTTACACCAATTTAACAGAACGTACGTTCGCACCTGGCTCTCTGTGCAGAGGCATTCTTCGATCTCCTGTCATACAAGCCACCATCTTCCTACAAAGTTACCAACGTGATATCAACGACCGCAGCCGAGCAGACATACATCTTCGAGTCTCTCCAACGGCTGAACACCTCCATGAGCAAATTCCTGCACACCCGCGGGAAGCACCTCACCCAACAAGAAGAGGTATACTACGAAATCATCTCACTCCTCACAGCCCTAGTCCCTCTCACTGTAGCCGCCAGCCGCAGCCCTCCACCACCGGAACTCCTATCAAGCATCGTCTCAGCCATCAAGTCCGGCCTCGAGGTTCTGCGCGCCCAGTCCCTGTCAACGCCCCCCGAGGCCGAAGATTTCAAGGTGCTGCTGATGCTCGGCTCTCTTCACGGCCTCTCCATGCTGCGCGACGCCGCGGCGGCCGTGAAGCTCGCGACGTCTCACATCGTTGCGTTCAATGAACGCGAGAAGGAACGTGACCGATCCGGCCAGAGCAACATCCCCAAGGACGTGATGGCGCAAGTCAAAATTACGGATAGCGCGGCGGCTACGGCCTTGGCTGAAGGTAAAGCGCGGGTTCAGCTGTTGAAGAAGGAGGGCGAGAGTTTCAATGCCCGGCTGGGCAAGTGGACATTCGAGGCGGAGGCGGAGGACAAGCTGGCGCAGCAGATCCACGATATCGCGGGCTCTCATGTCGGTGTTTGGACGCAGAGAGTTGCCGACAGTTGGCGGACTAATGTCAAGGGATGGGAGTTGGTGCAATGGCAGTAGACTTCCATCAAGGCCCGGTGCTTTACGAATACATATGCGAGAAGAAGCATGAAAGCCATAACCGCCCTCCCTTCTTGGTAGATGGAGTGCGGCGATCTGTCTTGAAAAGGCAAGGAGTTCAAAATATAAAGAAAATCGTCATGATGCCTATACTTTTCACCCCATAATGATTCGCTCACCGGGTATTTCTGTCTTCCATGATGCCAAACAATGACCCGACAACTCTACAGATGCAATGACAACCACAACTAACCTCAAGCTTACCATTGTGCCACTCGTACGTACGTTTGCACTTCGTCAATGCCCAACCTTTAATTCGAACCGGGATGTTGCTCCTGTTTCTTGACACGCTGCTTCGCAATCTCCTCCTGTTCCTCACGCAGCGTAATCCACACCCAGAACCAGCTCACCATCTCCAGGAACGCAAACGTGAGGAACACGCGGTTCTTGAGACCGTCGCCGCCCCATGTGGAGGGGGTATAGTACGGGTTTTTCGCGTGCGCCGACGGATGCGAGAACCGGCCGCCGCGAGAACCGCCGTAGAGCGGGGACGAGGGACCAAAGGCGAAGACGTAGATGACGAAGACGAGGGACAGGAACAGACGCGCGGGAGCTGTACTGGTGCATTAGCAAAAAAAGAAAAAAGAAAAGCCCTTGTTTTTCGGCCCCCGAGAGCAATGAACAATCTGGAAACCAACCCTGCGTTCCCCAGTGGAAATCGACCCAGACTTCTTCGGGCATGCTGAGCGTGACGAGGTCGCTGATGCCCATCATCCCGAGGACGGCGGCGAGGAAGGCCAGGGCGGGGGACTTGTTTTCAAAGCTTCGTGCATGGGGCTGTGACGGGAGTTCGCAGAGGTCAGTGAGCGGTTCAATCAGGATTCCAGTTCCTGGAATCCCATTCCGAGGACGTACCATGCCCATGGATTCGCCTAGCACGTAGACCAAGGCCTGGTCGGCGATGGTCGCCGGGTTCGTAAGGAAGAAGAAGGCGAGGGTGACGTGGAAGAGGGAGAGGGACGTGATGAGCGTCCTTGCTGAAATGAACGCCATCTTGTTCTGTCCCTGCGAGCGCCGGGTTCTTGGTTCCGGCGAATTCTGAAAAAGTTTGGAATTTTGCGACGGAAGAGGACTGACACAGAGAGAGAGAAAGAGAGAGCTCAGGGGCGTTTGGACCAAATGTTGGCACACGTCCGAACATCCGTCACTTTTGGTCTTATCGCACCTCAGTGGAGGGTCATGCGAAGGTTTATCGAAGCGCAGCACCTCATTCGCCCGTTCATCGAATCAAAGGGGAGCAGCGTTGGCTTCCTTGCTAGCGCCTGAAGCTGCCCTGAGCTGAGTGGTGGGGCGTGGGGTAAGGCAGGTCCCGGTCATGTCCCGTCCCGCGTGCCGGCCGTCTTTACCATTTCTCCAACTTCTCGGGATGGGGAATCTCGCACCATCCCAACAATCCGCATTCCCTCCCCAGACGATTCTCGACTTACGTGCCCCAGCGCAAGCGTCGCCAGAATGGCATCCCCGACTGACATCCCCCTCCCGAAAGAGCGCCACATCAAGTACTGGCAGCGCTGCCACAAGACGTTCCTCCCGCACCAGTACACAAGCCACGACAGCACGCGCATGGCCCTGTCCTTCTTCATCATCGCCGCCCTCGACATCCTCTCCCCGTCCTCTCCAGCACCGCACCTCCTCACCCCCGCCGACCGCACCGCCGCGCGAACCTTCGTGCTCGCCCTCCAGCACCCGGACGGCGGCTTCTGCGGCTCCTCCACCCACGCCCTGCCCAAGGACCTGTACGTAGGATGGGACTTTGAGAAAGGCGAGCCGCGCACTCGGCACTCGAGCTCCGCCAATGTAGCGGCCACTTACTTTGCGCTGCTGATCCTCGCCATGGTCGCCGACGAGGGTCCGGAGGGCGCCAAGGCCGCGTTCGCGGGTGTCGACAGGCGCAAGACGCTGCGGTGGCTCAGGAGGTTGCAGAGGGCCGAGGGCAGCTTTGGAGAGCTCGTGTTGGATGACGGGCGGGTCGAGGGAGGAAGGGATATGCGGCTTTGTTACCTCGCTGCCGCGATAAGGTGGATGTTGAGGGGGGACATGAAGGAGGGGGATCCGGATTGGGTGGAGGATATCGACGTGGAGGGCATGGTCGGGCATATTCGTCGCGGTCAGAGTTACGATGGCGGGCTTGCGGAGAGCTACCAGCTCGAGTCCCATGGTATGATACTTGACGTTTTGTGCGAAAACGTGCTGGACGTGGGTTGAGCTGACTGTGAATGGTGCAGCTGGTTACGCCTATACCGCCACAGGTGCACTCTACCTCCTCGACAGACCAGCTTCGGCAGGCACTACACCGCACCGCAGCGCGACTGTTGAGCGAGGAATCGTGGATATTCCGTTACTGGTGAAGTTTCTGGCATATCGCCAATTCGAGTACCTGGAAAGGGACGAGGAGTCAGACGACGCCGACACGGCGAACTTTCTTTTACCGGAGACACTAGGACAGTTGTCAATTGACGACAACATGCGGTTCGTAGGCTTCAATGGACGGTGTAACAAGGTCGCAGACACGTGCTATTGCTGGTGGGTGGCCGGCACGTTAGAGGTAATGAGTTGACACGTAGGGATGAGAAAATGAAGCTGATACGACGCAGATGCTGGGCCACGTCAATCTTATCGACAATCTGCCTTCGCGGCGTTTCCTTATGAGTAAGACGCAGCACCTGATTGGAGGCTTTTCAAAGTATCCTGGAGGACCGCCTGATATATACCATGGCTACATGGGGCTGGCTGCGCTGGCGACCATGGGCGATTCCACCTTGAAGCCTTTTGACGCGTCTCTTGCCACAACCAGCGAGACTGTTGACAAGATCGTGTCCGCAAGAGAGGGCCTCGCGGAGGCTGCGCGGGCAAGAAGGGAGTAAACGAGCTTAACGATGTTTCGATGACGCTGTCATCGAGACAATGGCGATGCGGACCACGGCATTGGCTTAAATATTTATCTCATTGCGAAAGCATCAGCGCCTTCTGTTTAGTACAAGGTATCCTCTAAGTATGGTACATGGCGCCGAAGAAGGAAATATGCAAAAAAAGGATAAGGAAAAAAAAAAAGACATAAAGAGAGCTTTTCGCCTTGACTCGTTCATTTGAGCCTGTATAGTAGGAGCCGCAACAAACAGTCATGCCAGACTGGTAAATCTTTTTTTGAAAAGTACGCTTGAGAAGTTCAATCAGTAATTTGTTTTCCGTCAAGTTTGAGCTGTCGCGGGGACGACAGCTTTAGGCGTGACGGGAGCCTCGTCGTCTGCACTTGGGTTTGCTTCGGTCGGGGTCTGAGCTGGCGTCTCGCCCTCTTCGAAGATCTGCTCCTCGATGCGCTCGCCAGGACCGCCAACTACAGGGCTGAAGGCATCGACCTCTTCAACCTCCTCCTCCACGTCGTCGTGTTCTTCTTCCTCTTGAATAGTAACTTCCCCAGACCGACGTCCCATGCCGGACGCGCTAGCGCTTCTCGAGTGACTGGAACTAGTGCTTCTCGTGGTGCTACCGCTAGTGTTTCCTCCACCAAATGCAAGCATGGGCCCCTTGAAGATGTTCCGCTTCCGCTTGGCGAACAGAATGCCCCCGCCCTGAGAAAAAGGATTCGGCGAGCCTGGCGGCTGCATTCCTGCGGATGCCGAAGGCATGCCTTCGTTGAAAAGGGCGAGAGGAGCAGGAGGGCCGGGACCCCGCACAAGGCGAATGTTGGATGGGAACGCGGAGGACGTAGGTGTGGCGGGAAGAACCTTGACGGAAGAGTGATGAGGCGACTGGCCTCGTCCGAGGGTATTCTTGGTCGATACAGAGCCATTTGAGCTTGTTGAAGACGCTTTAGAATGGGAATGGTGATGATGAGGCATCGAACGAATAGACGATACCGACGACGAAGTCGATTTGCGGCCCCGCAGTCCTGCTGAGGAGCGCCGCATGGTGGACCGGGGCGTCATAGGGGACGGGGATAGAGACTGTCGTTTGTATGATGTGGTAATCCGGGAAGGCATGTGACCAGGTGTTACAGTGCTGGTTGATGCCGGGCTGCTGCCAAACCCGCCAGATCCTCCGTGACCAGGCAGCAACTTGTTCGCGTGGCCGTTAGCCACAACACCACGAGGGAGCCCAGACTTGGCTTGCGTCGCGGCGGTGTCGGCTGTCGGTTGCCTGCTCGTGTGGGGCCGCGGACTGGTGTCCTTGGAATGCCTGCTGCTACCGCCTGTACCGCCGTTCTTGTCGACGAGGTTCGGCGTCGAATGGCTGCCTCGCTTGTTTGCATGTCTGCCTCTGCGGGTATTCTCGAAGAACCAGTGGGTCCAGTTCTTCCAGTGCGCAATGAAGGCTTGCGAGGGCTTCTTACGCACTTTTTGCTCCTGCTCGGCAGGTCGCTCTGGCGTTCCGTTAGTCGCCAAAGCTTCCGAAGTGGTCACCAGGTGGAGGGTCGAACCCCGAGATCGAGCGCTCCTGATAACACCCTCTTTAGGGGGCGGTACAGGGCGACGGTTTCTGGACGTACTCGCAGACCGGATCGAGTCCTTGTCTATGGGAGGTGGAGGTTCCTCCGTGTTCGAACTGCCGTTCTCCTTGGTGTGCTCGGGAAGGCCCGGCAAATCTCCAAAATCAGAGTAGTGAGCGCTCCTTCTTTCTGTTCGACCCCTAGTTCTCGGCGTTTTAGGTGCGTCTTCGAGTCTGATGAATCGGTTTGTCAGCCCGCCGTCCTCATCGACTTCCTGGAGGACCGGCGCAATCCGCTCGAGCCTGCTAGATGCCGCGGATAAACGACGTAGACTCCTGTTCTCAGCCTCCCTTTCGCGACGTTTCCTCTCTCTTCTCCGCACCTTCCGCTCCTCCTTCTCGACTAACAGGGTCCACCAGCCAGCCAAAGCGTCGCATCGCTGAGCCAGAACACTCTCGATAACCTGGTCGATGTCGACACCCGCACTACGCATGCGCTGCAGAGTCTCCCTTTCCAGCACGGTTGAAAATGGCGGTGGCCGTTGAAGCTTGAGTATCGCATGTTGCGCAGGGGCATGTTCGGCGAGGAATGGGTTCGACAGAATTTCTGGGAGCGAGGGCCTGAGCAGGGGCCGTTTGGACAGCAGCGACTTGATCAACGGTATAGCTGCCAGGGGTAAGTGCTCTGGGAACTTTGGTTCTTCGCTCAGAATTTTCGTCCGTGTAACGTTGTCGTCGTCATCGTCAAAGGGCAGTTCGCCGCACAGCAAAGCGTAAAGAATGACGCCCAAGCTCCATACGTCGACCTTTTCTCCTGCGTACTTTTCGCCTTTGAGCATCTCGGGCGCCGAGTAGCATATTGTGCCGCAAAAAGTCTGCAAGTGGTTCGACTTTCCCTCGTATTCTCTCGTGAAGCCGAAGTCGACGAGCTTGACGTTTTCATGCTTGTCGAATAGGATGTTTTCGAGTTTCAGATCGCGATGGACGCACGACTGCTGGTGGACGTAGGCAACAGCTCCGACGAGCTGAGCAAATATTTTTTGGACTTTGTGGACAGGCAAAGGCCCATGTTCGAGAAGGTAGTTGTAGAGCTCATCACCTGTATACGCCTGTCAGAATTCAGCGACAGGCAGTAGGACGCACATTGGCTCACCGGCACAGTATTCCAACACCAACCAGACCAGATTCTCAGTCACTATGACCTCGTATAGTCGGGCAATGTGTGGGTGAACGAATTGTCGATGGTGGTGGATTTCTCGGGCAAGGTTCGAGTCGCCTTTGTTGGCGGACTTGAGGACGACCTGCGCAACCAGTATTAGCGATGACGTTCAAGGTTTGCTACCACAATGCCATTCTGCAATTCACCTTTGAGCCATTGGTAAGCTTGTGGGTGGCCAAGTAGACCTTTCCGAAGGAGCCCTTTCCAATCAGGCGGCCGAGAGTGTAGTTCCCGACGGAACTAAGGTCCTTGTTGGAGAACTCGCTGGGAAGAGGCGTCGATGTCAATATCTACCATAACGCAGGCGACCCAAACTTGCGAAAACTTACTCAAGAAGTTCCTGATACGAGCGAGCAAGCTGCGATACTGTTAGCAAGTAGAAGATGACGGCGCAATGCGATTGATGGTCGTAGCCAGGGGCGACAGCGGAGCACCTGATGGTGATGTAGAGTGACGGTGACGGTGACGGATATAACGGAAGAGGGAACGCACCTTGGCCTTCCGACCCAGGGCCTCGGCATTTACTCTGTTCGCCTGCATCCCTTCGTCTGGCGATGACTACCACGTCAAGGCCGACCGAAGCGGAGCTCGGCGTCGGGGACGGAGTGGGCGAGACACACGGCAAGTCGGATTCGGGGTGTAGTCCGGGTGATTTGAGGTTGAGGTTGAGGTCGACGTCGTTCGGGATCAGGATGAATGTCTCTGGAGCTAACAGCGGCGCGCAAAAGGTGCCAGCTGCATCTAGGATCGCGACGCTGCGAAGAGCGGGAGCCGGAGGGCGAAAAAGGCGAGTTGCTGGGGGTTCAGGGAGAGCAATTGAAGCTGTCGTCGAGTCTGATTCAGGGTCGCTGGTCATGTGGGACGTGATGGATGGATGGCTGGGCACACATTAGTGCTATGCTGAATTCATTGTACGGGACCCGGTCGGTCAAGGCTCAGGACGGGCTGTCAGTCACCTCAGACTGGTAAGGCGAGGCAAGGAGACAGAGAGACAGCAAGGACCAGGTACCACGTCAAGTGCCTTAGGTAAGTCCCGTCAGCCGCCACTTCCCGCCCGCAGCTGCTCTGCGCTTTGGGTGAGGTCAGGTAGGTACTCAGGTACTTCACCACCATAAGGTACCTGGGTAAGGTACCTACCTTAAGGTGGGACCCAAACTGTAAATTGTCCGTGAAAGTCCACCTTGGCAGCCAGACTTAGCTTAGGTTATTTGCGACGCTCACAATTCCAGCGTCGTGGACTAAGATCAGGTGTCTGGGGAAAGCCGAAGCCCTGGAACTACCTGAGAACAGTGTCTGCGTGCCATGAGATGAGCCAGACACCGCCTGAGGTAATCATCTGTATAGGCCGAAGTCCCGAGGTAAGAGACTCCAGTGTTGACTTTGGCCGGAGCAGTTCATCAGCGAGCTAGTTGCGTTGTCACAGCCCACTCAACGTGCACAGTTCGCGTTGCAGCCGGGTTGACCTTGAGCCTGCAGCCAGATCCTCTCCAGAGTCCAACATCAGATGCAAGCGTGACCCGCCTCGAGTTGTTCCGTGTCACATATCGAGACATCCGTGCCAGCCTTCCAGATGCATCTGTTGTTGCGAAAGTCAACTGCAGTAGGTTGCATGACATCCCACTCCTGGCAAATTGAGTTGAGCAAAGACAATCTCACGAGCATGCGGGAGTATGGGGGTGGCTGGAAACTTACCTTACCTTAGTTAGGTACATACCTAGGTGCCCAAGAATTACATTAGGTAAGGTACCTTAGAAGTAAGGTCGGAGCCTACTGAGGTAAAGGCCCGTGCATGTGGCTGGAACCAATGGCATGAGCTCGGAGCAGAATGACCTCATTGCTTCCCGCACCTTCAGATCCAAACACCGGGGCCGTGTCGTTTCCGTCCATTGCCACCTTCTTATTCCGACTTCGCTCCGCTTGCAACCATGTTGCTTAGGTTCTTATCAGAAGCTAAGGGCAGCTACTCCTCCGCCAGCCATTGGAGGTTCATCACCATCCTGATCGCCAATTGACTGTGCCACCAACGTCAACCGCGTCCCAGAGTCCCAGAAACCATGCGCATCTCTCGGATTTCGGCCATTGGCGCCCTGCTTCGCCTAGCTGCTGCTTCCCGCATCCAGCAGCCCCTCAGCCCCAACGTTTCCCCGCTGACGGCTAACGGTCCGGCCGTGGAAGCCCTCTCGGCCGGCTCTAGCTCTAGCTTCAGCTCCAGCTCCGACGCACCATCTTGGCGTGCCGACCTGCTTTCTCTGCATCGCTCTCTGATTGAGATCCCCTCCATCTCCGGTAATGAGAGCGAAGCCGGCAAGTTCCTCGTTGAGTACCTGACTGGTCGCGGTTACGTTTCTCACCTCCAATTTCTGCCTCCGCGAGACAACAACACCGAGGAGACCCGGCGCTTCAACGTTCTGGCCTGGAAGACGCAGCAACGCCAGCCCACGCCTCGCATCGTCGTTACCTCTCATTATGATGTCGTCCCGCCTCACATTCCATACAGCATTTCTGATGAGAAAATCACTCCCGACTCTCGCATCAGCGGCCGGGGAAGCGTAGATGCCAAGGCGAGTGTCGCTGCTCAGATCATTGCTCTCGAGGACCTACTCGCACAGGACAAGGTCAAGGAAGAAGACGTGATGCTTGTGTTTGTTGTAGGCGAGGAGGACACCGGCGATGGCATGCGCTTCTTCTCCGACTCGCTGCACGAGGTTGACCCGCCCCTGCAATTCGAGTCCGTCATTTTCGGAGAGCCTACCGAAAACAAGCTTGCCTGCGGCCACAAGGGCGGGCTCTTCTGCGACGTCAAAGCCAAGGGCATTGCTGGCCACTCGGGCTACCCTTGGCTAGGCAAGTCAGCCAACGAGATCATGGTGAAGGCTCTGGCCAAAATCATCTCGACTGATCTCGGAAGCAATGAGAAATGGGGCAACACCACTGTCAACCTTGGCCAAATCATCGGTGGTGTTGCTCAGAACGTCATCCCCGAGGCCTCTCTCGCCCGCATTGCTGTTCGGGTCGCCATTGGTCCTCAGGCAGAGGGCGGTAACATTGTCAAGGGCAGGATACAGAAAATCCTCGACGAGACAGACGCCGAGAATTTGGAGATGACGTGCACCCATGGCTATGGCGTGGTGGAGGCTAATTGTGATGTTGAAGGTGAGCCGGAGCAAAGCCTGCCTTTACCATATCCTGCCCAACGAGAAATGGCTAACTCTGGGTCTAGGATTCAAGACGCTTGTCGCCAACTACGGCACTGACATCCCCAACCTGAAGGGACCACACACACCCTACCTCTATGGACCTGGCACTATTCTGGTTGCCCACGGCCGCAACGAAAATCTGACTGTTGCCGACCTCGAGGAGGCGGTCACAGGATTCCAGAAACTCATCCTACATGCTCTTAACTAATATGTGCATGTGGCTCCGCGGGATGGGTCTTTATGTATTCCTTATCCATCACGTCTTCCATGTTCTCTAAAAATATACCCTGCGGTGATTTCTCACTTCATCTGTCACAGCAGCCGCGCAGCATGGTAGAACACCAATTAGGAGGAGCCGCCAACAACCTGCGCCCATCTCTCCGGCATAATACTCTGGAAATCAAACTGCCCTTCGCTGTTCTTAACCGCAGGGCCCTTTTCCGTGACGATAGCATCGATAAGATCGTGAGGTGTAACATCGAACGCGGGGTTCCACACATTGACGCGCTGATCAGCTGTCGCTACGCGAGCAGTCTGCGACGTGTCGACGCTGCCATCGGCCTGAACGACGGCACCGGAAATCTGCGTCAGCTCCTCCCTCTTGCGCTCCTCAATCTTGATACCATCGCCTGTCGTCGTCTCCAAGTCAATAGTGGTGGTCGGGGCCGCGACGATGAACTTGACGCCGTGGAACTTGGCCAGGATAGCCAGCTGGTATGTGCCAATCTTGTTCGCAGTGTCGCCATTGCGCACCACGCGGTCAGCGCCGACAATGACAGCAGCGATGTTCGCCTTTTCCTTTTGCAGTTTGAACAGAGCTGCGGCCATAGAATCGGTGACCAAAGTGCTTGGAATCTTCTCATAAACCAGTTCGAAGGCCGTCAATCTGCTGCCTTGGTTGTAAGGTCTAGTCTCGGTGCAGTAGGCGTGTTGAAGGAGGCCGTTGGAGAAGAGTGTCCTGATGATGCCGAGTGCTGTTCCGTGACCGGACGTAGCCAGCGACCCAGTGTTGCAGTGGGTGAGAACGGAAATCTTGGACTCGGGCGATGCCTTGGCGACATCCTTCAGCCAGTTGGCTCCGTGGTCTCCAATGGCAAGATTGGTCTGGAGATCCTTCTGCAGAATGGTTTCGGCCTCGTCGATATAAGCAGCGATGATGCTCTTGGGATCTCCCGGAGACGCGCTGCGAATGCGGGCCTTCAGCTGATTGATGGCGTTCGTAAGGTCAACAGCAGTAGGCCTACTCTCCTTGAGGTAGTCCAGACGTGAGTCAATGTAAGAAATGGTATCTTGTGTGGTGGACGCAGTGCAACTTCCATTTTGAAGCTCGACGGCGTGAGCAAGAGCGGCGACGATGGCGATCGCGGGAGCGCCGCGAACCCTCATTGACTTGATGCAGTCGAAGGCCTCCTCGCTTGTCAAAACCTCATCGTAATGAAATTCGTGGGGAAGCTTGAGTTGATCAAGAACTTCGAGGCGGCCGCGAGTGTACTTGACGGCCTGGAGTCCGGACATGTTGAGAGACTGGTGCAAGGTGGGATTAATTTTGAGAAAGGGAAGGGTATCACGGAAAAGGGACAAAACAGAAGAAGCAGGCGGAAAAATTCAAGCTTTCTGATCACCTCTCGATGGGAAGGCACACTCTCTCTCTTTGGAGGGGCATTTTCCCTGAACCACAAAATTCTGCCGTGCCCCTCCATCTGGCACGCAGCTACGGCATCATTTTGAGCCAATCATTTCGGCAGGTGTGCTTTCACCGCTTCCGGCAAATCATCGGGGCTAATGTGACGTTGCCGGCCGGCGCATTTCACACCGCTGCGCACCTCAGCTTCCTACCTTACGCCGTTGAGCTGCGACTACCCGGGGGTGTGGGGCGTCGCGGGCTCGCGTTTACACCCCCTACTCACGTCCCCCGGGTAAGTGAGTCTCCACCAAAGCTTCAAACAACGAGTTGCATGTCCACAGTCGCGCAACACAGTACAAGGCAAATCGCTACTCTGCAGTGTCGCTGCAACGGACAATGTAATTGAAGCCTCATCTGGAGGAGCCGTTCAAGATGGAGCGGGCTTTTTCAACCTCAAAAGTCACAGGTATGCCGACGTCCATCTCAATCCATTGCAATGTGTCGTCCGTCGCACAAACCGAAAGCACCGGACCTGTCGTCTAATTCGTCGCGCACATGCGCATTTCAGTCGAGTACTTCGATCCCCACGATGTCTACAAGCTCATAGCGCCGGGACTTGTCCCTCGCCTCCCCCTCCGAAACCTTCACTGGCAGTCGCATGCTGGTCCCCTACGGTCCATCGATACACTCCACGTCGAACTCCTCCTGTCTGCCGGCGGAAAGCCAGCTGCTCCAGCCTCGCCTACGATTTCCCCATCACTTACAAGGTCGGTCAGCGCCAGTACCACCAAGGACGATGGCTTCCAGACCCAACAGATCGGAGGGAAGAGCACCTCGACGGACACCTCCGACACGCCCACTACAGCTGTGCGCCAACCCAGTACCCAACGGCGGCACCAGATACCCGGGCTGAGACGCACCCCATACCTCAAAGTACTCCTCGTCCGATGCGACGACAGCGACACGTACAAGTCCAAGACGCGAGCCGAGATCAGGGAGTGGATCAAGGAACACACTGCACCCTCTCAGTCCACCCGAAAGGCGAATACGCAAGATAACCATGATGCCTTCGAGTGGTTGATCGTACACGTTGTCATCCCCAATACCGCGGCCGCAAATCAACCTCGAGTCAGCGGCAAGGGCCCCGATGCCGCCGAGAAGTCGCGGACATCCAGGTGGGGATCTGGGTCATCGACTCTCATGGAGAAGCTGCGGTCCGACTTTAACAGCTCGAGCAAGAGCGCGCCAGATCGTATTGCGCAGATTCGTATTGGTATTAACGATGTCCCGTACGATGTGCTCCCGCGAGTGGTCCCGGCGACTCCAACGGGTTACTCCGAGTCGCGCCAGGATGCGGAGAATGCCTGGGAAGACCTGATTGCCAAGTTCAAGGAGCTCATCTTGTCGTCCTTCGATATGCGGGTAACTCAGTACGAGGATGATATAAGGGAAAAGGATTCCCAACGGGCACTTCCGGGGTGGAACTTCTGCACATTCTTCATCTTGAAAGAAGGCCTGGCGCGTGGCTTCGAAAGTGTAGGCTTGGTCGAGGACGCCCTTGTTGGGTACGATGAACTCAGTGTCGGGCTTGACACCGTCATCCAAGAACAAGCGACTTCGGGCGATCCTGAGAGGCACGGCGGCTCACTGCTCAGCCACACAGCGGACTTGGTCAAACGCGCCGAAGCCGCCGTTCAGGCTCTCGGTGCTGACGACGGCACCGACGAAAACGAACAGCCAGTCGATCTGCAGGCTACTGATGCTCCCAAGAATGAAAATTTTGACGAGATTCCTATCAGTTCTACGAAAAAGCCCTATCGCGAGATGATAGTCGCGAACAATGTTTCTGTCTACGACTTCCGATGCTACATCTTTGCGCGACAGATCTCGTTGTTACTCAGACTCGGCAACGCCTGGTCTACCCGTGAAGAGCTTCTCGCGAAGTTAAAGGAGCAGCAAGAGTCTGTTCTCCACGGCGTGGCTCCTCGGGCGCCTCCCCCTAAGCAGACCGAAGAAGCTGAGAACTTGTCCATGTTGGCCGAGATCTGCCGCAGAACGCTAGAGTTTGTCCCCGCAGTTTCACAGGTTATGAGGACGGACATATTGTCGGCGCTGAAGGCTAAGCACTCAGAAGGCGAATCGCAGATTCTTATGCCTGCCTTGACCGAGGCCATCGATAACCTCGTAGCCTCCTTTGCTTTCTCTGTGGCTCAGCAGATTCTTGCCCAGACTTCGACAAAGGCGCTGCCCATTCCGCCCTCAACTTTGACCAGTACGGATAGCCGTGAACCTAAATCATCAATCCCCGAGCTCAAGACCATGATGCACCCTGCCCGAAACTCTTCACTGTCAGTAAGGACCAACACGACGAACACAAGACCGCCACCTAGCCCTGGAATTTTTCCGGGAGCACCGCGAGCTAGTGCCGAAGATGCTACTGCTACAAGCAATCACTTTTTGAAAGCCGGGCTAGAAGAGCTCGCCGCTAGACGAGCTGAGCTTTACGCCCTTTCACGCAACGTCCTACAGGGCATCGGAAAGAAGCGTGGCTGGGACAGTGGATGGACCACCGCGCCTGTTCTCGGGGAATTGGAGGGCAACGATTTCGAGGAAGTCAGCCTTGACGGCGATGACGAAAATGAGGAGCGGACTAGCGGAAAATCAGCAGCCTGCATCGGTTTGGCCGGTATTGAGAACGGTCTATTGCATGCCGCACTTAATAGTCGAGAGGACTTTTATCGGCTCTACGAGACGCTCACGGACAAGGCTTTGCGGCATTACACAGTCGCAAACCATACCCATGCTGTAAAGACCAGTATGGCCGATCTCGCAGTTCTCAAGTACCATCTTGGCGAGTTCGGCCCTGCCGCATCGTTCTTCTACATGACGACACCTTTCTTTGGAGAGAACAGCTGGAGTCTCCTAGAGCTTTCCATGCTCGTCATGTACTCCCGATGTCTCCGGGAACTAAAACGCAAAGATGAGTTTGTGCGCGTGGGACTGAAGCTGCTGACCAAAGCAGCTGCGGCCGAGAATGAAAGATTGCTGCAGAAGAAGTCGCTGTCCGTTGGCCCTCGTCAAGAAGTCGAGTACCCAGCGAAAAACGCGATCAGCGGCTTCCTCAACGAGCTTTTGAGCGTTGCAGCAACCCTGTCAAATGAAGTCAGGGTTCCTCTCAACCAGATGTTTACCCAAGTTGAGGTCGCTGGAACGCCAGAGTACCACGGTGGAAAGGATCGATTTTCCTTGACGATTACGCTGAGGAGTCTGCTTGTGGACGAATTGAAGGTCGAAAAGGCTACACTCCGCCTCACCCGCACCATTCCAGGAGGGACCAAGGAGGTTCGCCTCCAGACATCGGAAACGAGCACCTTGAAGCCGGGCGTTAACAAGTTGCATTTCATCAGCACAGTAAGTAGTCTCTTCATTCGAACATGGACACGACTAAATTCAGACAGACCAATGTGTCTGGCCCCTATAGAATCGACCGGGCGGACATTGTGTGCGACAACGTCCATCTACACTGGGAGCGTGATGTCAATCAGACCCCGAGTAAGACAGCACATGTCTTTCGTCTACCAGATCTGCAATTGTATCGCCCAGCAGGGGGCTTGAGATGTCGCCTCACGGCAGCGAAGGACATCCAGCTGGACAAGAATAATTCCGTGGACCTGGAGGTGTCGACTGGATGGAACACTATTACCTCCTGCGAGCTCTCAGTGAAGCCCGCGACCGGTGGTCTTAGGATCAGTTCAACAGAAGCCAGCTTCGTCGGCGGCTCGTTCGAGTACGAAAGGCCTCCCGAGGCCGGTCTCTTCCGCTTGGGGGCCATACCGGAATCGTCGACGCTCAAGATGCGCTTCCCCTACACCATTGAGCAAGATGTTCCCAACATCTCGGTAAGAGTCGAGGTGACTTACACGACAGAGGATGGAACATACCAGTACTCCAGCGTTTTCTCGATTCCCATCGCCCTAGCCTTGGGCGTCAACGTCCAGGACGTATTCAAAGACAAGGCGTTGTTTTCTCGCTTCAGTGTCTCGACGGCCTCTTCCAGTCCTCTCAAAATCTTTACGACGGAACTACTCGATTCAGACGTGTTCAAGGCTCACTCAGCACCTGCATCGAAGAAGACCGTCGTCGTCTTCCCCAGACAACCAGCGAGCCTCTTGTACAAGATCACTCGCAAATCTGCCGACGTCATTACCGCCAAAACCCAAAGAACTATGTACCTCAGGTTACAGTATAGTGTGCTGTTAGAAGAGATTATCGATCACATTGAGGAGGTCTTCGCAGAAGCCACGAAGGGATTGCCTCTGTCGACGTTCTCCGGTTTCATCGTCGGACGCGTACTTGCAGAGGTACGGTCCGGCTTTTCTGACTATGAGCTGGAACGCGCTGCCCTTCTAGGTGAAGTGCCTACAGGTTTCATCTCGCCGCTGCTGGCAGAAGGTGCTATCGCTGGCTTGGGCGCAGTCCAGGGGACGGGCGAGGACGCCTCCGTGATGCTCAAGGCGTGGCTCAAGGATTGGCAAGCCGCTCACCCGAAACTGACAATCAAGGAGATGGACTCGGCGCGTCGCTCGATACTCATCCCCGTCGACGTCCCCTCAATCCCAGTCTTCCACTCCGTTGATCTCCAGCTTCCGAAGCCGGAAGAGAACGTTTCTGGTTCAACCGTGGCCGTCAATCAACTCCTCCCTACCAACCTCCGGCTGCGCTGGACACGCATCTGGGATACGGCCGTGGGCGACGGAAAGAGCATCAATAAAGACTATGAGTTCAGCTACGAGGTGAACGGTCTGCCTGAAACATGGCTCGTCGGAGGTCGGAGACGGGGTCACTTTAGAAGCTTGGGTATCGACAAATCTGACGCCAAGTTTGGCGAGTCTGAACTGGTTGTTCCCGTTCTACTGGTCCCTTTGCGGGAGGGGCGACTACCGTACCCCAGTGTTGAGATCCGCGAAGTAAATGAGGACAGCGACGAGTCGGCGCAAGGACACGGGCATCACGAAATCGACTACCAAAATATTGGAGAGACGGTGCGTGTGGTGGCCGACTTATCAAAGGTCACGTTGAGCCTGGATGCCAGCGGGCCCGCTGGTGGTCCCTTGGTCCTTGAGAGCGAGCGGCGCGAAGTCGGCGATCGTATTTTACTATAGATGAGCATACTAGACATTGCCGCGATTTGCGCAACATATTCACAAGATGGAATTCTCTCGATTTTGCAGGCCTCAATTCAGTGAAACTATTCATGGCCCGATTCCGACTCGCTGCATGTTTGGAATTGCCGCAGCGATATCGTCAGGCTCTTCTCTCTATAGATAAGTAGGCTTGGCCTTGTCTCTAAGAACGCTGTGGACTTCTTTATAAATAAACTCCAGGGTTGCGATAACTACAGCGTAGAGATCCATGCTTGGTTACTATCTGTGCCGGCAAGCGAACGCCTCCGAACCTCTGTGGTGCGCAGAAAGCTATCTTCTTGCCTACTCTCCTAACTACTAACTACTGCTAATAGCGCTAGTAGACACAGCTCGACTCTAGCCCCTAGTGCGGACCCCTATGACCCGGGTTTAGAGCTCGTCAGACATCTCCTTACGCACATCACCAGCAGCAAACCCGCAGTTTTGCAGGCTTGTGCGAGAAGCGGTTACCACCAGCGGCTCTAGCGGGTTGAAATCCTTTGCCTGACCGCCAGTGAGCGAGTTCATGCCCCGGAGAGAAGTAACAAAGCCCTCCTTCGACCTGTCGATGGCGAGGAACGTCCTAGTTGTACGCCCTTCTTCCCATGTCAACATCCAGCAGGTAATACAGTCGGGATGGTCCCAGCCTGTGATGGTAGGGATGGCGAGGGTTGGCCAGGGTATATTCCGCCGGGTTAGCCACTCGTCATAGTCGGTGAACAGGCCGGGGACATTCGGGTTCCAACATGCGACCTCGCTCAACGGCCGTTCGTCCTCGTCAAAGGTAGCATTGTATGTTACTGTTTGTGTGTTAGCAATAGGATGGCGACGTGGTGGGATATCCTCCGCAGATAGGTAACCCTAAACACATACCAGAGACCCGTAACGACGCAGCGGGAAGAGCTGCGCAGGCGATCGTGGCAGAGAGTATAGAGAGGCGCATTGTGGTGGTCTTCGGGCGAACGACTACGTACTGAGGACGGCTCTACGCAGTAGTAGGGGAAGAGCTTGAGAAGGGGACGATGCATGCGGGAGCAATGCGGATAAAGGGGGGGTTTTTGGCTTTGCTGTTGGATCTTAGGCATCTGCGGGCCCCAGGCAGACCCCCGGGCAGTTATGATTAATCCTTACTTGCGGAGTTCATACGTGTCCGGCTGGCCCGTACAAAGGACTGCGGCACGGTTAGGTTGGGCAGAGCTAGCTGCACCCACCCAGCCCGCCGCTCCCCATTAGTAAGTTTATGTATAGCAACATCCGGCTTATACATATAGTTTTGCTCTTGTCCTGGATTGAGGTATGGATTAACGATTGAGTTTGGATCTTGCTGGTGTGGCTAAGCGTCGCTTGCGGTCAAAGCTATTGGAACCCACAAGCATCACAACCAACAAGCGTCACAACCAACAAGCATCACAACCAACGAGCATCACAACCAACGAGCATCACAACCAACGAGCATCACAACCAACGAGCATCACAACCAACAAACTCCTTCCTATTAAGACGTTATGGTGCCACACGATGCTCGTATATGCACAACCCCTACCAACCTGGGCTTGCCTAGCTGCGCCGCAGGTGAGAGTTCAGTTGGCCCCCCTCTTTTTACCTAACCTGGGTCGGTTGTTGGCTGCAATATTTAAGCATTTCTGTTACCTAGTAGACTTGGGCCTGGTTTCTCTTGTCCTCTGACTCTGATCCTACATCGATAAAACTTGGCGTACTACGACTTGTCAACAAACTTGGTTCGTGTTTTCCTGATCCCAAAGCAGTTATCTCCATGGGCTGGGCTGGGCTGGGCTATAACCCTAAGTATAGTGTTGCTAGCGGTTGTGCAGAGGAAACATGAGGACTGCCGTCGGAAATTTCCTCCTGCTCGGCTACGCCGCCACGGCTTATGCGGCGGCTGCGCTGGCTCGGGAGACGCGCGTGCCGCTGCCATCTGCGGGGACCTCGGCGTCCTGAACGTCAAGGCCAGCTGACTGCCGGAGGGAGTGTCTCCTGCCGACCTTCGCATGTGCGCTGGGGGCCCCAATGGCGACGTGCGTGTTCTCGATCCCAAACAGGGCGCATCGCTGGCTCCCATGGATGGTGGTGCGGATGGGGGTACGCCTTCTGCTGATGTAACCCCTCTTCCTTCGAGCCTTTTGCTCAACGAGAGGGCGTGCTACTTCGCGGCGCCTTTCGGCTGTTCCAGTGGTTACTGCTGGAAGTCTTGTGGGAAGAACGGTGAATGGTGTTGGACTGCTTCCAAGGGCGGATACGGTGATTGGAATAAGTGCAGCAGGTTTGAGGATTGCGGATCAAACCCTCTTACACAAGCCTGCGGCGCAGGCTGTATTACGTCTAGGGCATGCGGCTGCAGCTGTTAAGTCTGTTAGGAATGTCTGTTCTACTGCCTCTGTTGGATTGGTGAGGGTAGGCTCCTCGGAACGATATGTCATGATTGCTGAGGGGGGGGTTACGAGAGATAGCAGGAATGGGATGGATAGAGAGTTGTAGGACGCAGAAAATGAAATCAGCCCGCGTGATCTCTTAGAGATTGGTTTCCCTCGTCACCCTTTCGATCTTGAGAGGGCGAGCCTGTTCACGCCATTATACATAGGACTCACTTACTGCTCCCCTAAGGACAAACTTCCAGAGCTCCTCAGCAATCAACTTGTAAGTCCAACTCATTAGACTTGCAGCTTACCTTACACTACACACTACTATTAGAGATACAACTAATCACTATATCCCCTAAAGACCCTTCTGGATCTATTCAACTTCTAGCACCACGTGACCACAGTACTATCTACAACGCTATCTCTCGGCTTTTATTTACAGACCCCTTACTGTTTGACAAGCTGACTATAACAGTACTCTCGCGTCTAGTCTGTTCACATTATAAACAAAACCAGAGAGGACGAGATGGTGCGGTTAATATCTGAGAGTTCTGAGTCGCATAGTGTGGGTAAGAATAGTAGAAGCTATATGAGATTGTGCGCAAGGACTCAGAATAAAGCTACAGCTTTAGGTCTTGCTAAACCCCGAGGAAACTAACTACTCTTTAATCGATGCAGTCTTCTCCCTTCTCGAGTTGCTGGAGTTCTGCTGCTAGTATACCTAGCTCCTGGGCGGTCTCTGTGTAGAGCAGACTGGGTAGTTCGATATACGGACAGTGTTCTGGGCCCTCTTTGAGGCAAGTTCCAATGTATAAGAAGTCTACTCAAAAGTCATAGTGAAGAGTTCGTACAACAGAAGACCAACTATCCAGCCCCGCACTAATAAGATCGACAGATTCCAGGCTGACTGCTTAGAGTGTTGCCTCATGTCTCCCGAGGAGCGTAAGAAGCTCGCTCATACTATAATATAGGAACTCTAGCCGCAACTATTAGGGGCTGGGGATAAAGAGTAGTCGCAATATAATATAACATCTGAGATACAGACACATCCTTATGGAGATACAAATCTTATAGAAGGCTAGGTAAAGGCAAATCGTCGCACAACTGATCGTCAAGTAGGTCTTAGATAGCATGAGATCATTTGCACTAAAAATAAATAGTAGGCCACTTCTTTCGCCCAATGTCCGCTAAGCTATCGAAGCACTAAATTGAGCCAACTTCGTTCATTAGCTTTTGTGTGGGTCCATACGGTCTTGTCGATGTTATTTAACTGCATTACACCACACGACAGCTTGTGTCTCCAGTCCAGCTCGCCAAGTTGAGTCGCCTAGGACCTCAATTCCAGCAGCAAACCTTTGTCACGTCTTGAATAGAGGGGTTAAAAATAATACCACTCATGGCATTATATTTCGTAGAGTTTGTTCCTTTCTGTTGTTCACCAAACTCTACAAACGAGAACAATGCTAATGAAAGCATAATTACCTGCCAGAGGTATTGAGTTGCCATATCGCCACAATCAACCATAATCATCTTTCATCTGAAAGTCGCAAAATATCCAGCTTGATGTGATGTAGCTGTTGTTACATCAAGTGAGCCTTAGTACCACCGCCAAATCGGCTAGTAGCGAGTGTGCGTCCACAGCGCATGCAGTTGTGACGGACGTTCTTGAATGGCTTGGCGGAGTAAGGCACGAACACACCAACAGCGGTTGTGAAGAAGAGCATGACCGCCATCCAGCTAGTAAGAGGATTTATCAGCTGTTTCTGTGTGTCATGAAGAGTCTTGAACATGACTTACTGTGTTCCTTTTCCGATAACGTGCTCGGTCGTGGTGGGAGCAACTCCCTTGCAACCGGGACATTCAACCAGAGCTGGCCATCTGTCTAGGAGGGCCAGAGGCACCACGTTAGCCCTGGACCCTTCGCCAAAAGCTTCTCCGTGGTGGCATGGCTGAACAGGTGCGCGGTAGTGTGTGGCGTTGCAACCTCCGGCAGAATGGCATCCAACAGTGGATGGAGGAGTATGGATGGACTGGTAGAGAGGCAAGGGGGACCTGATGGTCTGCTCTTCGGGGTTCTGGTTGTTGGCCATTGTGTCTGCGATGTTATCAGCGCAAGTTCGTAGATGACGGTGACTGAGGCGAGTCTCACCAGTGTACGTCTTGCTCATGTGTGCTTCTAACGAGAGATGTCTGTAAACGAATGTGAGACTGTATCTTCAGACGACAGGTTGATATTATTAAACTCGATGAAATACCAAAGGGGTGAGAGCACTCAAATACAGTTTTAGATGTTAAGAAATGATGGCCCGATCAACGGACGATAACTCCGTCCGCCAATCAATGAGGCCTGTGAGTTCATTCCCACGATGAAACAATGTGTAGTGAACGCGTCACTGCATGTTCGTTAGGGGCAAGGCACTACTCGTGAACTGTCAAACCTGGCAGATTCCATCCAATTGAATCTCCAGGACAGAGCAACAAGAATGCAGAACTGAGGTCGCACAGCCACTGATTCCTCCTTCCAAGCGTTCTGTTTACCCTTTCCGGCAGTTGAATCCTTCGGGCGAAGTAGTGCTCTAAATACTGCTGCCTAAAGCGCCCTGAAATAGCAACCAAACCTCGTGTTCACAATTCGCCGTCGATCCCCGCCGTTTTCACCTGCATAGCCAAGAAATGCACGATATTTAAGTGGACTTATTCGTTCAAGTTGGAATACGGATTCAAACCCCTTCACCGAATCGATTTCCTCGGTTGGTTTGGATCCACAAATAGCACCCGTGAGTCGTGACATGTCTAACTCAGCATGAGTGATGTTCCGAATGCCACCGAAGTGAAGCAAGGCTATTCGGAGATGCAAGTTGCTCAATGAATGGATTCGCAGTTCTAGTCCGTTTCGCCGTAGCACTGTTGACAAAGAAATGTGACTGACTACAGAGCAGCGGCGCTTCATTAAGCAGCGTTGAGCCATCACCGATGAGTTGCTGCCTTAGGCTTGCTAACTACCCACGGGTACCTATATGGGTAGTACCCAAAACTACCCATGGGTAGTTTAGGTAGGCCTAAACTACCTATAGGTAGTACCTACTTTAACTACCTATAGGTAGTTAAGCCTATAGGTAGTACTACCTATAGGTTAATACTGTGTAGTACTATCTATAGAAAAATATATATAATAAATAGGTTTTAGTAAATATAAAGATTTAGGCTTATAAGTGAGATTACTATAAATAATTACTATAACTATATTAGGATACTTATAGTATTATAAGATATTAACTTAAGAAATTTAACTTTACTTAAGATAGAAGTAGAAGTAATAGATATTTATTTGCTATTAGATAAAGAGCTTATAACTACTAATATAGTAGTTTTTCTCTACTTCTATTATATTAACTTAGAAGAGTAGCTTATAGATAAGTGAGGTATTTATTAAGATATAGAAGGTATAGGTAAGTAGCTTAGTTAGGATAATTAGCTTAAGAATCTTAGCTACTAAGTACTAGATAAAGGGAGTAATAGCTTATCTCTAAAGCTTTTTATAATATCCTTATCTTTAGAAATAGCTTAAACACTAGCTATATTATTACTATCTTTCTTAATAATAATAGAGAGGTTTAATATATTATTAAAGATTATAAGATACTTCTTAATATTATCCTTCTCTAAAAGAGAAGAGTAATTAAAAGCCTCTCTAATAATATACTACTACTCCTTAAAGATATTAGTAATATTAATATTATTAGAGATCTCTTTAAGTATTATCTAAGAGAGCTAAGCCTTATTATATTAATTAATCTTAATAGTAAGAGTATTAAAGATAGTATTAGCTAAGAGGTTAAAGTAAGAGTAATAGCAGATATAGCAAATAAGGCTAAATAAGCATTTAAGAGGGATAGATATTAGTTAAATAGATAAGAAGTCTTAAGCTATTTAATAAATACTATAGAATCTTAGATTACTATTTTCTAAGCAAATCTAAAATTACTATATAGTTTTTATAGAATATATAACTAGTTATATTAGCTATAAAACTAATATATTATTAATATTATATATTAGTATTAAAAAAGTTATTATAAATATTTTAAGCTTTTTAAGATATTAATAGCTTTCCCTATAACTAGTTAGT
>JAVHLV010000115.1:0-192259 GCA_036785495.1 Colletotrichum neosansevieriae | reverse complement strand
CCTGTCTTCGGGATCCTTCATCGAGAAAGCACGAACGCAGAGATTAACCGTTTCCTCTGTTCTTTTTCCCTTGACGAAAAAGGGGTCCCGGGTAGCAACACCCCCCTCCCAGAATGTCATCCCCAGTCAATTGCAGCACGCCGGCATCGACACCCCTCACCTCGGTCCAATCGTCGGGCCCGCTGCTCTTGCATGCTGCATGGTACTTCACGCAAATCCGTGGCTTTGCAGTACTGCTGTAGCAGCTCGTCTGCCTTGGAGGAGAATGCAAATTCTTACGTCCGTACGCAAATGCGGTGATGCGCTACAAGGTGTCTAGACGGTTTGGTGTAATACAACAACATCAGGATCCAGTCTTCGTTAGCCTTGTTAGGTTGACGAGGCGCCACGGAGTCCGTTCCATAACTTTGCAGATGATGGTTGTCCAGGTGGTTGGCGTACAGCGGGACTTGCGGTGGCTTTCGAGAGCCCTTCGGGCAACTAATACTCGCGAAAGATCCCGTCATTCTTCAGTTCATGAGCGGTGATCAATGCAGTGTGATCGGGATTCCCGCCGTGCGTGCGTGGCGTATTGATCTTCGTTTCCCACCTGACCTCAGACCGCTCAGGAAAAGACGAGCTTGGGAGCCTCAATTCACATGCCGGGATTCAGCAGCATGAAAGATATCATATGGTACTGTGTCAGAGTCTCAGTTAGATGAGGCGTCTGGAGATGGCATCGCCAGGGGCGGTATTAGGGTGTAGTGAAAGCGAGGCTTGGCAGGTCGGCTCAGGAAAACAAGCAACGAAAGTCCAACGACGGCTTTTACTTGGCAAAGGCAAGACGGGATCACCAATGGGAAAACTGGCCCGGAAGAACGTATATCTACCGCTTTGGGTATCGCGGTAAGGCTGTTAGTGCATGTTTCACCAATCCGCCGCGGAGAACATCAGGATGGATCGCTCGATGTGGTGCTGCATGATTTGACGATAGATTAGAGCCACCGCGATTCCCGGCAAATCACGGCACAATGGTGAAATACACGACTTACGGCCCAACACACGCATATCTCTCTAGAGGTCCCATCTTACGCGTATAAGTCGTCGTTGATGGGGTATTGATCAATGGTTCGCGGCGTTTGTGAACGTAACTGAGAGATCTATCAGAGGCAAATCAATTGCGGAAAAGAATGGCTCTGCGCTTCAACGTATCAATGATGACTCTCACTTTATCCTGGAGAAGACAAATTGTATTCCATCTCAACAAACCGTGTAGCCTTACAATCCTGATGCCCCCTGGCTTTATTCTAGTACTAATTCAAGCAATTCATGCCCATGCAGCAACATCAAATCAATGCATCAATCCAATGACTCCTAAGTTTGATGGCATTCATAGTACATGAAAGGTGATCAAACAAGTCCACAACTATTTGCCCACCGCCTCAGATCCGGCAGTACAGCAGATCGTCCCGGGTCCAGATGACGCAAAGGGCCAAAGGCACAGCCTTCCAAAGTACGGCATTTCGCCGGGAGTTCCTTCTAGTTACTCGCAGGTGGGGTAATGATTTCTTGGATGGTCTGCTCGCCGAGGTAGACGTCGAGCATAGGGTTCGGAGAAGCACTGTGATGTTGTGAGCTGAGAGCAACTCGTTACTTTGTTGGGACATTTTACCTCTCTGGCATTTTGATGGAATGTTTCGGTTGGAAAATGATTTGATCTGGTTTCAAACCAGTAGTGCTGGTAGTTTGAAAGGATTCGAATCTCGGGGTATCTCAAAGAAGCCCAGCTTCGGTGGTTTGCAACAAATTTCATTTTCTCCCGCCATGTCAAGAGTTTGACGGGGTATTTATATTTCGCGTCCTCATCTTCATACCAATCCTGGGCAAAGTGTCCTACTCCCTGTTGCCCCTCTTGAAACCTCGGAACCTATTGCTATCTTTGCTTCGTGCGTCGGCTAGTTCTCTTGCTCGTGAATCAGCTGCTACTGCAGCGGAAAAAGCTACATCACATTACATAGCAGGTAGCGTGGCTCCATATTCTCACCACCCCAGTCCCCGACTCCCCGGCCGGAGCAAGTGGCCTAAAGTGCCGATGTCTATCCCAGCCCGTCTCCGGCCTCGACAGATCCACGACACCCACATCTCCTGCGTCGCCCCCAAGCTCGAGTGGCGGGAGACGGGTTCGCAGGCGGATGGCTCGTGACTTGCGGCTCTGCAAGATAGTTCACTTCCGAAGAGTCTCCTCTTCCTCGAGACCATCAACTCGTTCCCTGTCCTCTGCCCGTCAGCATCCTCCACGTGCAGGGTGTTTGCCCGTCGACTTGCCGGATGGAACCACGGTATGCGACGCGGGCGGCAATGGGACGGCACGACGATAGCCAAACGCCTTTGCAGACTACATCCCAATAGCAGGCTCTAGTTCTCCACTAGGGACCTCAATGCTCTTGTTCTCGCATTCCAGTCGTCCATGTCTCATTTGTGAGTTGTTGTCACTCCTCGTTTTTCTGCCCACCCTCCTCCTTCGAGGCGGCTGCAAAGGATCCGCCAACGTATGGATACCTCACATCGCATGCATGACCAACCCATGCAAATGCAGCCCAGACCCAGGTGTCTCCGAGGTATATGAAAGCCCTCCAATCACGCAGCCTTCACTGCATTCTCTTCCCCGCTATATTGACGTAGTTCCTGCTGGCAGGCCGCACAAAGGCGTGCGCTTGTCACGTCGGAATGGAAACAGCGATTAACTTCTCAGCCAAGGGTTGCATTTGCTTCGTGGCCGGGAGACCATTGGGAGGACCTTCTTTCTGCGGTAGGCAGCTCGTTGACTTGGGGAGGTTTAGGCGTCTGGGAGGAAAGGGCCGGCGAGCTTTCATCATATTATTTAGCACTGGATCCATGAGCGGGGGGCTGAAGAGAGAGTACTGTACCCGAAATGCAAGCTGTCAAAAAGATCAAGTTCTCTCCATGCGGAGCAACGCTGTTCGGGGTAGTTCGGGAACCCTATCCGCGTCTTCTCGTTGAGAACTTTCCTTCCGGGCTCGGTCCACGTCGTCTCTCTTCAGAGATCCATGTAGTCAAGATAACCGCCGCCCCACGGGGGATGATGCTCCCATCAGATTGGTCATACTAGACCAATGCTTACGGAGAAAACAGCGTGCCGGACTAACTTTCTGCTTCAAGATGGTCCATTTCGATAGAGGCAGATGGCGTCGCCTCTGAGATAACACCGCCGCCAGCGCGAGGCGTCATCATCGTCCGATGAGCTGTTCACGGGACCGAATCAAGTCGGGACAACATTCATGCCACGTAGGATGGCAAGGGGGAAAGGGTCGCAAGTCAATGTCCGCCGGTAAATGAAATGGTCGAGGATCAAGGATGGACGACAATCAACTTGTCCCGCGCGAAAGCCTCCCCGACTGCAAACGGTCTCGGGTCTCCCGGTATCGCAGCCAGTCAGATTCCGGTGGCGGGAACGCTCCCGTTCGATGAGCTTTAGAGCCGTGGGGGAACGAGGGGTGAGAGATACGTTTCCCACCGCTCTGTAGTGAGATTTGAATGGCATCAAGAACATTCACAGGATTATGTTCCGTTCCTTTGAAGGTCCTGTGAGCCAACCAGAGAGTGGTAACATCGGAACCACGTCTGGAACCAATGACCCATCACCCACAGCTGGCGAGGGTCTGGTACAAAGTAGACGCATCGTAGATATGGATGATGAAGGGGGTCTCAGACTGAGAAAGAGGGGGTTCAAGCAATGCAAGGTAAGAGACCGGATGGAGGACGGGGAGGGGGACTACATGGCGCACATGGTTTGGTGATGAACGGGTTAAGGGAACGGCATGGGAGACAACCCAGTCTCCTTTGACTTCCAGCGTGGCGGTCTCTCTGATGCGGCCACGGAGGTGGCTGCATCAAGTAGCTGGTTCGAGAGGCCGCTCCAACAGCATCCCAACAACATCCCAATCCGTATCCGTCTCCACTACCACCCATCCCAAGAAGGGTTGTCTCTCCTCTCTCTGTGGAGCCTCCCAAACGGGATGAGGCTCAGTTGGGAGTTTTTCAGGGTGGAAGGGATGCCCCAGATCATTCACTGCAAATCCAAGCAAACTCGAGGGCCTGGGGACTCGGACGGTCTGAGGGGGGGGTGGGTGAGCGTGGTTCGCCTTCGCACAACACGATTCAGCTTGGTTGCCTTCCTGCGCGGAGTGTTGCGCTGCGGAAGCGTCGTACATCATGTTGTTTTTGCACTTTCGTCGTCCTTATTTGAAGCTCGTCACATCTCATACCCCTCCCGATGGGGGTCGGAAAGGAGACGCTGACGGGTTAGTAGTTTTATCTCTCCCCCGTCAGCAAAGTGTAGCTCATGAAAGACATAAGAACCGCAACTTGGTAAGTCTACTCTTCCATTCGTCTTTGAAGGCCGTCGGTGGCTCTAACGTTCTAGAAAGACAGACGGTCAGACCCCGTCAGATCTTGGATTTGTCGCTCTTCTCAGCGTCCTCCCGCGCCCGCTTCGTCTCCTTCTCCTCCCGTAACGTCTCCTCCCGACCCCGAACCTCGACATTCCGCGGCCCTTCCCTCGTGAACTTGACCAGCACGACCCTCTCCCAGTCCCCGCCTCGCCCGGAGGAGTCCTTCAGCTCGGGCCCCGGCTTGTCGATGCCCAACACTACGCGGTTGTCGTTCTCGCGGATGAAGAGGTTGTGGGGGCTCATGACCTTGTCCGCCCAGGGGATCCGCGACGTGGGCTGCTTCTTCGCGGCCTCGGATTCGGCCGTCGGGATCCTCTCCAGAAACCGGCGGAGCCGCTCCCTCTGCGCAGCAAAGTGTCCGACGCCAGTGCCGCTCGATGCGCCCTCGCAGAACTGCGAGACGAGATGGAGGAGGTAATACTGCGGCGGGAAGAGGATGATGTCGCCCTCGTCGGCGCGCGAGAGCCACGCCGAGGCGTCGTCGAATTTGGCGGCCGTGTGTTCGACGCCGCCGTCCGGTGTCGGGACGATGATCTCGTGCTCCGTCGCCTCGGCCCCGGTCGAGGCAGAGTGTGGGAGCATGTAGATGTACATTTGCGTCGTGAAGCGCTTGGGTACGTTCGTCGGGGTGACCCAGCGCGTGAAGGGGATCAGGCGATCTATGAGGCGGGTGAGTTGCCTTGAATGGAATGTGATGGAATGACTGTGAGTGAGTGAACGTGTTGTCGTTTTTCACATACCAACATCCGGGACCCCGCCGACTCTCTCAACCCAGTCGCCAAAGCGGACCTGGTTCCCGTGGATTTGCTTGCGGGCTGCGTCTCGGTCTGCCGACGGCATGTTCACCAGCGCCGACGCGTCCTCCGATCCACTTCGTGTGGCGAGGAGGATGCCCGTCTCCTCGAAGCATTCCCTGATAGCGCCGAGGCGATACGCGGGGCCGTCCTCATGCCTCTCCTTGGCCTCGGGTGGTGGAATGTCACCATCGTGAAATGGATCCAGGTTCCCTCCCGGAAAGACGTGCGCTGAGGCGAATGATGTTGACGTCTTGACCCGATGGAGCAGCAACACTTGGTTTGTCGGAGAGAGAAGCAGGATACTACGACAACATGAGCGGCGCGCGCAAGAGCAGCACATAACATCAGATGTGAGCGCACCTTGAGCTTGGCCGTGGGACTTGCACCTCCCTCTTCCCCCCTTTTGCCGGCGATGAGGATGATGCTCTTCTTTGTGACATGATTGCTATGTTCGCGCTGTTGCGATGTTGAATTGGAGTCGAGACAGCTGTGAGTGAGGTATTCGGACTTCGTATTCGGCTTGCCGTCGCGGTTCCGGTCGCGAGTGAGCAAGGTTTTGGCCCGTTTGTGACCCGGATTAACAGTATTAATGAACTACTCCGAGCGCGAAAGCTGCGAGAAAAGATGAGTGAAGACATCGGTTACCGTTTCGCAGCATCCGGCTAGCTCAAGCTATGAGGTGTTACGGACTACCTAGATCGTCGCAGCGGGGTTGTTTGATGTTTTTTGCCGAGGTTCGTTCCATGACGCCCTGTGACTGCGCCCTGCAAGCCAACTCAGGAATGCCTTGCGCTTGAGCGAACAACTCTCGTTCACAAACCTCGTCAATAGTGAACATATCCAGTCACCCCCATGATGAGGAGATAATATCAAACGGGTGAAGAATTGGTTGTTGTATTTGTGGAACCCATGTAAACTGATGCTGTGCCTCTCCAAGTGACGCCATTATCTGAATGCATCCTCCAGCTGGGTATCGTTGCTTCGTTGACTCTAATTCAATACCTCTTTCGCTCGCCTCCTTTTAAGCTCTCGCGCCATAGACAACACACGCTCTTGGACTCGCACCATTTCTTCACTTCCGCCGGGGAGACCTCGCCGTCGAATCCAACTCTGGATAGTTGCCCAGTGTTCAACCACGTCGCAAGGTCTTCAAGTATAATAGGGTCATACATCAACATCATTTCATGAAAAGAGGGCTTCTTGGGATCTACGGCCGGGGGCGCCGTCAAGACCGCCTCTGTGATGTGCTTGAACAGGGTCGCAGGTTGTTGGCTTTGAGGCGATGCAGCGAGGGAGACCTCGGTGTCCTCGCCGACCGACAAGGAGACATCAACGGGTGGTGGTGAGGAAAAGGTCGGCTCGGGCGAGGAAAACGGCGATAACGAGATCGAGCCTTCGGATGCTGAATCAGCTATCTCGATGACCTCCTGTGACTTGCGCTTCCTCCGACGTGGGGACGCCGCTGGCGAACTCATATCTTGGACGTCCGAAACGTCTGCCCCTATCTTTGATTTACCCTTCATGCTTACTGTGGCGCCCCTGCTTTGCGTCGGCTCAGCGCTCTTCTTGGGCCGTCCGCGTGGCCGTTTTGGCGATGGCGGAGGAGGCTGCGCTGATGGCGGCGGCTCACTGGACATGACCTCAATTTCGACATCCTTCTGTGGCCTCCTCGGGGAAGGTTTTGGCGACGTCTCTTTTGCTGCAGAATCAACGTCGCTGTTCTTTCTCGGCCGGCCGCGTGGGCGTTTGGGTGACGGCTCGCTGGGCAATGGTTCGATACTGTTCTTTCTTGGACGACCCCGCGGGCGCTTGGGTGACACGACAGACGCGGCTCTCTGCACCTTCGCAGCTGCCTGTGACTCAGAAGTCGCCGAGATCGGACGGCTCGCAGGGAGCGATGGAAGAGCTGGTCGTTGCTTGCCTGCCCAGCATTGGTCCAGCAGGGCAAGCATAGCCGTGCGCCGTTTGACAGGCTTGAAGCCGTATGACGAGATCTCTCGCGCAAGCTGAACGTCCGTGTATACTTCGTACTTGGGTTTGCTGGGTTCCGTTATAGCTGCAGCCTTGGCTTCACGGTTCGACGACTTCTTGTCCATTGCCGAGGGCAGCCGTGGAGGGGGTAGCTCAATGTCCTCTTCATCAACATTTTCTTCTACTGCCGAGATAAGCGCTTCTTTTTCGACCGGATCAGCCTGTTTCTGTTCTGGTTTGGCCGCTGCCGGTCGATCTGTCGAGAGGGACGATACCTCCACCTCCGGTTGGTCCTTAGGCATACCGCCAGTCGTAACTTTACCCAAGAGATCATCAATGTCTGGGTAAGAATCCTCCGAAGGGAAGTGATCAGGCGATGTTGATTCTTGCTTTGCCGGAGCAACATATCCGAATGGATTGGGTCCTTCCGACACCTCTGCAGCCGCAGGTGATGTGTCGGCCAAGTTGATGACCTCTAGATCCAATACTCTTCCGTCTTCATCTCTCGCACCAACGCCCCAGAGTTTTTTCCGGGGTTCTGGCTCGATTGCATCGCTGTTGACCGGGGTTGCGAAATGGTCATCTTCTTTCAACCTTGAATTTGAAGCCTGAATAGCAGACTGGAGATCCCTGAGAAACGTTGGCGAATGCTCCCTTGCTAGTTGGCTCGATGTTCCGAAAACGTAGTCTTGATTCGCAGCCTGTCTCAAAGCTGCTGTTGGTGACAAAAGAACGGGTTCTGGTGTGGGCATCTTCTTCGGCTTCTTGGCCTTGGACTTCTTCTTCCCCTTGCCTTTTGTCGCCTCTGCTTCATCCTCGACGCTCTCGAGGGGAAGTGCCGAAGGTCCCTCCTGCTCAGTTGCGTTTGGAACCACGTAGGCGGCTGTAGCCAATTCAGTAATGGTTCGCGGTTTCTTCCTCGTGGCCTTTGGTTTTGGAAAAACCCGCTCAGATGTCACAGGTTTGGCATTATCATTAATGGAGACCGTCTCGATCAACTTTCTCTTTCGTAGAACTTGATTGTCTCCCTCTGGCGGCTCAACCGAAGGTCTGGCTTGCTCTTCTTCCGGGCGACCAAAGTTCTTGAACAGATTCTCGAAGGTTTCCTTGGAAGCAATAAGGCTCGAGGTTTTGTCGGCTGAAGAAAGCAAGTCCACAACCTGGGCATTCGACCCAGAGGCATTGTCTGCCGGTGGTGGTGTCCAGTCCATGCGCCTGCGCAAAGCCGCCTCCAACTCCAGAGGCTCCTCGAAGTCTTTCTTCGGCGGCGGAGGAACATCTTCGTCCTTGGCCTCATCCTTGGACTTGGTCTTGGGCTTGGCGAAGTGACGACTGACAGTTTCCCCTTTCTTCTTCGATGCCTTCGGTCCGACCTTAGCTTTCACTCCTTTGGTCTTCTTTTCTTCCTTCTGGGCAGCGTCTTTCAAGTATTTCTTCCATGGTTGATCAGCCTCGGTCTCTTCCTTCTCCTTGTCCTTGGAGGCCTTGGTAGACCGAGCGGCTCTTGCCGAGGGTTGACCGGGCTTCTTCTCGAGGACTTTCGAACCCCTCTTCCGCTTCGGTTTCGCAACAAAGGCCAGTGATATGATCTCCACATCGTCTTCAGGAGGCGGAGGCGGCCGTGGAGGTAGTTGGCCAGGCGTCTCTATAAGAGGTTTGCACGGGGTCGTGAGGTCGATCGCGGAATGGTCTTGTCGGAGAAAGTTCGAAGCGCTGGTGAAGCTGCGGCTTGCATCGTCGGGGATTGACATTGCCACATTGCCACTTCGTATGGGGGGACGTTTAGACGATGGAGACTCTATCTGATCCAGAGAAGGAAGCCCTGGAGATGACGAAGACATGCTGTAGGGGTCATGACGGATGCCTCGAAACGGCGACGCCATCGTGAATCTCGGCAGGCCGGTGGTGATGCGCCGAGCGCATGTTTTCGACGCGAGACACAGCAGGGTGATTGTCGGGATGTCTACAAGAGACTATGCTAATCGGAGCGTATACATGTGCGTCGGAATGTCGGTATAATCCTGGGGCAAGACTAAAAGAGCCGAGCCAAGCATAAGAGAGTGGCAATTAGCGACGCTTCGACTGGTCGACCGTTCACACTAAGTCCATCTCAGGGTTGGGAATTAGTCACGATTTTAGTCAATTAGTCAAAAGACACTACTTTTTTGAAAATATATATATATTAAATATAAAAGTAAAATAAGTAAAATAAATATATAACTATATAGTTTAATAACTAAATAATATATATATAGCTTTTAATTTTTAAGTTTATTATATATATAGTATATAAACTATAATTAGTCAAATTAGTCTTAAATTTTTCTTAAAAGTGACTAAAAAGTGACTAATCCACTTAATAATAAGAATTAAAAGCTATATATTACTAATATAAATCTAGTAAAATTATATACTATATATAACTACTATTAATATTTAATAAAATATTTTTTATAATTTTAGCTATATCTTTTATATAGTGACTAAAGCTTTGACTAATTTGAATAATTTTTTGACTAAACCTGACTAATTCCCAACCCTGGTCCATCTAACATAACAAACAAATGGAAAACACCACGCGCGGGACCTGAAGTACCTCGGCGGGGCATTTCGTCCGCGGCCCCTGCACGCCGACCTCGCACGGACCCTCTGCAGCTCAATGACAACGCGCAATCACCTGACTCCACGAGCACGTGACCCTCCCGGCAGGAGGGCTGAATTTTGGGGCCCCACCGCTTTCGGCAAGCACCACCCACACGAAATTGTGCCAAAATTTCAAGAACTCCCCCCCACCACGACAGCACTTCTTGCGACGACCTCTCTTCCGCGTTCACGCAAAACCAACCAAACCACTTGCCTCTAGACAACCCCCGAACGCAAGTCGCAGCAATGGAGAACGACAAGGGCGAGATCGTGGATCTGTAAGCGAACACCAAAGCCAATTTTCCCCGCGAGACGCCGTGTCGTCAAACCTCGAGGTTTTTCTGGTCTGGTCTGGTCTGGCCTGGTCAGCTCTTTGGAGAGGAGCGGAGGAGGACTCTTGTGGACGAGGAGAGCGAGAAGCTGTCGCGGGAGCTCTCTTCTCCCGAAATCCTGCTTCGCACTTCGCAAGATCAATATCGCAGCAGAAAGGGCCAGACTGGGCTGAGGACGATACGGAGGAGGGGGACAAGAACAGTCTGCTAACGCACTGCTTCATAGCTACGTTCCGCGCAAGTGCAGCGCCACCAACCGCATCATCAAGGCCAAGGACCACGCCTCCGTCCAGATCTCCGTCGCCAAGGTTGACGAGAACGGCCGTGCCGTCCCCGGCGAGAACCACGTCTACGCCCTCTGCGGTTTCGTTCGCGCCATGGGCGAGAGCGACGACGCCTTCAACCGTCTGGCCCAGCGCGATGGCCTGGTCAAGGCCGTCTGGTCCGCCCAGCGATAAATGCTGAGGCTTCGTGCCTCGGGGGAGGAAATGGTACGTTTGTGCGGGGGAAGGAGTTTTCATGCTCGAAGGATCTTTGGTATTCTTCACCGGACACGATGGGCTGACTTTTCTCCACAAGGTCTAGTCGTTCGGTTCGGTCGGTCTACATGATGGATCTAGAGTTGGTTGCATGGTACAAAATCGCCAATTCGAGGCGTCCGGCTCTCTGAGGAGAGGAAAATGGCATAGGAATGGTTCACGACTACCCAACACAATGAGATTTTCCGCGTTCGAGACAAGCAAGAAGAGCTCTCCTCCCGTCCAGTGACCGTTCCGCACACGCCCTCGATCGCGTCGATTTCGATGCACATCTCTTCTTTGTCCCCGGCTAGCGAAGGATTCTCGTGTCACCCTCGGGTCTCCATGGCCGAGGATTCTGGGGCTACCTCGATAGCCTCCGTGCCGCAGATCAATTCAGGCCTTAATTAAGCCGTGGCTGTTAAGGTGTTCGTCATGGTACAGATACGGGTCTCACACATTTTGGCACAACCAGCCAGGTTAATATGATGCCGACTTCTCGTCCACAACTCTTGCTCCTTTTGCTGTCCCAATCGCTGCTGAGAGTGTGACGAAAGCTTATCACGCTGAGCAGTGGTGCTTCCCTAATTTGAATGTCGTCACCAGATCAGTGATCAGAACTTCATGAACTTCATATGGCCATATGGCGACTCATTGGTTTCGCACGTCTACGAGACAATGTCATAAATCCTGGTATCTTGATTCCGGTCCTCGTCCCATCTAAGGTATCAACACCCACAACGATCCACAGCTTACAGCACATATCGGAAGTTTTGGTTCTGGCCTTATGTCAGCCGAGGCCATGTCCATCAAACGCAGGTGACTCACCTCCATATCAGTCATATCAACACCCTCGTCATCGTGCTCGGCATCTGGCGAGATGCCCGCCGATGCTGCTGCATCGTCTCTCAGCTTGTTTCGGCGCATCAACAACATCCTCAACGAAATCGCAATGCACATCTGCGCAGCTGAGCACGCCAGGATCACCTTGCAGCCCGTCGGGTACAGCGGGGCCTCTCTGGCCAGGAAAGCATGGGGGCCAGCGACATTTCCAACACAGTACGCCGTGAAGACGATGGCGGACGCGGTGATACGCTTCGTGTATCCGCCCAAGTTGGTCGCCGGCATCTGCAGCGCGAGCACCAACGACGCGACGAAGGAGCCGACGAGGTAGTAGCCGAACAAGACGCCGATCTTGTAGTGCTGGCGGTCGAGCTTCCAGATCATGACGCACCCGATGATGGTGGGGATGAGCCACAGAGCCATGACGGTCGTGCGCTGGTTCTTCAACTTGGTCGCCGTGAAGGCTCCAGACAAGATCCAGAAGACCTGGAACGCGCCCTGGGGGATTCCCAACGCCGTCGTGAGTAGCGGGTCGGACACGAGCCCCTTGATGATCAGCTTGCCGAAGTTGGCCACGCCGCCGTTGATGACCTCGTTCAGCAGGACGAACAGCGTGAGAAGCCAGACCTGCGGGTCGAGGCATGCCTCCTTGATCTGGTACCACTGGATCGTCTTGTTCATGACGCCCGTCTTGGCGAGGCGTGCACGACCGACGAGAAGGGCGCGCTCTTCCAGCGAGAAGCGCTTGGCCGTAAGAATGCTGTCGGGGAGGCAGAAGCAGAGCAGGACGCCCCAACAGACGGTGATGCCGCCGCAGATGAGGAAAACAGCTTTCCACACGGGGAAGGAGTCGATCTGGCCGATTCCGTAGCTGAGAATACCGCCAAGCATCGAACCGACGCCGTTGCAGCAGTAAAACAGGCCTGAGGGAGTAAGCATGTGTGTGTGTTCTGAGCTGATTCGGTCATATCTCACCTGCCCTGAAAGGTTGTTCGGATCGAATGTACCTGGGAGATGTCATGTTAGACGTGTCCGTCCTCCAATGACATCGACTGATTCTACTTACCACATGGACACCATAATCATGAACAGAGTGGTAATCGGGGCCTCAAAAGTTCCAAGCAGGAATCTGCATGCCGCAAGCCCAGGAAAGTTCGAGCAAGCCGCCGTGACCATCAACACGGTGCCCCACGACAGCACACATCCCGCCACAACCTTCCCCATACGCGTCTTCTGCGCGAGGAAAACCCATGGGTACTCGGCCACGAGGTACGCCAGGTAGAAGATACTCGCGAACCACGAGTACTCGGTCTGCGTCACGCTAGTGCTGGTGAACAGATCGAAGACGGCCGCGTACGACAGCGCCTGCTTGTCGATGTACTGCAACACGTAGGTGCCGGCGAGCAGGGGCAGGACGATGAGGTCGATCTTGCGGACGAGACGGCGGTTCTTTTCCTCGTCGTTGACGAGTTCCGAGAGGTACTCTTCCGTGATGTTGTTCTGGTAGAGGAACTCCGCGGAGGCGTCGAGGTGCGCGACTTCCCCGGCGGTCAGGGACTTTGTCGGCTCGAGGCCGTCCTCGGCGTTCTTGACGTCCTTCTCGACTTGCGTGTTGTATGCCATCTTTGCCGTGTGTGTCTGTCTCAACAACAAATTCCAACACAAGCGCAAGACTAATAGAAGTTGGACGACTCCGAGAAGCTGGCAACCCCAACGTCAAGGAGGAGAGAATATCATATCTTAATGCGTCTGTACCGATTGCTCATTATCTCGAACCCCCGCAAGCTCACGAGGTCTGTCTCCGGGGTGCAGTTGATAGACCAGGACTGTCCCAGATAGTACAGATAACCCGGGGAACCCTCTTAGTCCAGGAATGCATCTTATCATGAACGGGATCCATACATGGTCCGCATAAGGGGCTTCCTTTACCCGCCAATCTGGGTGTCAGTGCAGTTAGTTATCGCGGGGTTCAAACCAGGGCATGAGTCGAGGGTCCCTGAGGAGGTCAGAGAAGTCCCGACCTTTCGCTGATAAGCCCGACGTTGGACTTTTCGGACGACAAATCTGTGTCCGAAGATGATACCCACGGCCGATCTCGGCTGTCCGATCCCCGCGGGAAACAAGCTCTCTACCAAACGTCTTGTCATTCCCCTACCCATTTAACGTGCTAAGCAACTCTTGAGCCAAGGGCATTGGATGGCATATTGCCAACGGCAATCCGGTACAAACATCCGCCGGTAGTCAATTCCCAAGCTTTACCAAGTCCCCGGTGTAAGCGGCTCTCACTCACCCTTGCTCGAACCAACACCAATTGAGACAATTTGCTTTCGTTCAATATGGGTTCAAAGATTGATGATGATCGCCCGTCCGTGACCATTGCCCAGGGAACTGTCGTCGGTTCCGTGGTCACGGAAGATGTGCCCCGGCCCATCGAAGCCTTCCGCGGCATCCCGTACGCACTGCCCCCGACCGGCGACCGCAGGTTCCGGCCGCCGGTGAAGGTGGAACCGTCGACGGCGACCATCGATGCCTCAAAGTTCGGCGCCGTCGCCCCGGGAAAGCAACTCTTCCCCGGCGGCCCCAAGTTCGACTACAGCGAGGACTGCCTCACGGCCAACGTCTTCCGTCCTCGGGGCCGCGATGAGAAGAAGCTGTTGCCCGTAGCCGTGTACATCCACGGCGGCGCGTTCAACCGCGGCACGGCCATGATGCATAACACCCCCTCTTTCCTCGCCAATTCCGGCCAAGACCTGGTTGCGGTCTCATTCAACTATCGTATCGGTGCCCTCGGGTTCCTCCCCTCGACGATGAGCTACGAGCAAGGTGCCCTCAACCTGGGTCTGAAAGATCAGCTTCTTCTCCTCGAATGGGTGCGGGATAACATTACTTCCTTCGGAGGCGACCCAAGCAACGTCACCTTGTTCGGCATCTCAGCCGGAGGTCACTCCGTAAGGGGACCCCCCCCCCCCCCCCCCCCTCCCGGGAGACTCCCGTAAACTCCGAGATTCAAACTAACACTCCACAGATCGGCCACCTCCTGATGCACGACGAGGGCCAATCGGCTCCTCTCTTTCACAAAGTAATCCTCGAATCCGGCGCCCCGACATCCCGCGCCGTCCGCCCCTACAGCGCCCCGATCCACGAAGCCCAATTCGCCGACTTCCTCGCCGAAACAGGCTGCCCCGCGGGCCTCTCCTCGGCCGAGACGTTCGCCCACCTCCGCAGCGCGCCCACCGAAAAGGTGCAGGCAGCCCAGATCGCCGTCTTCGACAAGTACAACGCCTCCCTCCGCTGGGCGTTCCAGCCCGTCATCGACGGGGACATCATCCCCCGCCCGCCGATGGAGTCGTGGAGGCTGAACAAGTGGCGCAAGGTGCCCATCATGACGGGCTTCAACCGCAACGAGGGCTCCATCTACATCAGCAAGAAGGTGTCCAAGTCGGACGAGTTCACAAACTTCTTCGCGGACCTGCTGCCGCTGTTGTCCGAGGAGGACGTCGAGACCATAGACAAGCTCTACCCCGACCCCCTGACCGTCGCGGACTCGCCGTACAAGGAGCAGCTGGACGGCACGGGGCCGCAGTACCGCCGGCTGGAGGTCGCGTACGGACAGTACGCCTACGTGGCTCCGGTGCGTCAGACGGCGGAGCTGGCGAGCAGGTCGACAGAGGAGCCCGTGTATCTGTATCAATGGGGCCTAGAGAGCTCGTTGCTGGACCGGGCGAGGCATGGAGAGAACATGTATTACGAGATGTGCGAGCCGAACAGGATGAAGATCTCGACCGCGCAGAAAGAGCTGTGTTTGACGTACAATGCATACATTACCAGTTTCATTGCGACCGGAGATCCCAGCGCCGTCAAGGGCTCTGCGCCGGACAGGCCCGCGTGGGAGAGGTATCGGGCCGAGAAGCCCAAGGCGATGGTGTTTGGGGAGGAGAACAAGGAGTTGATTGGGGGTTCGGCGGGTGTTCCTGCGAGGTTACATGACGATACCTGGGCTAGAAAAGAGTCGGAGTTTTGGTGGAGTAAGGTTGATGTCTCGCAGCAGTGAGCTCCTGATGTCTGCCTGATAGATGTAGAAAATATAAACACGTTAAATATCATGTGTCTGTTGTCAAACGTGAAATCTGTTTTCGAGAGCTGCTAGATCTAGAAAATCTACATGTTGAAATAACGTCTACAGTTTTAATTTCACCGTTTTATTCTAACGAAGTGCTCGGAAATCGAATACAAAACCTGAGTCGTGAAATCATTTTACTTGCTGTTGTACAACCGCGTGATGTTCTCCCCAAAGATTCTTTAACGAGCAGAAAATATTGACTGCGAATATAATCAGCGTCTCCCATGAATGTTTTGTCCTCGATGTTGCAGGGAACCGAGTATGCAGATGACGAGCTGGACGTAAGTGAAGAAGACATTGTGTATTTCATGAGATCTTTTTGGTATTTCTGAGGCCTTGGTTATTCAAAGACTAGCTGTTTTCCATCCAATTTGAATTCGGTGATGCCAGGTGTTTCACAAATTTCGTGGTATAACGCAGAGCTTCCAGTTCAAGGTTTTGCTTAAAATCGTCACAGTAGCCAGTAACTACTGCTAAGTTTTCATTTATCATTCAGCGTGGAAAAGACCCCGCTCTTTTCGGACATAAAGGTTAGGTTAACATGCCCATGCGTGATAACGAAATAGTATTTGTTCTTTCAACATAAGACATCTGCACTTTTCTCAAGTCACATCAGACAATCGAGGCTCATAAGGTGATGTCGGGGCGAGCACTGCTTGCGTGAGTTGCGCTTACTTACACGTGGAATGAATCCTGGGCTTTGCTTGTATTTTCGAATCTCCTGCCGATTTCTCAGGGCAGAAAAAATGACAAGTCTATCTAGAGAACTGTGTGGTGAATGGCTATCAGCTTCATCGAGTCAAACAAGAGAAAGTGGAATGTCTTCTAAGTCTCTGCAAAGTTTGTCGGCAGCTCAGTGTTCATTTGAGAATTTTGCGATGTGCTTCAAGCGACCAAACACTGAATTCCGTTGTCTTTTGTAATATATTCTGATTGTATATTAAGTGAAGCGTCAAAAATATGGGGAGGCTAAATCAAGTCCTTTATTTGTATTCGTAGCACGAAACAAAGAACGGCTGACTCGTAATGTATGCATAGCTGAAATCGGAAAACCCTGTCTGTCATGGACGATGAGAAGCCTTTTGTCCAGAATGTTTGCGAGCCTTTTTATTACGTGGGCGTAATCCTCTGATCTTCTCCCTCCAAAAACGACCATGAAAACGCCGCAACTATTGATTGATCTATATAATGTCTAATGGCGACTATCCTCTTCATTATGATTTTTTGGAACACGGAGAGCTATTTGAATGTAAATAAGCAGGACTCTTACCAACTTCCAACCTTGCTCACACTCCCCGCAACCTTCATCTCACCCTTGGCTTCCCTACTCGCCCCCTCAAACTCAACAAGCTTCAACGGCCTATACTCAGCAGTCCACATCTGCTCGCGAATCCACTCATCCAACTCCTCATCGTCACCCGGAATCCCCTTCTCCGTAGCCACGCCCTCCTCCACAGCAGCCTTGATTACGTTACGCGCGACCCTGACACTGACATCCCTGACAACGTCGACCCCGGGCAACAACGGCGCAGTCTGATCCTTCAACGCGGGACTGAGACTAGCAACACCTTGAACCGCCGCCACGAGCATCTTATCCGTGACGAGCCTTGCCCTCGAGAGCACAGAGCCGAGCCCGATGCCGGGGAAGACGACCGAGTTGTTGCACTCGGCCACTTCGATCTCGATCTCCTTACCATCTGCGCCCCAGGGACCTTTGACGGGCTTGAAGGGGGAGCCGGTGGCGACTAGGGCCTTGCCGTCGGTCCATTTGTAGATATCCTCCGGCACCGCCTCGTGCAGGCGGGTGGGGTTGCTAAGGGGTAGGATGATGGGCCTCTCCACGCCCTCTGCCATGGCTTTGACGATCTCCTCGGTGAAGGCCTTGGGTTTGGTGGATGTTCCGACGAGAACGTTGGGTTTGACCTTGTTGATGACGGACAGCAAGTCATTGTTCTCTTCCTTCCACTCCGAAGCGTCTCGCGCGAAGCCCTGTTGAGCGGTGGAAAGTTCCGAGTTGGTGGTTAGCAACCCGGGCTTGTCAATCAGCCTGTCTTTGTGTCAGTAGCTATCCTCGGGTCATATAATATTGAGAGTGATGCGTACCAAATTTGCTTTGCAGCATCCTCTTTGCTAATTCCCCCCTCAGCTGCAATCGCGTCCCTCACCTGGTCCGCAATGCCGACGCCCGCAGACCCGGCTCCAAAGATGACCAGCTTCAGATCGGAGAGTTTCTGTTTACTGACGTGCAAAGCAGCCATTATAGCCGCCAAGGTCACGCAGCCCGTGCCCTGCACATCGTCGTTGAAGCACGGGATGTGAGGACGGTATTGGTCTAGAATTCTCCTTGCTGCGGCACATCATCAGCTCAAGCTCATGCACGGAAGTAAAAAAGACACCAACCGTTCGTCAGTCCAAAATCCTCGAAATGGATATATGCCCTGGGATAAAGTCTCCGAGCAGCCTTGACGAATTCGTCCACGAAGCGATCATACTTGTGGCCCCTGATGCGCTTGTGTCGGAGACCGAGGTAAAGCTCGTCGTTCAACAAATCCTCATTGTCAGTCCCGCAGTCGAGGACGACGGGGAGTGTGCGATTTGGGTGAATACCCGCGCAGAGCGTCGTGAGGACGAGCTTGGCGACGGAGATGAGGACGCCGCCGACGCCTTGGTCTCCTATACCCAGAATCTCTTCGCCGTCTGTTCTTTCGTCAGTCAATGCTGCTCACGCAGGGTGACTATGGCATACCGGTCACGACAATATAATCTATATCCTCCGGCTTTCCCCACTGCGCAAGATCGTGATACACGCGATCAACGTCATTAATGTTCAAAAAGCAACCATCCGGTCTCCGGAAAAGCTTCGAAAAGTTCTGTATAGCGTCTCCTTCCGTGGGCGTGTAGACGATGCTGAACATTTCAGGAAGATGCTCCTGCAGCAACTACGAGACTATCAGCACCATCTCATGCAAGGCACACCGCATGTGCGCGAAATGCAAGGCCTTACCCGGTAGTAAAGAACCTCATTCTGCTCCTTCAACGATGTCAGGAAGGTGTTTTTGGCCAAGTCATCTTTCCGGGACGAGTACTGCTCGTACGCCCTCTTCAGCTGCTGCTCGAGCGTGTGGATGCTCTGCGGGAGGAGACTGGTGAGGTTGAACTCGCGGCGCTCGTCCTGGGGGAAGGCGGTGCCCTTGTTCAGGTAGGGCGTGTTGAGTAGGGCGGCGCCGGTGACGGCGCAGGGGACTGGGCCGGAGGTGCTGAGGGGGAGGTGGGAGAATCTGGAGTGTTCTCCGTCTGTGTGAGACATTTTGACTGAGAGGTTATTCTTTAGGTTCGAAATTCGTATGTAACTTGGGCCTTTGGCAAATTGGTGATGCTACGAAAACCTGTCGTTGAGAGGCGTATTTGAGGATCCCGAGACACACGAGATAAGTCAAGCACATGCAAGCGTTGGACGGGAGGTTGTTTGATTCCCTTGGCAGGGAACGAGACTAATGGATACGTACTGCGAGACTACGCGGAGGGGGCAAGGAGGGTAAGGTAAGGTGAGATGAGGTGAGGTGCGTATGCTTAGCTAACTGCCAAGTGACGTCAAGGTCGTCGTTGGTGACAAAAGCAAGAGACGGATTGGCTTGTGGTGCGGGCGAACTGGGTCTCGGGTTGGCGCGAACCTTGAACGGCAAGGCTCTGCCGTGAGAAAGCAATGATGGCAAAGAATGTTTCTCAAGTTGGAAAAAAAAAAAAGGACACGCAATGACAAGACTCTAGGAAATCTAACCAACATGTCACATTGCGGAGCATCAAACATCACTTCACATCAAATCCTCACGATGAAAATATGTCGGTACGCCTGGAGCCTCGCCCATGTGGGAATAAAAGAGATGGGCATGGACTATGATGGTCCTGTTTTCTCTCGCAGCCATGTTCAAACCCGACGAGAATGTTTCGCAAAGCCAGCCGAAGCGGACCTGCGAGGTTCTCCTCGTCGCAAATTCCCCGTCCTCTTCAGATCTGCACCGCAAAACGCGGCGCTGGTAGAAGACCCTCGCGCAGAGGCGAGGACTCGTAACATGTGCCCGAGGGCGCGAGTGACTGGTATGACGCTGCTGTACTGATATGTTTGTGTGTATGGATGTGATAGCAGATGAGGACACTGGGCAATGCATAATGCCGGTCCTCGTGGTGAGGCTCAAGTGAGCCTCATCAGATTGGTGATGCCAATGAGTTTGCAGTGGCAGGTGAGGTGAGGAAATGAGCGAAATATTGAATGGAAAATTTCTCTCCGATTTTACCGTGGTTGAGCTTGATTATGTAAGGCCGACGGGACTGTCTAAGTGGAGAGCGACCCTAGCCAGCTGGTAGAAGTGCCGGCGATCATCCGCAGCTGTTGGCAGTTGGGGGCATCAAACCGTGTTAGTCTCCAAGCTGGGATATCCTTGAAACAATCAGCACATGATTCGCAACTTGATCGTCGCAAGGTATCGTGGAAGCAGAGCGACGATCTCTTAGATACGGGAAGCATCCTTTCACGACGAATGGTGTCCGAATTAAGTCACGACTCCCTCGTGAATAAATCATATTCCCATGGAAATAGAATCAATAGAAGACAGCCGTGATATTCCTAGATCCAAACCGAATAAGCATTTCCTCAGAGAAACAGGCTGTCGCGCAAGTCGCCAGGACGGTGGAACTACGCTTCTAGTTTGTGACCAGTAAACAGAGTGCCGGCAGGCTGATGGATAAGGAAAAGCAGGTATACCCGAACTCCCAAGCAAAAAATCAGCGATACATGTTTGCCGTAAGTCTCATGCCTCAGATGAGTCCGGCACGAGCAGCCTCGCCGCCGCCGTCCTCGACAAGCTCGTCCATGCGTCTCTTGCCCTTGCCGATGCCACCTTCACCGACACCCATTCGTCGCGCAACGTATCTCTGGGCGACGACGCCGACGGCAAGGTTCAGAAGCTCCTCAATCCACTCGGCAACCCACTCGCGGGGGTCAACGCCGCCGCTCTCGACGATCTCCCGAATCTCGTCGGGAATAGACTGGTTCGAGGAAGCCTCCTGGCCATCCTCGCCACTAGCAGGAGTAAGAGGGTTGGAGGCATCCAGCCACTGGATCCACTTGGCCGGGATAGTCTGGCTGATGGCCGAGTACTCGATCTCGTGAACGGGGTCCAAGCAGAAGACGGCAAAGCAAACCATCTCGTCGGCTTCATCCTGCTCAGTAACGGCCGAGGCCTCCTTCTCCTTCTCAACAGATGAAGCGCGGGCAAAAAGAGCAGAATCCGACGTGGTACCCACAGCCTGGATGGCCAGGAACAGGTCGGAGCTGCGCACGGGGTTCTCCTCGCTCAATCCCTCCGTCGCGCGGATCTTGGCCTGTTCCAGGCCACCGTGGGCGGCGAAGTAATCGCTGGCGTAGCCCTCGGCGCCAGCGCGGCAGAGCTTGGTGCCCTCAGTGAGGCCCTTAATCAAGCCAAGGTCTCGCGGGGAGTCGGATTGCCTCCACCAAGGCCCGTCCCTCCAGCCCGCTCCGCCGTCGTTGGAGTATCTCCTGCTGGTGTTCTCCTGGCCACGCTGGATGACCATTAACTCGCCGCCCTCGACCTGAGACATGACGCGCGAGAAGGTGCCGTAGATCAAGGGGTCAAGGGAGGGATATCCGACCATGTCATGAGTGATGTGAATGAGCAGACGTTCATGTGAGCTGATCGGGGGCGCGAGGGTGTGGAGGATGTTCGTAAAGGTAGGAAGGGCCTGCTGGCGGAGGTTGTCTCCTGTAGGGGTGATGTTAGTTTATATAGATCACACAATGCGACGCCTCATGACTTACCGAGAGCTCTCAAGCCACCCACGTTTCCGCGAACCTGCTCTGCCCACTTCTTGGCCTCCTCGTTCTTCTGAATCTCCTTCACTGCAGCCTCGGCCTGCTTTTGGGCAGCAGACATGGCAGCGGTCGCGGTAGAGAAGACACTTCCCCACCAGCCACCCCCAGCAGCGGGGACGGCGGCAGCTGCAGCTGCAGCAGAGGTGGAAGCGGCGGCGGGTTGCTCAGTAGGCTTCTTTTCGGAATCCTGGAGATCGGAGCTGGTGGCACTGGGAGTGAAGCTCGCGCGGAGGGATCGGGCGCTATCGGTAGACTTGCGAGGGGCCGCAGCCTTGTCGTCGGTGGTGGGCGTGGCTGAGCGTCGAGGAGGACCCTTTGCGGCCGTCTCCTTGATACGGGGCGTGTGCGGACGCGAGGGTTGCTCGAGATCCTTTTCGAGCTCGGCGAGAATGTCCTGGTCGGCCATTGCCTTGGAGGCGGCGGTGGTGGGTTTGCCGCCCTTCTTCTCGAGCGACTTCTTTGGAGCAGCATTGTTGCCGCTAATGCCTTCGAAGAGGTCGTCGATATCGTCGCCGGCGGCGGGGGCCTTGTTCTTCTTGGAGGCCATGGTGGTGGTTGTTGATGTTTTGGGATGTGAGAGGTGATGTTGCGGGGCAGACGTCACAAGCTAGGTACCTACCTACCTAAGTAAAGCACCCTACTGTTCTCGGGCTAATTGCTAGGTGCTACGTTCGGGTAAAGGCGCCTCGAGGTTATGAGGGATGGATGCTCGGGAAGCTGAGTCAGGGACCACTAGGGAGAAGGACAAATTGGACGAGCAGCGCAATAAAAAAGCATAGATAGTAACAGAAACTCCGATGGTGCTGCCCGCAGAGAAGATGAGATGTGTTGTTGTGTTGCAGTGGTATCACAGTCAACATCGGGGTTCATGGAGCACGACAGTGGACAGTGGATTGAAAAGACACCCGGCCACCTAGGCACGTCCATCTGGCAGCTGGAGACGTGCATCATCAGGGCCCCAGGGACATGCATCAAGCGGAGAGAAAAGGCCGCGCTAGTCTGGACTTGGTATGGCTTCAAATTTGGAGCTCTCATTGGTTCGTGGCCCCTGCTCCAATCGCAGTGTCTTCAGCGGACGTATTGCCTGTTTTTTGAGCCCACTGCGACTTACAGCGGGAGGGAGGCGCTGAAAGGGAGCCATTTACAGTGACCTCGGGCCTTGAGCTAGGTACCTTGCCATAACGGGACAGCGCATTGAAACCAGGATCATGAAGGCAGAATAAAGTATTGGATGCGTACCGTCATCTGTTCTCAACAAATGCCACAGCGATGGAAAGAGGAACTTATCGAGATTATTCATACATATAGAAGATTCATATACTTAACTACGTCTATTGGGAAGAATCGGACTTGTCTACCTTACCTTGTTACTACCTTACCTTGAAGGAGCACGCGGGCAGGTCAGGAGGAGAGAGATACGTACCTCTAGCCCGCCGCCCCTCCCCTGTGCCCGCAGTGCCGTTTTTTGCTTGTGGCTTGCTCGGAATCGCAGCGTCCAATGAGGCAGCCGTGGTCACTCCTTCACAGTGTTGCCCCCAGGGGCAGAGAAGTGGCAGCCGGTGGTGCCAGTTGCAACCAGCCCGGCGAAAGAGTCTTGACAGGGTCGGGGCTGCTGGCAAATTCGGATTTGCCCAAAGTAAAGAGAACCTAGCTTGAGTACTAGGCACCGCACGCCAGCCGCCTCATCTCAGAAGGCTGCGGATGCCGCCGTACTGGACTCTTATTTACTACTGACTTAGCAAGTGGCAGCCAGCCAGAAAAGCATCGCCAGCAACAAGAAGGGCGTCGGCCATCTCTCTTCATATTGCGGCCTTGATATTCCCCATCTTCCATCTCGTCCGCCTCTCCAAACAATAATCGACGTCTTCGTCTCCTCGACACGTTTCTTTGAGAGGCACTCGTTTTTTCCGCCAGCATCCTACACGGCGCGCATTCCAAGCCCAACTTATTTTTCTCTTTCCCTGACCTGTCCCTTTCCTTTTCCCCCGAATTACCGGCTCAGCCAGGAAAAGAAAACCAGGGAAAATACGAAAAAAAAGACAAAAAAAAAAACAGGACTGGACAGGACCTGAACACACACACACACACACTGGACTCCTCACCTCACATTACAGCACTGCAGAGTCAAGGGTACCTGCCGCAAGGTACCTCGCCTTTCCTGCCAACAGCAACGCCCAGTCAAGTCCAAGCAGCTGGAGAGAGAGAGGGCCACAAGTCAAACCACATCACCACTTGCAGCATCAATCCTGGCTTTGCCCATATTTTTCACCACCGCTGCCGTCCCTTACACCAGCCGCAAATCTCCTTCGAGTCTATAATCGACATCATCCGGTCCTCGCCAGACGCTTTCTCAGCTGTCTGAATGCCTTCTTCCAACCCTCTGTTCTCTCCTCGCGGCTTCCCTTGATCACGCCGTCTACGCACCAATTCTTCTTCGTCGGCCAGCTTAAGTCTCCGTCTTATTTTGATTCTGAACCCCCCCCCCCCGGTCACCTCATCACCACCAACCCTTTTCCCTTCACCTGAACATGGAGCGAGGCTCTCGTGGAGGTCGTGGAGGACGCCGGAAAACTCTTCCCAACTCCAGCTTTCAGTCCGACACAAGCGTCGCCGCCGACTCAACTTCTACCACCATGACGCGCTCTCCCCCAGCAGCTGCCTCACGTACTCCTCAGACGGCACCTCCCAATCGCCGGGGTCCCAAGCCTGCTGCCATGAACAATCCTTCCAGCAGCGCCCTCTCTTCACCCAGCACCGGTGCTCCTGCTCCCGGCAAGGCTCTTAGAAAGAAGTCTCGGACCGGCGCCTTCGAGGGTGTTGGCGATGAAGAAGATGAGACCTTTCGCAAAGGTCCTCACTCATTGCGGAAGCGTACCAGGATCGACTACTCGGCTGCAGACTTTGAGGATGAGCTGCCCGAGATTGCGCTCCCGGCACCCCGCACAGCAACTCGCAAGAGGAGAGCAGAGAGCGAGGTCGCTGATGATGAATACTTCACGCCTGCCTCTCAGAAGCGACGTGCTACTTCGAGAGATTTTTCCGTCGCCAGTCTCCCCGCTGCCCGCCGCCGCACCCCGGCTCGGAAGAACGCCGTCGTCGAACAGCAGTCGTTCTACTCTCAGCCATCGGATGAGGATATCGTCAAAGACACTATCGAGGTCGTTGGCGACTCCTCCGATCTCGTGAGTTCTGATGCCTCGGACCACGGAGAAGATGAGCACGACATCTCCAGTAACCTATCTCTGTCTGAAAAACGTGACCACCACTCTTCGCCAACTCAGCGAAAGACCCAGGCAGTCCATCAGTCTGCGGTCGAACAAAACACCATCAATCATAAGTACAAAGATCAGACTCCTCAATCTCAGCATGTCTCTACTGCTGCTGCTGCTGCCGCCGCCGTCGCCGAGGATATGGACTCCGGCCCGGTGATTGCCCACCCGCAGCCCGTCCGAGTCAACCACGTCTCCATTTTCAACGACACGGCTCCAGCCCAAGAAGGCCGGTCAATCCAAACACATCGCGATGACCTCGCCAAAGATTTTTCATTTCAGCCAAAACGAGAGGCCAGCTCTCCCGTCCGGCCAACGGCCACCGCTCTCCATACTGCGGTCAATCCGGAAACGGCAGAGCCGGCCACCGGACAACGGGTGGTTCTCGGCTCACAGGAAAACTCCGCACCGGCCGTCGTTGCTGACAATCCCGCCGCCACCACCGCTCCCGTCATTACCGTCAACGAAATTCCTATCATCGTACAGTCTCCAGAGCAAATATCAGATTTTTCGACCGAGCCCGCAGTCAACGGCGAAACTGTGAATGGCCATGTTGACGCCACAGAAGATAAGCCCCCGCCTCAGGAACAGCTCCCAAGCCCGGCACTTGCAGCCGAGCCCGACCACGTCAAGGTGTACGAGTCCTTTACCACACAAGCAGAGGATGAAGCCCCGGTTCAGGACCAGATGGATGTTGACGCTACCGAGGAGCCTGTTGCCGGGACGCAGGGAGACGTCACGGCCGAACAGCCCGACGTAGCCCCATCTCCGGAGGAAGTTACTGATCTACCAGAGATCAAGGAGCCGCGGAGGAAGAAGCCACAGTATCCTTGGTCTCATCTGACGCCATACATCCCTGGCGAATATGTCACGCACTCAACTTTTCCTGTCACGGTCGAGGCCTCCGCGCCAACCTCGAATCCCGACGGGCTCGATGCTAACGGCGAGACGGAAAACGCCGAGGAAAACACAGAGCAAGCTGACGCGAATGCCGATGGCCAGCAGATTGACGGCGAAGGCGACGAGGACGCCATTGCCGACGCCGATGGAGACGTTGAAGACATCAACCGTGATGCCGACGGGGAAGACGAGCAGCCGCCTGACGGCCCCATTCAGCAATTATCTCAGGAATCCGGATACAACTCCGAGGCCCCCACACCCGCGCTCACACCCCGTCAAGGATCACCTGCTCTGCCTTCAGTCGCGGTCACTGGCACCAATACTCCAGCTCTCCCGGGACCAAGGCAGCGTCTTAGGAAGCAATACCCCTTCAAGAAAGTGAGGGATCCTGCGGAGTACATGGAGTTTTTGAAGGACACCAAAAAGCTCTCCTACGAAGAACTTTGGGATTTGCTGGCCCAGGTCAATGACACCCTTGTCACTTGGCAGGACGAATACAAGGAATGCACCAAGGTTGTCGACGACCAAGAAAATGCGCAGCGTCGTGCGGCTCAAGATGCCGCCTTCGAAAAGAAGACTGCTGACTTGGAGGCCTTCAGCAAGGTTGAGTCATACATCGAGAAAGACTTCGACGTTCAGGGCTACCGAGCAACCATCAAGGAGAAAGATGCTGGTGTTCTCGAGCAGCGCTGGCAGGATCGAGTTATGGCTAGTGTTTATGGCTTCGAATACGATCCCCATCCCAATAAGGTTGGTAACCAGGACCCAGACGCACAGAGAGACGGCGGTGGAGAGGGTCGGCAACTTCGGAGCCAGCCGCAAGCCAGCGCAAAGGCTGCAGAGGGTGATGGTGTCATCGTCTCCGGCAAGAGGACCCGCAACCCTCCTAAGCTGTTTGACGGCGTGTTACAGGATGACCGCTCCGCAACTCCCGGAGGGAACAAGCCCGGTCCCAAGAGACGAGGCAGGGCCGCCGCCGCCGACAGGTTCTCCACCTCTTTCACCCAAGAAGAGCCAGAGCCGGAGCCGGAGCCGGAGCCGCAAACGATTTCGCCAGCCAAGCCCGGACGCAAGAGAGGCCCGAGAGGCAAGAGAGCCGTCATCGTCGAGTCTGAGCCTAACACACCCGTCCCTGAACAAGATGCCATTGCTCCCCCTCCGCCCGAGCCCGAGCCGCAGGAACCTCCTAAGCGCAAGCGCGGCAGACAGCCCAAGCCCAAGCCTGTCGAAGAACCAGTGCCCGAGCCAGAGGAGAGAACACCCAAGCGGGCCCGCGCAGCGAAGAGACAGTCAAATGGTCACGTACCCGTCCCGGAGACGACGGATGAATCTCGCCCAACCTCTTCGTCTTCTAACGCCACCGTCTCCGACGACGGATCCACGTACGGGCTCCGCCGAAACAAGCGTCAGCGCAACTGGCGAGAAGAGGCTGATGTCGACGAAGAAGCCGTGGAGGCCATGCAGCCCCAAAAACGGCCTCGCATCAGGCTCAACCGGAAGCAGAGCGCACCCGAGTTGGCACCCAAGAAGAGCGTGTCGGAACGCATACTCTCTGATATTCACGACTTCCAATATTCAGCCACTCCTGAGGCCTCGCCGCTGATGATTACCTTCAGGCTTACCGGCAAAGACCACTGGAGTATCAAGAGCGCTTCCACGCCTCGCCAGACGTCGACCGACGTGAGCGAATACAACATGTCCACTCCCAAACCCGCTCCGGTTTCTGCCCCTGCGTCGACCAAGTCTTCGGCTCCCCCGAGCCAGGCCGGCGGCGAAGAGAAGGACTATTCCACCATGACCAAGTCCGAGAAGATGTCAGCCTCTATGAAGAGTAAGTTCCAAGGCCAGCGTTGTCGTCTGAGAGCACAGCTAACACGTCACAGAGCGTTGGCTCAACGGAAGCATGCAAGGCGCCGTCAACAAGAGAAAGGCCACGTTGGCCGCCAAAAAGGCCGCCGCCGCTGCCGCTGAGGCTCAGCAAGTCCAGCAGGCTCAGGTCGCGCAGCAAAAGACGCTGCAATTCCAACATCATACGGGTATCCTCCCCATGCCGCCAAGTCACGGCCCATAAACGAATTCCACGAACGAGACACACGAGACATCATTCCCGCCGAACGGGGGGATGAGGTTCAACCCGCCATCCGAGAGAAATTTCGAGGGCGACAGGCCGCCCTCAATACGAACAACGTTACCAGCATCTGCTTTTCAGCGCATATCTCCTTTTTTTCCCCTAGTCTCTCCCCTTTATCATCAGCATTATATACCCATTCGCTTGACGACTGATCGCATCCGGATGGCGTGGGTCGGGTGGGCATACAAACATGGGACCTGCATCAATCACACAACGATTTAATCAATCTTTCTTCCTTTCGTGTCTGGGTACAAGTACTCAAGCCAGGAGGAGGGATGGGCGGAGGTGGTCCTTTTTTGGGTTTTTTTTATTTTACTCCGAAATCAGCATGGGAAAGCGAGGGCATTCAAATCTTTCTTTTACTGTCGTGTGTTGGAAATGAGACCCCCCCCCAAAAAAGTGTCTAGTACGGATTTTGAGATTTTTTTCTTGCATTGGCGGCAGACGGTCGGCCCCAACCCCATCTATCGGGAAGCTAACGGGATCACGATACCGTCGTTTCACCTTTTCTTCGCTGTTTGTGTGTTTCCAACCTTTTATCTTTTTTTCCTCCCTTCTGGTTTTGTTTTCAGAGCCAGCGAACACGACTGTGTACGCGCTCGATCTCGAGCGATGGTATGGCATTCACAGGGGCGGAGGATTCGGTCAAATCGTACACTATCTGGCCATTTTCGGCCCTAGGGAAAGCTGGTGTTGCGCGGCCTTGCGGAGTGGGGAATTGGGCTCTGGGTTTCTGACTTGAAGAGTCCCGTTGAGACGCCTTCGAAGCGGGTGGTGGCAGCAGCTGGGAAGAGGCTGGTGGTGAGGATAGGGTCGATACTATTGATGAATCTGACCATGATGCCACACTTTTGAGTTCTCGTGAAGATGCGGTATCGTATTGATGTTGGACGTTTGCCTCGGACGCCACATTCAATTAGGGTACCTTGTATAAAGAGACAGACATCGTTGAACTGCTTTCTTCAGAGCAAAGACAATGGGACTCTGGTTTGGTTGTTTTCTAGGCCGGAACCACTTCATCGAGCGTGACGGCTCGAAGCCAGCCGCCCTCTCAACTCGGTGACCGACCAGCCCCTCGTCGAAGCGCACGTCTCTTGGCATCTCTTTCCCTGTTCGATTATTCACCTCCTAGTATTGTATAACAAGCGTCTGATTCAGGTGATGGAGTTATGGCTTCACTAGATGGCCTAAAGGCAGCCAAACCGGCGCTGGCTGATGCCCACGCAGTCCTCAATGGAGCATCCAATCCCATTGCGTTCAGCAGAGCGGGAGTCAACCAGCACCTCTCACACCTTGTTAGAAGAACTTAGCCTTCCTATTGCTTTTGTCGTGGTGTCGCACTTGCATTTAATCCCGGTTTCAAGCTGACTTGTTTTCGTCGACAGTCCCGGCTTTGCCAGTTCGCGCCCCCGTGGTTGATTGCTCAGGCCCACCATCTCATGGCTTGGAGAGAAGCAGCTTCTCAATGGGGGACAACCGAGCATGCAGCCTCGGATGTCAGAAAAGTGTGGGAGTGCCGCCGAAGCGCAAAAGCTTGTTGTCGAACTAAAGCGATCGCGTCATGAATTCTCGTCTTCTTTACGCCCTTTTGACGACTGAATGGAGCACCCTTTTGGCGCGAGGAGGGACCAGGGTGGTCTGCTAGGTGGAAGAAGAGGTATATATCTACCGCCTGGGAATCAAGTAGTGCCTTCTTGGCGCCAACTGTCACAAACGCCGTTCTTCCGGCCTGCGCGGGTTTCGCTACGGGTTGCTGTCCGGTTCCGTCGTTGGTGAAGAGAAGTTAACCCAAATATACGCTGTTCGCTTGCCCAACGTCGACTACCAGGGCCTGTATGCTCGACGAAACAGCGCGTTCAAACGTGACCCTGTCGTGAAGGCAGTTCCGGCCGCTGGCAACTCCGAGCATCGAGATCACAACCTCATTGGAGGACCACCCAACTCGTCTGGAGAGTTTGCGGCTACCGCCCCTGAGCCAACCATAATTAACTTCACTCCCGTTAACAAGCCCAACTCTGTGGCGTCTTCAGAAGTCGATCTGACCGTTGTGGAGGATCAGAGCTCTGTCGAAGACCCGATCCGTCTACTACTGGTATTGTGCAACTACGTTTGTATTAAAGTCCAGTTCCAAGTCGACCTATTTGGCAAAGGAGATTTCAAACCAGATGCTTGATCCGGGAGCCCGGTTGAGGTTCATCATGATCCCGCTGAATGAGTCGATGCGATTCCCGGCACGAAGTCGCTTCGATCGTGGTGGACGAAGACGTCCATGGGGTTCGACAGGTTAAGTAAGCGGATACTCCCAGAACAAGGACGCCTGACGACGTTGAGGTCAGTTGCATGGTTTTCGCATGGGCCTGTGGCCTTGGAAGCGTTTCATGTGTTACATGACGAGTATGGGTCTCTTTAAAGCTGTTCGTGAACGGCACATCAGTGCCGCTGGTTGCTTTGGAGGACGATGACCTCCGCCTCGACACGTTTCTGTAAGGCGACCAAGATCCGTCTACCATCATCTTCGAGAATGTCCCCTGCGCCGATTCATGAAACTGCACATTTGTTTCTTGGCCAATCTGATCTTATACTTCCAAGGCATCGGAGAAAAGGGACGACGTGGTGCGTCGTTACGGCGTCTTACGAGAAGTTTCAAGTGGCTATCGAGAACCAGAGGTGGCCGAATACGCCTGGCTCAATCGAATAGGTAAGACTGCAGGGCACAGCGGACAATCCTATCATGAAGCAATCATTCACCCAATATCACTCTCTGCCTTCTGTATAATCAGTCACTTGCGCATTTGAATAGTAGAAGGAAGCATCGGCCATGCCCGTGGTCAGGACTCAGTTCGGTCGACACTTGAGCCAGTGGCGCTTGTGAATATAAATAAATCATTTTATTGGCCTCACTCATGCCGAAGAAAGCCAAAGATGTCCATCGGGGTTTCAAGCTTCGCAATCGTGATGCACTATGAAGCACTGTTTGTGTTGTGCCTCCCCGTCAGCAGCGTACGTCTCCTACCGCGATGAGTTGAGATGCGCGACAAATGGGCGAGATACCCACGGTATACCCTGAGAGAGAGAGACACTGCTGGATCAAGACACCACTGCTCTGAGCCAGAATTCGAGAAGACGTAGAGCCGTATTTCGAGCTAGAGCCCGGGCATTTAGGCAACCGAGCTCGTCAACCTAAACTGAGGACATGCGACAGGCCATGGAAGCGAACCAAACATACGCGTCCGCCGAGATTTCACCCCCCTTCAAGCTCCGAGCTTATATATAGCAACCATTCCGGTACCGCGAGTGCCGCCGCCGCCGCTGCTGCTGCTGCTGGTGTGTGAGAGAAAGGCCAGGTTGTCGGGCCCGGAGAGCTTTGGGACCACAACACCAAATTCGTCCAAGCCGCTGCTGGTCCAAGGTCCTGGTCCTAGTGGAATAAGTCAGCCAGACTGGCATCCATCCTAGACGATATCATGACGTAGCATACGAAGAGCTTTATAAACCCCAACTTGACTGCATCTCGTCATGTCAAAGCCACCGCAGGCTTGAACTTTCGATATCCACTTTGACGGATCTGGGTTCTCCTCAGGCTTGACTTGGCTAGTTCAGTTGCCATGCCTGGGGTTGTTATTCTAATCTGCAGAGTACCGAGACTCCACGTCTCGCGGTGAGCATAGAGCTACGTGACGGTCGCGAGAGGATTACTCACAGTGTTTCAGTATGTCACGCGAGAAACAAAGCCGGATAACGAAATTTCCCCAGACATCGAAACATCACGTCTGACGATCTCGTCAACCGGGTATTTCCACAAAGCTGTGTGCTGAAAGCAGTGCTCTTCACTACTGAACTTGAGGAAAACCATATCTGTGGGCCATTTCATCTCCCTAGGTAAGATAATAAGAAGGTGGGACATTTTAACTTATAATAGATCTTAGCTTCAATAACATGCTGAAAAATAAAACTCTCGTATTCACCTCCTTGACTTTTCAGCATTCTTGAAGCAGCGGTTTCAAGTGACACGAAGAAACTTATATAAACTGGGCTGCTTGCAGAAAGTTTGCAAGAGACAGCCCACCCTCTAGGATAGAAATCATTCTGTTTTCTTGCTGAATATATACGTCATCCTGTTAGATCTGTTCATCTTTGCATTATGCTAGCTATTAGATAGCTTGTCGTGCTTGCAAGTTAGTATGTTTTGATAATAAACAATACCCGAAAGACATCAGGGACGAGTAACGCCGATGTCAACATTGTGTGAAGATACTACCGCCTGGAACCCTCCAACGCCCACAAAAACCCCAACTAGACCAGTTAGCTTCTTTTAGATTAGAACTAATACACCTACAGGCTATATCCTATAACTCTCCCCCAACTGCGAGGCTTCACAGTTTAATATAGTATTGCTATTAGTATCTAAACTAACTAAGCGTTTTCTTGTTAGCCTCAAACGTAACATTGATGCCGAAAGCCCCGCTTCGATATTCAAGGATCTTCGCACTCGCCTGCTGTCTAATACCTTAGTCGTCTAGTTCTCTCTTCCGAATTTCGATCTGGAGCTCTGTTTAAAGGAAGAGCTGTATACGTTTTATCAATGTGCTCGTTGATGGGCTATGGAGCAGGATATTTGACGTAAGGGTAGGGACTTGGCTGGGTTAATCAGTCTGTGAGATTTCTAGGGCGCAAACTATACGGGTAGTTTATGGTGGCGGATTGTGTCATTGAGATGAGATTATCTATCTAAGTTGCCTCGACTTTGGAGCTTGTGGTCCATCCCGGACTAGTCATGCGGCATCGTCGCCTGTCTGGATTGCCTGCTCTACAAGTCTCTAAGAGATGAAGGGTGGACTTTTATGAGCATCTCACGGCCGATATGATGCACTGAAAATGATGACGTCCTCTTCTGCTCCTCCTCTGTCTGGGAGCTTTTTGTGTTGTAATCGGCAGCTTTGAGAATTCCCTCTCACAGTATTGACGATGATATCGAGATTTAGATTTTCCCAAGATCAATGTGTTTCGTGCAACCCCTTCCATGCGAATCACAGGCAGCAAAGGAAGCGATTTGCTTGTAAAGCTACGACATCATGAAACATGTCAGCATACTTACACCAAAACGTGAAACCGGACCTGTGGACATAGCATGAACATAGGTGTTGATAAGTCGACGAGAAAATATCAAGTGTATTAATCAAGCACAGCTCAATTTTCAAATACTCCATTTCCGTGTCTTCAAACGCCAGTCGGTTCCCACGAGTTTTCAATCATCCCTCGACGAGGCACAGGAGGACAGTGAATAGCTGGACTCCCCGTCGGTTCTGACGCTGAAGGCGTGAGCTCAATGAATAACCTCAACCGCAAATGGAGATTACTGTCTCTAGTAACTTGCAATTTAGATGCGGGAATACTGCTTTGAATATCACAGGTAGCCTGTTGGGATACTCGGAATGGGTTTGAATGGATAGTAACGAACCGCTTTCGAGACCTGGAGCGTGAAGGACCGATACGTTTACCAGACTTTGGCAAAACACCAATGAAGTCGCTAAATCCCGTGAACACAATTCAAAAACATTAGCCATGGCTTTCTGTCGTTGAGAAATACGGCATACCTGAGCATTCTACGTGCTCCCCCTCCTCGAAATTTACAACGGCGCTGAGCGAAATCCAAAAGTCACACCTCACTTTACGTGCCTTTAATCAAACCTGCATCGCATGGAGAAATATTAGGTATCTTTGCATCGTTTTTTGCAACACTGCTCAGGATCTGCTGTGAAGCCAGTGTGGTTAGTGTTTGACGAGATGTATACAAGCCTTACTATTGGCCGCCAGTGATATCCCAGAGCAGGTCAACTAACCCGCAACCCAGCGAACGTATCTTGCATTCAGCTTGACGCCGATCGGGGTTTTTCCACTTCCAGCAACACTCAAATAACGTCTTACCTTTATCTGCGGCGAGGGACTTCCAAGGTGGTTGGTCTTGGCACAACCAATCGCACTCAACGTTCGCTCGCACTGCCTCAATGATCGCCGTCATTCACTGCATTTTTAACCCCTATCAAGAGGACGACAGCAACCATGGTGGAAGAGGTGATGGTTATGTCATGCTCTCATTAGAGTGTTTGAATCACGCCTTGCAGCAGACACGACTTCGAAGGTTGCGACTGGGCGGCCGCCAAGGAACCTGGTTCGAGATGAGGACGAGTCACGCAGGATCGTGTAATTTCCCTCCATGCAGTGGCCATCATCTCAACAAGTCCAGACCTCTTCCGTCTTTTGACATGCACCACGTAATCGACAGGAGCTTTCCAGTACGTACCGGGCGGCAGCACCAACATAAGAGATTCCCAAAGGTGACGCGGAGCAGGTGTTTAACGTGCGCAAAGAATCGGATTTTTGTATCTCTCCTGTATGCGAAATGCCTGGTATGAATTTCTTTCCCTGTACACGCCACAGCCGAAATGCAGAGCCCAGCGAGGAAACAAAAATAGAAAACCAGGCCCATCAACCCTCTTCTTCATTCATTGACCTATCTTCCCGGTGCCGGGTGTATGTGCCGCGCCTCGGGAACAAAGGCAGGGGTGGTAAATCCTCATTCGCCCATGGTTCGCACCGGTTGACCTAATCCGTAGCCATAACGTCGTCCTTTTCGCCCTTTTTTTATGCTTTGCAGAAAAAAACTCCCTTTACATAACGACACCGGAGTTGCTGGCAATACGCTGTGGGAAACGTGTTAGCTCATGCTCGATCATGGCTGGGTCAGGCGTGACTTACGGGCCAGAGCTCGGCGGCCTCCTTACCGACGGGGCCGGTGATGGCAGAACCCTTCATCTCACCCTTGGGGTTGACGATCTGTTTTGGACGCGTTTAGCTTGTTGCTCTTGGTTTTTCTACGAAAGTACGCGGGAGAAGGCAGGTTGGCGGTCTTGCGACGGCATCACCCCAGTGCCCCTATTCCCCGACACACAGCAGAAATGTACTTACGACACCAGCGTTGTCCTCGAAGTACAGGAAGACACCGTCGAAGCGCTTCCAGGGCTTGGACTGGCGGACGATGACGGCGGGGTGGACCTTCTTGCGGAGCTCAGGCTTTCCCTTCTTGACGGTGGCCATGACCATGTCGCCGACACCACCGGCGGGCAGTCTGTTGAGGCGGGCACCGGTACCCTTGACGGAGATGATGTACAGGTTGCGAGCACCCGAGTTGTCCGCGCAGTTCATGACGGCACCGCTGTGCACCAAGTCAGTCCTCGTTCCTTCGAGTGCGCTCTCCTCCCGCGGGAAAGAGAGCTTAAGTGTGGGAGTTTTCGTACACGGGGAGACCGAGGGTCATCTTAAGCTTGCCACCAGGGGCACCACGACTGTGAGACTCTAGTCAGCATCTCTGCATTTAAGACTTTTTCGTTTCTATTCCTCCATCGACATTCGCGGCTTTCGGCATCGGCAATCGGCGGGCGGGCATATGGTCGGTTTCGCAGGATTCCTGTCCCAAAGTCGTGTCGCATTCGTTTTTATGTCGCAGTCGAAGCCCTTTCAAACGTTCCATCACCGACTTGTCGAAATTTCCCAGCATCGGATGCTTTCCTCCTCTTTCCCTGCATCGTGATGTCTGTCGTTTCGATGCTTCGCCCGCCCGGGTTGCTAAGTGCCTGTCCTTGCTCCCGCCGGCGGGGAGAAGGCGCCGGGGGAAAAAATGCATTCGGTAATTCGAGGTGAACGGTAGCGACTTACGAGAGCTTGGCCATTGTGTCGGTTTGGGGGTGTCGAATTCAACAACTGGTGGCCTCGAAGGATGGTTGGATGGGCGTCGATGGTATCGCTGGAAATTTTCCCTCTACTGAGATGTTTTTGCGTGTGGGGGGGAAATTTCGTAGGGTTTCTGGGAAGCGAGTGCGACTCGTGCGAGTCACGTGGAGATTAGATAAGACGAAGGCCAATTCGATCTGCCCGGTGTGGGGGTTTTATGACTCATCCATCTATCCCCTTGGGCGGGGAATAAATTGCAGTGCATGGGATAGGTTGCATGAATCTGCGATGTCTTACACCCCTCTCCCAAGGGTACGTCCCTGAGGAAGGCACTGCCTCATGCCCGGTGCCCAGACGATGTTCAACCAGGGTAGGCAATGATTAATGTTTGATCAGGATTCCCTTTTACACAACAAGGCCGCACTGATGTCGAAGATCTGGCATATGTATTGAGAGGTTCGCCAAGTTACACTGTTGTTAGGCTCTGTTATCAATTTCAACGCTTGTCGGTCTCTCTTCCAGCCTCGTCCAATCATATCATATCTCCATTGAGCGCGTAATCGTAACTACTAGCTATTTCGACTAGTCATCCGAAAAGGACTATGTATGAAAGATGGGGTCATCGCTAAAGGTCGCAAAGCGCTGTTGGGCCAAGTTGCTGGTGATGGTCAAAGTTTGATGGTTCAACATCCGCTTTTAGAGTATCAGCGGGGGACAAGCCTTTGCGAATCAGAAATTCATTATACTGCAGCATGCAAGCGCCACTTTATTGTTCCAAGTAACGATGCCTCCAATTTTCTCCTTGTGTATATTCAAAATGCCGTTAATTTGATTCTTGAGATTCAGACCTGGCATCATAGGTTGACGTGACGTCATCGGAAGGTTGAACATCGGCGAGACAAACTGCTCGATAGAATCTCGATAGAAAAGCAATGGGAATTTAAATGGGAGGTTTACTCTCAGCTTCATATCCGAGGACCAAAACACAAAGCAGGAATTACGGATGCTTTCGAAACCAGATCAAAGTTCCCTTTGAAGAGCGTATGTTAGATAATGTTAAGAGTTTTTCTAGTTTTGCTGTCAATACCCTTTCGACGTCGATGGGATTGACCGGACTTGGTTCAAACAACCCTAGCCGGGAAACCACACATACGAAAGGATTGGTTTTAAGGCCGGGGAGTTCTTTCGCTCAGCCAACCGTTTCATCCTCTCTCGTGGCTAAGGTACCTCGGTTCTCTCTCCACGTCTTCAGCCCATACTCGAGACCACGCTTAAGCAAATACGCAATAATCTGACCTGCGACCCCCCCAAGGATAGCCGCAATCGCGGTTTCCCCAAACCGCTCTTCAAAACAACTCTGCCACTTATCCAAGCCCGTCTTGCCCGTATCTAACGTGGCCGGGCACCATCCTGACGGTCCCTGCCTAGCAAGCCGCCATATCCAGAGGCCTAAATAACCATGGCAGGTGATGAGAGCAGTTAGAATTACTGCCAACAAGCCTTCCTGCCATCCTAGGTCGCGGAGGCTGCGGACGAGGTGTGATATCTGGGTGTTGAAGGAGTACGAAACCCGGGGTTCTTCGACGTCGACGACGGGGCCAGGTTTGTCATTAGGGTAAGGTAGCTTTTCGGATGACATATGAGATGGATGAGAGTTCGATAAGGTTGTTAATGATTGATGTACGTGTGTCTTTCGACGAGGCTAGTTTGATTATGAGAAGTTATGGCTGAAGTCGGCACAGGAGGACGGGCAAGAGGACGTCAATGGTCTTTTTCTTTCGTTACAAAGATGAGGCCTGCCGCTTTTGTGTGGCTGAGAAAGCTGCTCCTTGAACACCTTTAGTGATGGGACTATGGTTTATTGCATCCAGGCAAGCCCTCGCCACGATGAGCTATACCCCAAGCCGCCTAAACGGCAAACGGCGCCCGGGCAAAAAGCGCCACACTAATCCTCCTCCAAGGGGGGCGGGGCTCGGGCAACAGCCAAGAGTCAGTGGCTGTCAAGCTGATGACCGTCATTGGGGGTTCGATGAGGCTTCCACATAATGTCTTGCAGGCGGCGGCGGCCTCACTGCAATATTATCCTCTCTCGAGGGAGGACGCTAATAGCTGACAGGTAGGAAATGCGTACCTGGAAACCTCGCCACCACGTCCTGGCCTCACGCCCTCGTTCTCCTCCTCCATCTCAAACATTCCTCGGTACAAAACACAACCACGGCCCCCAAGAACCCCCAAGAAATAACCTCACCAAACCAAGCTGCCAGCCTCCTCCACACCGCCATCCTCAGAAGCCGGAAACACAGCCGCCATGGCATCTCCCAGCCCGGCGGCGGCCGGGTCCATCTCTTCCTGCCGTCCGCCTCCAAGAGCAGGAACGTGATGCTCCGGAGCGTGAGGTAGGTCATGTACGCGACGTAGATGAAGTAGATTGCCCACGCGATGTCGCGAAGGTTGAGGATAGAGGGGTGGCGGATGAGGTAGGTCGCGCGGGTGAGTATTTCTTGTGGTGTGTAGCGACGGCCTTGGCTGGTTAGGTGGCTGTTTATGATGGTCGGCATGGTTGAAGGTTGCAATTCGTATCGCTTGAAAAAATTGAATTAGAGTGAAAAAAAAAAGTCGACAGGCTTTGTCGCAGTGTGATATGAGTGTGATGAGTTGACGCCATCGTTATCGTATGGTGTCGGGCTGATTGAGGACAGGCACAGCGCTGTGCCGTAGGCCCACCAGACCACAGTCCGGGATCCCGCTGCTGCCTGCCTAGGTTGTTGTTTCGAGCAAGTCACCGCTAATCGAACATCGAGAGGCCGCAAATGTGCACGCAAGCAAACACGCATATGCACACACGAATTTGTGAAAAGATAAAAATGCCTTCATTACGTTTGGGGTATCCGAGCAAACGTAATGGGGGTATTCGAGAAGAGAAGAAGCCATTGCGGATCTACCGGGATGGCCTCTAGGCGAATCATGCAAAGACAACCAAATTTCCCAAAACCCAAGCAACAATAATTGCAAGTGCAAGTCCGATAAAATCAATTGAACGCCGATAACTCCCGCTTTCTTCCTAGCTTGATGGTGAAGAAGGTTGTGGATCGCTAGCCTTGGGTTCCACGTCCTTTGCATCGGCATTGGGACGCACGCTCTGCGGATTCGAGAAGACGTCCTTCGGGTCCCAAGCGGCCTTGATGCGTTCGAGAGCAGGCAGATTCGTACCCCAATACTTTTCCTGCGCGTCCTCTAGCGTCGGATCCACGTAGCCGGCGTACGTGCTCAGATCATTCGGGCTTGCGTTACGAATCGTTGACGCGACACCGGACATGAAGTCCTTGGTTTTCTGGCTGAGGGTGGGCATACCGACGCCGTAGCCTTGGCAGAACATGATCTTGTCGCGATGACGGTAGGAAGTCGCGTTCATGGGCACATCATTGATGGCGCCGCCTGTGACATCGAAGATGAGGAACCAGATGAGGGTTCCGCGATCGGCGCCATCGATGTAGTCCATCAGGTCTTGTATGCCTTGTTCCGGCAGCAGGTCGTCACGGGCAAAGGCGAGGCTTTTGGCTGTAAATGGCGACTGGACCTCGCTTAGCCAGAGAGCTGCATCCTGCGCCTTCTGCGCGACATCTCCGAGCCAGTCGTTAACCACGACCGAGACCTTCCCGGCCGGCATGCGGTCGGGGATGCCAGTTTTCTTGAATTCGTCCTCAGTGCCGTAAAAGGTTGCAGAGATGATGACGCCGAGCTCCTGCATGACGAACTCGCTACTGAAACGGCGGTCGAGATCGGGATCGGTGATGAGGTCCTGCCATTGCTTGAAAACCGGAGCGAGGTCGCGATGGCGGGCGAACGTGACGGCGTAGGAATACTGGACCACATCGCCGGGCTCCGGGTGGGTCTTGACGACGAACTCGGTGATGACGCCGAAGCCGGCGCCGGCGCCCTTGAGAGCAAAGAAGAGATCCGAATTCTGGGTCTCGCTTGCGCGCTGGACCTTGCCGTCTGCGGTGACGACCTCGACTTCGAGGACGTGGTCGAGGCAGCTTCCCCACATTCGTGAACTTGGACCTAGGCCGCCCTATTTTTTCACCATATTGCATTAGCACGGCGCAGATGCAGAGGTGAGACCGGCCGCCACCTCACGCGGCTGTCCATCTGCGGGGTTGGGACTTACGATGGTGGCATGGCCTCCGATGCCTACTCCCGGGCATGTGCCGTGGGACATGGCACGTTTCCCGTTGTCGTGCAGCTTCTCGGTCACGTCGTGCAGCTTGTGGCCTCCGCCGATGGTCGCCTGCCAGGTATCTGTGTCCATGGAGAAATGCTGCATATTGGCGAGATCGATGACCAGGGCATCATCGGTGCCGCCTAGGCCAAAGTTGCTATGAGGAGCATGTAAGTCTTGGGTAGGGTATAGATGGCGATGGGGTTTATGACGACTTACGCGTAGGAATGCCCGCCTGACTTGGGCTGTACTTTGACGTTGTTGTCGGCGGCACACTTGACGAAGCCGGCCACATCTTCCCTCGTCGAGGGCTTTGTGACGGCAATGGGCTTGACGGGAATATCAAGATTGTACGGCTTCACCCAGTTAATCTGGTAAAGAGGGTCGCTCGGGTAGCCAACGCAGGATGACCTTCCATCGCAGACCTTGTCGAGACAGGTCGCCAACGGGCTGCTGGGCTTCTGTCCCATGATTTCGCCGGTGAAGATAAGAAACGCCACAGATGATGATATCTGCAAGGCGCGGATAGGATGGAGGTAGACACGGCGGGGACGTGATCAACAGGTCAAGAAGCTCTCGGGAAGACCAGGTTTATACATGTGTGTTTTGGCTTGTTGGGACAATTCTGGTCCAGACCCTCCCGCCTTTTCGGGCTCGTCGACGGCGAATCGACGAAAGAAGTGCCCAGCTCCGGAATGCCCCGATACTCGGGGAGCGGCGCTGGGCCACAGAGTAGGCAGTTGATAATCCCATCGTACGTATGCGCTGTCTGCCATTTTGCCATCGGTATGTCACCTCCGCTAGGTACCTGGTTAACCCTGCCGTCCGAGGAAAAGTTCAGGCATGGCTAATGCATGGCAGGTTGGACTCCAACGGACGGCCAATGGGTGGTCGTTCTCGAGGGTTAAGGATTGCCACTGGTTCCCAACTGGACAGGAAAGAGGACTGCGGATAACACCTTCGAGATGTCCTCAAACCGAACGTCATCCGCGAGGGCTCTGTCCCTGCTTCTCGTGCCTGGCAAGCGTGGAGCTGGTCATCGCTTGGAACGAGCCAGTCAGCGCGATGGGCATGGCTAGCAGGAACGGCAAACCAAGCTTGTTTGGCGGGGGTGGAGTGGCATGGCAAGATGTCAAACGAAGTCAATAGGCCTGCGTGAAATCTTGGCGGTCGAGGGGCTTTCTCATGCAGACATGGGAAAGGTGCGCTGGAGTGCGGTTGAGATGCGCGAGGGAAGGTGACGAAGAGGGGAAAGGTGGCGGCGCATCAAGAGCCACTGGGGCGCACGCGAGTTGGGTGGGTATGGCGGTGCACCAATGCACCAATTTGGGGTCGTACTTTTACAACGGCTTGTATCACTTTTCGATGTTGGCCGCGGCTTCTAGAGTCGCGAGTGGATGACGGGGGAAATATCGATTTTGATACTTGGTAATAGAGAATTGGGCTTTTAAATGTTCTCGGTCTGTGGTCATCAAAGAGCGGCTGAGTGCCCAGCAGATTCTGTTTCCAGAACTTGATCATCATCCTTCACTTCAATGGACACGTACTTTTATATGTACAGTAAGGCCATTTGAGTCCCACTGAACATCTCACATGAAATGGAAGGCTGAATGAGCAAAGGGGCCAGATGAATCGTCCAATCTAGAAATGCGATAGTTTCCTGAAGGTGAGATGGAAGTTTCAAATCCATCTCAATCTTCAGCCCCAAAGTATCAGGTGACCGTTCATCCCGTGCTGGCATCTTCGTCTCACACGTCTCACATCCTACCACTTCATTGTGAGAAGTGCCAATTTCATCTCACATCCTCACTAGGGTACGATTCTGATTTAATTGCCTTTAATAGGAGCAAGTCTATACCACTTTTTCAGTGTTCTCATAGAATGGTGTCATTCCATGTTTAGAACCTAACTCAGTGAGTAGGTAATTAAGTGAGGGAACATGAGACGTTCCTGCAGGCTCCCAGCTGAGTACCGTGCGCGTACAGTGCATTGGTCATGCTCAAGCTCAGTAGGGTAAGGCGCTGACGCGGTCAGGTCGTTCTTCCCCCGACCCCCTCTGAAAACTCAGTAACACTGTGAATTATATCCATTTTCTACTGTACGTGGCTGCCTGATGCGGACGGGCGACCGAACGTCACCAACTTCGTGATACCCTCTTTTCTGCAACTCTCTGAGACACCACCTTATCCAGACGCCTCGCACCAGCATCATAAGTCCATCTCTATACGATCCTCCGCCGTCTCATCTCCCACGATTATTGCCGACGCGGTCTTCGAGGGGGGAATTGCCACATGGTTTTCGGCGTGCTCCAACCCCTCCTTAAGGCATCACGGTCCAACATTCCACATCCTGTCCACGCAGTCGTTTGAATCACGTGTCTTGAAACGGACAAAAATAGAAGAAGCTGTCACCAGATACGCCGGAAAGTCGCACCGTCAGCCCCATCAATCCCACATCCTGCTGCAAGGCGTCACTTTCAGCATCCTCAACACTTCTCGTCTGCAACGATCCTTTTTTGACAGGCCGAAGTCACCCCAAGAGCAAGAGGCCTGACTCGGCCCTACAGAAGCGTACCACGGTGCCAACCCCCAACCCGCCATCGTTATGGTTCACGACCACGCCATGACTACACCGCCGGTATGGCGGCCGCTCCCTTTGGTGTCGGGTTTACCCAATCTGTTGGTCTCGACAACTTTCTCTTCCACGGCTTACACTATCCATGTAACCGACATGGCCAACATTTGGGCCGAGTCTATGGACCGCAAGGCAATATACCAACGAAGTCTGAACGAGTCAACAAGTATCGACCCGACTGATGGTCTGAACAACATGCGCGCCTTTCTGTCGAAAATCAGATCCGTCTTTGATGCCTCGCACGAAGACCACGACAGATCTTCCATGACACTTTCTACAAGTCCTAGCAAAGAGGCCGGCAAAGATGGCCTAAACATGCGGATCACCTGCGAACTGGAGAACATGCAACCTCTAGAGTGGCCCGTGTACCTACAAAAATGCCCCCAGTCGAAACTCGCAACCGAGCTCGTCCTCCCCATCACTCGTGCGGACTCTGCCAAGACACGCCAGATCGATTCGCTTCTTACCATCATCAAGCAAAAGGACACCGTCATTACCAAGCTTCTCGATAAACTTGAGGCCACGGGAACTCGCCTGGAAAATGTCTTCACTGCTCTCTCAGCTAAGCAGAAGCCTACGAGGCAAATGGCCCAGGAAAAGGTCAAAGGCCTGGCGCCCTTCCGACTTGATGAGTGGAAAGGTCAGATAGATGGTGGCGAAGAAGACTTGGCAGTCGTAATACAGGACGTCTTCGGTGTATCTGGTCTCGAGTATCGGCATCCTACCGACGATGAGAATTTGCTCTTGGACGATTGGTGGACCAAGACGGAGTCATTGCCTGTTCCCATTGTTGGCCCGAAGACCAAGACCACACAATCTACACCAGAGGGTAGTCCGCCCGAGGCCCAGAATGGACGGTTTGACGACAAAGAGACCGAAAGCGGCACCCGAGCAGAGGATGACGATGATGATTTCCAGGTCCAGTCAACTCCGCCTCATTTGATGTCTTCCCGCGGTCGGCCCGCAGCTGCCACGACCACGACAGCTGTTGCAGACGGGTGTGACAGCATTGAGGATGAGGATGCCTCGCAAATTCCGGACAGCGTACCCGTGCCCCCACAAGAACTCGAGATCCATTCCACGCGCCTTGGGACGATAGGAAAGAGGCGGCAACCCACGCCGTCTCCTCCTCCGGCTCCGAGGGACTCAAAACCGGAAGGCTCCGAGACTGAAACAGAGTCTGAGGACGATGGCGCAGCGGCAGCGGCAGGGGCAACACCTTCGTCTCCGCTCAAAGAAACTATGCCCGAGCGGTCAATAACTTCCAGGGGCCTCGGGCAGATTGGAGGTGTAAAGCGACGATCAATAACACCAGAACCGCCGAAGAAGGCAGACTCGCCGAAGAAAGGTGGACTCGGTCGCATCGGTGGAGGAGCACGTCACTCCAAGTCTCCCGAGCCACCGAAGAAAGCCGGACTGGGACGCATCGGCGGCGGTGCTCCTTCATCGAGGACACCCGAACCCGAGACGGAAAACAGGGGCCGACAAAGGACCGAGTCAAAACCGCAAGAAAAACCCAGAGAGACCTCGCAGGAAAGGGCAAATCGGAAGCGAGAAGAGCTGGAGAAGGAACTGCAAAGGAAGGCTGCGTCGGGGCCGGCACGGAAGAAACGGAAGTTTTGATTCGAACCGATTGACAGATACCCCAAAAATGCAATAGTGTTTGGCGAATGACGCCCGAGAGACATAAGATATGCCCAGACGACCAGATTGTACGAGGTGGCTCAGAATATCAAGCCCAAGACATAGTCCATCGGCTCTCCATCGTTTCAGTACCACCGCGGAGGCAGGCATCCTGATCTTGACGTAGGAACTTTCAAGGGCCAAGACAGAGTATTCGGCGGAACCCGAAGCAAAGCCGGACAGGGTAGGTGCACTTCAGAATCACCGGCGTGGGACCGGTGCTAACCTTCTCACAATGCGTTCTCAGATGCGGCTCCTATCCATATTAACCCGACTCGGCCTATTCTTCAACACACATCGTCGCAGCGCGAAGTACCCTGACTCACCCATTTCGGAACTGTTAGTAGAAGGCTCCCATAACGGGCCGACACGCTCTTCCAGTCAATGCTTCTTGTCCAACCCTGGATGTTCGTTGCCGCGACCCGGCCAAAAGTCATAGGCTCCAGCACCTCTGCGTGGGGAGTTTCACTTATTGAATCAAGTTCGAGTCCCTGATGTGGTGTCACCGGAAGTTGAAGAAACGACGACCGATCCCATCACACAGCCTGAATTGCGGGGGCTTATCGAAAGCGTTTCCGTTTAGGAATTTCAAAGCACTCAGAATTGGGGCCACAATAGACTAGCAACGACATGCTCGGGCATGAGAGCGGGCTTAACGTCCTCGGCTCAGCAATAACCTGGGAACACTCCGGCGGCTCAGTGTCGACCGTCTTGACCTCGCACTCAACTTTCTTGCGGCTCCAACTCGGAATCACGAGGCTGTGTGCTACGTGAGCCAGTCTTCATCATACCCGGGGCTACTCATATCCACGTGGTCCAGGAGGAAGATGTCGAACACAGACTAGCCGGTGTCTCGTCTGTTCCACCTTGGCGTGATTCACGGGAGTTGGTCGCCTTTCAGGGTCAGGCAAGTGGAAATCTTCGTAATCTACGTGATCTCCACTCGGCCTTACAGCAAAAGCCAGTACCTCTTTTGGTGGTCGACTGCGACGGCCAGAACAGGAGTCAAGGACGAAAACAGTGCTCCGCAAGTCAGCGAGTCCCGAACCTTGCTTGTCTCGTCTATGGCACGTCTACGGCGGCAAAGTCTCGCGGCTAGGTCGTGTTTGGATTTCTCTGACTTTCCCAAGAGACCAATAATTGGGAATATTGACACAAAGACCATCACGGCTTAACTCCCGACCGGAACCTCTACTTGCGACCCGCATCCCGTCCGTCCGTGTCATCAAATCGGCGGCCCGCGATGCGACCATGCAACGTCGCGCCAGACAGAAAGACGACCTGCATTTTGATGTAACGGGAGCGATTCGACCCCCAAAAGATGCTCTGAAGATTGCAAAAACGACGTCGCATATGCACGAAGTGGGACGGCTGATGTCCCATACCCACCAATACACTGAGCTTCTCCGGTCTTGCTGCATGGCAAGCCTTGCGGGAGCATGCTGGACCGGACCATGACGCGGTGGCCCGTCCCGTCATTTTGTGGGCTTGCTTTTTCGGCATCATCGTGCGCCCCGTCATCACCGGACACCTACTTGCAGATGCATACTCTGGCGGGGAGAAGCCGAGCTCAATCTGGATTCTGATGGCGAAATTGCTTGTGGCAATGAGACGCTACCTTGTCTGATGAGGAAATCCGGATTGCGAGGACGAGCAAACGGGTCGTAAACGGGCATCGCTGCTAGACAAATACACAGCACGGCACAGGATATCCGACGCCAGGACGCTTGTCGGGCTGTATTCGTGGGATGATATCGAAACCAAACCGCGATGGGTAGGAGCAGCGTCTCCATTGATCGAGTCGCAGCAGTCGCGTCAGGCCATATCGACGATTTGTCCAGCTTGAACAAACAGAGCTACCTTCGATACCTCCGAACAGCTCGTTGGCAGCGGCAGAAAAATACCCAAAGCCAGAGCCCAACAGCATCGAGTACAGGGTCCAGATCGATCTGATCAGATTGCATTGGGTTCTAGATATGAGCAGTGAGCTTCAGGACAGAAGTCTGCTTCCGGTCACGCATGCTTGAATTTGAACGCTTTTCTGAGAATCGGCCGATGATTACGACTGATCCGAGGCGTCCGTCACTCGAGCTGGAGTGTTGTAGGCGTCGTTTTACCAAAAACCACTCTTCAGAATGATGCGCCGAGCAAGTTACCTGTCAGAATCCATTACTAGTCTTCCTGTCTTGTGATATCGGATTTAGGTTAGCATCATGTCTCCTAGACGACCTCGTATAACCGTACTTCGTCGATGAGGTCTTCATTTCATTTGGAGGGGAAACCAGAGCCGAGGATGAACCGGCTCAACTGCGACTTATCTTTGTAGTATGTCGATCCCATGCTTTGTGCTACACACTGAGCAATACAACGTACGGTCTGGCTGTTCGCTCATCTTCTCCTCCATTGGCGACAAAGGATGTTGAGTGATATTGAGACGGTCGTATTCCGGTTTTGAGAATGTGCGGTCATGCTGATCCGGCGGAGACAGTCTTCAGCTCGGCAACAGGGCCACAGGCTTCAACCAACTGACCACCCGGAGACTTCAGGTCTAATGAAGAAGAAGGCCACTGACTTGTTGTGATGAGAGAAGAGAGATGAGATGGAGGGTCGAAAGGCGGTGGGCGAGGATGGTGGGCATCACTGAGACCCATACGAGGCGGCGCCGGATACTGTGCAACCAACCACTTGGGCGAGGAGCGGGACTCTCTACATGCGACAGCATCTCGATAACCAGAGATCCAGATTTTGTCACAAATTGTGGCCATCGAGGCATCGAGGCCATATGCGATATGACGAGCGGGCAGCCGGGAGGCCAAAATGCCGACCGCCATACCGAAGTGTGGTGTGGTGAACTGCCAGCCGGAATCGAATACAGCGCCTTGCATAGCCACCAAGAGATCGAGGAAGCGGGCGTCCTATATTCTTGGGTCAGTGACCAACTGGTTGAAACAGGCGCAAGCGAGCGCATGGCGCGGCATTGAGAGATTCTGACCCCGGTTCTGCCAGCGATTGTGTGGTCGACAGTCCAAGACATTTCCAACGGCGTCGTATTGACCGTCAGAGGCGCCTGGAGGGAGGTGGTTTGGAGCACAAGGACAGACGCTGTGCCAGTTCGACTTGAAGTTGTGTGAGCCACGCAGTCTCTCCGAGCCATTCCAACTTAGGTAAATGCCTACGATGCCAGGGGTATTGTTCCGCGAATCAAACTCGAGGAAAAACGCCTCTAACAAGGACCTCATTTGTGTGGCGCCAAGCTAACCTCCGATCAGGCCATGAGCTCAGTGTACACTAGCCCCCCCCCCTCTCTGGCGCGGGGGTTCACTTTCACTGCTTTCTCAGTCGAGGCCATTACCCCATTTGGCTACGCTAGGCGATGGTGGGAAATGATTACGGCACTCAAAGCTGTTGGGTGGGATTCGGGAAATGCCTGATGAAGAGCATACAAGTACCGTCTCTAGGACGCTGGCCCTGGGCTAGACTTGTTGTCTCGCTCCGTCGCGTCCGGGAAAGACGTCAACGATGAAACTGCGAGGTGAACTCAAAATCTCCAAGCAATGGTGAATCTAAGATCCGGCGGAGAACGGAGCGGACGAGATTGAAAGATGGGCCATAATACGGCCGACAGCGGGCGTGTCCGACCTAACGGCCGCTCGGTATCATTGAAGAGAGGACAAGGAGGAGTTTGCCGCAGAGAAGGCTCCGGATAGTGCTGGGAATGCAACGGTCATTGCAAGTCCCTGGTAGGCCAGGTTGGGCGTCCGGGGGGCCGAGAGACAAGTGCCCATGTCCGCGAAAAGTCCCCCTCTTCGGAGCTGGAGTCCGACTCCTATAGAGGAGGGAAGGGGAAAGGAACCCCAACGAAACGGAGGGAGATCAAGTCTTTTTCGACGTCGACGGTTTTTACCGCCGTCCATCACATCGAACAACGCGCAAAATCTGTTGCTATTCCACTGCCATGGCTACTATTCCAATGCGGCGTACCGATTGAATACCATCAGTTACGACATATCTGCGGCAATATCGCGTTGTACAAGATGGCATCCGTACCAGAGATTCGACCTCCGCCGAGACTTTCTGGGTCGACCGCGCCTGTTATTCCCGCATCCGTTTTTCCCTTACGGATTCATTTCCTCATCTGTCGCTACCAACAGCGCCTTGTAATCGCTTCAGCCACGGTGCGCGATATGTACATTTCGTCCACTGACGGGCTCGTATGCACTTCAAGATCCCTGACTGTGCGAACTCGGGCTCCTCTTTGTCAAAAGATGGACCCAGTCACACATCCTCAGCAGGCCACTCAGCGTTCAGCCCTCGTAAACTGTGCAATCAATCAGCCCGACATGCGGCCGCGAGTCCGACGAGGCCAGGTCAACCAAGCTATTCCTAGGCGCAACATGGCTGTGCCGCCTTCGCTGCTGGCTATCCCACTTACCGTTGAGACTCTTGATCAAACCCGGCTTATACCCGGACGTGGGGTTAAGCTTACCAAGGTGCTGCGAGGCCCATTCGTTCTCAATCTTGAGACCAATGTCGCACTTCGAAAGAAAGTTGGTATTCGGGGACACCCTCACTTCCACGCTGCCTGGAACATGCCGGCTCCGTCTCGCAGCTGAGAACCAAAAGGCGTAGTAAAACCACTACCGAACTAAAATTCTCCTGCAATGTCGCCATCTTGAACCAGCCCTCACAAGCTACCCTCTAATAAGAATGCTCTACTACCTACGGTGCTTGAAGGCCAGGGGAAGCGGACTGCCTACCTTCTGATGCCCTAGCCGACGGCCATTTCAGGCAATCTGGTTCGTCCCATGCTGAAGTTGGGCTACGCAGTGCCAGGAGTAAGATCCTGCTGTCTAGTCCGTCCCGACAGTCTGGTTCACCAATGGTAGACTACGGGCGAACACCACCACAACGGGGACTCTAATCATTCTGAATGGCGGATGCAGCAAGGGGTTATTTAGAAACACATTGATGGTTCTCCATGGCTGCATGGCAAAAATTCCCGGCAAGGTCACAAGCGGGCTCGCGGTTGTCGGATCTGGATCTCGGGTCGCCGTCTGTAATGCCAGCCACCTATCTAGCCCAACCGTCCGCAGCCGACTTCAAAGCGACGTGCCCTGCAGTTGGTGCGTCTCCGGCACGGGATGGGCATGATTGCGAAGCTATCAAAGGAGTCCCGCACTCAACTTCCTGCAGATTCGAGCCACGATGGGAATGAAAGTCGCGTATTCAATGTCGCTCCGCATAATTATCAGACTCGGGAAAGGTGCCCCCTGCGATGGGTGGACCTCATTCACCGCCGAGAATTCTGCTCCATGCGGACATACTCTTACGATTAGCCTTGTTTCCCAGACCTGGCAACTTCGCCTTTGGACTGGCAGTCTTTCAGCCAACATCCGCCTCAGTCTTCAGAGGCTTCTTTCCCCCTTGCTGCCTATGACAAGGAACGCCTACCATCGGAGCTACGCCCTACGAGTCTGTCTGAGCGGATCTCTTCAATGGAACGAGTGCGAACGGGCGAAGGCTGGGATGGGTACGAACACTGAACAGTCAGAAGACGCCTGGTCCTGCGACTTTCCGCCCCCTATCAGTATCTTGCTCCAAGTCTATCTACCCCTTGTCTACTACTGAGGGACCAACCCCCAATGTCAATGGCATTTCTCCACCTGCGTCCTATGCAAATCTCGAATCTCGCCATCGCCTGGCCGCCCCGCATGCGTGGCTTCGGATCCCTGTTCCCAAAGACAGCGCCAAGACCCCAGAAGGCCACGAGGCGACAGTAATTCGCCAGGAGGACATGGTGAGAACCTGCTTGAGGACGGCCATCTCTCTCTGATCTCCACTCACTGCCGTCCTTGCCTCATCGGATGGGAAATCATTCCCATACCACTGGTGATCACAGCGAACCCGCAATCGGGCATCTCGAGCCTGCGCCGGGAGCCTGCTCACCGACCATTCGAGCTGTCAATATTTTTTGCCCATTCTACATAACATGCTCTCGGTTGAGCAGGACTCATCTCACCGCACGTCAGCTACAGTACTGTCACCGCCGTCACTGTTTCTACAATGACACCGCCAGACAGGGTACCTGGACGTTTAGAGTTGATCGAGGTATTCAAGGAGATTCCTATTGTCCCCGTCGATCTTCCAGCCCTCCCATTGACCCGTACGCCCACACCCCTGCTTTGTGCCCCCTCCCACCCCTGCTGCGGTGCCTTGGGATGACGGGCGTGTCTGTACCTCACCATCCGTCTCTTAACTCTTTGTTCCTGCCTCCGCCCTTGTCACCCCATCCGCCCCGGCCAGATCACTCGACCCCGAGGGCACTCTAGGGATCTGGGCCCCCAATAGGGACAGATTTGCCGGCCCGGCACTCCATCCCATTGCCATGTAACACTCTGCCCTATCATTTCGCATCTCCATGATGCCCTGCTGGCACTGCCAGCCGCTGGCTACCTTGAAGCCCATGTCCGTGCTAATAAGTCGTATTCACCTACGGCCGTTAGGAACGCAATTATATCCACAATATTCCTAAAGGACTCCTCTTACGAATCCTATCCAAACTGTCGGTAACATTTAATGGGCCCTTCCAGCATTGTATGGCTCTAACGAGGGGTCTCGTCGCCATGAGGATATTCCTCACGATGCGACAGTACATGTCGGATGGGCTTGAACTGGCTAAGATGAGCACCCACAGGCATCATCAGACGTCAGCACTTAAAATGGTGCTTCTAGTATTGTTCTCCTTGGAACCGAGTGCGGACCTGGGACCTGGATCAGCTGGTCGACCAGACGTCCACACTGGACTTGCCTGCCAGCTAACAGCAGCTAAGTCGATTCACGCGTGACGCATGCCACAGCAAGTCCACAGTTCCCACACGTAATTTGCAAAAGCGAACAGATCGTCTCATTAGCCAAGCAACGTATTAGAATTTTTTTTATTTCTCTTGCCAAAAAAAAAAAAAAAAACAGACGTGCCTCTCGTCCCATGTCGTACTGACTTGACGGGAAGCTGGTGGTGAGACTATGAACCATGAAAAATAGAGATTCGAGGGGGGGAAAAAAGGGGAAAGAAAAAAAGACATGAGGGGGTATTCTGCGGCAGCGGCCACAAGCGCTCTAAGGATATGATGTCCTCCTTTGGTGTTTTTTCCATGGACGGATGCCCCCCAAAACAAAGGGATTCGTGAGAAGAAGACGAGAAATCTTTGCGAGAAGAAGAAGAAGAAGAAGAAAAATAAAGAGGTGATAGATAACCTGGCCCATTACAGCAAAAAAAAAAAAAAAAGAACCCAAGCAGAGCCGCCAATCTTGTCACGTCTTTTCCATCGTCCATGGCCGCCGCAAGGAGAAAAGCAGAAGCAATGAAATGGAAAGATGCCGTGTTTCCTCGTGTGTATTCGACGCCTCTTCCCTCATCTCTCATCCGCGTCATCCATCGTCCGGCATCTCCCCCGAAACCAAACCAATTCCCTCCCCCCCCCTTATCCTTACCCATACCCTTTTTCCGAACATGTACTGGCACACTTATATGTGCGATGAACCAACTTCCAACGACATAAATCTAGCGTTCCTTGCCTTTCCCTTTTCGAATAGGAAATCCTTACAGGTGTCAAAACACGGACACTGTACCCCCCCCCCCCCCCCTTTCCCCTGCCATGGTGATTAGGAAGGATGAGAGTGGAGAAGGGAAAAGGAAAAAGAAAGCTGTAGACCGTTCACCCCCCCTCCCCTCTCCCCCCCGAGGAAACTCCCGACGCCAACCAATCACCAACGACACGCCCCTCCCCACCTTCTTTCTCCACTGAATGACCTCGACCCCGGGCCAGATCTTGGCGGGATGGAGTGTTCGTTGGTGGCAGAAAGAAGGGAGGGAAAAAGAGGGCAGAAGAAAGAGATGGCAAGGTGGTAGGGTGAGGAAAGGAGGTGTGGTGGGTTTTGAGTTGCCCGTACCGGATCCCCTCCGCCGACGAATGGGAACGTCGACAGTCGAACAAGGGGGCGACATGGGACTGGATCAACCCAGATACCAGGACCTGACCTGCCCGTGTATGAGTGTGTGGTTTCGTTCGCGGCATGGCAAGATACAGAGCAGAGCCAGAGAAGACGTGTATGGAGTTCTGTCGTATCTCATCGCTAGCGATCACACACACACACGGCTGATCCAGGATCGGCCGCGGTCTTGTGGTTGCCTCGCCCACACGCCCACACACCTTCTTCTCCCCCAGACCGCCATCTGTGATCATCTCTCTTTCTCTCTCTCATCTGTGCCGCAATACAAGAAAAACAAGGAGACGACATGATTCGTCCGGAAGAAGCCAGCCGCGCGGAGAGGGAGAGCAAAGAAAACGACAAGACACCCCGGGACCCCCGGTTCCAACGCCGAAAGAGGAAACGGCAGAAATGCAGAGAGCAACCGGGCAGATAGCAAGAGCAAAGAAGACAGCAAGGGGAGGAAAAAGAAAAGAAAAGAAACCATGATGAGAACAGCCGCCCTTTTCGCCTTTTCACTCGCGCGTTTTTTTTCCTTATGCATGTTGGTAACCACCCGCGCTTTTCGTAGCGTACACATACAAACATACACACCACCACGGCAAGGGGGGGTTTGTTGAGGGACGTCACTTACAACCCCTGGTTGGTGGAGCTTCCCCAGCCCGAGTAGAGCACTTCTTCGTTTTGCGGCCCTGGCTGAGGAGCTTGCTGGTGGTGGAATTGCTGGGGCTGCTGGGGCTGCTGCTGCTGCTGCTGCTGCTGCTGCTGCTGGGGGTGATGATAGACGCCGGCCACGTTTGCCATGGTGTAGTGGGCAACCCCGTAAGGCTGCTGGGGATGAGGATGAGGAGGAGCACCTGAGCGGATGGGGATGGCGGACATGACACCCCTCGTTGCCTCCTCGCGCTGCCCCTCCTGCGTGCGGAGGAATCGTTGGGCGTTCTGGCTGTGCTGGTGAAAGTAGGCAGGGTAACTGTCCATCTGGCCCTGAGCAGGCTGAGAAGGAGGAGCAGCCCAGTGATGCTGCTGCTGCTGCTGCTGCTGCTGCCGTTGCGGGAGGTTAGTGCGGATGCGGAGGTCCCTGGCGGCGTTACGGGAGCGGCTGGTGGCTCGACCGCCGCGGCGGCCTGAGAGGGCGCGGCCGGGGATGAGGCGGTCGGGGAACTCGGGAGTTGAGTGGTAAGAGCGGCGCTGGGAGCCGTTGCTGCGGCGGCCGCCCGTGGGACCGCGAGGACCTGGGCGGTAGTGCGTGGTGGACTTTACGCCGTCCTCGAAGTCGGGATCCAGGTGCCACCTACTTGGGTTCTTCTCCGTCGTAGAACCGGTGATGGAGAGGCGTGGGAGTTCTTCGGGAATCCTGTTGAATGCCTAGATCACACCCCATCGCGAGTTAGCCAAATTGTGGGTTTCCTTTTTCTGTGAGGTGGGTAGGATCGATGAGGTGGGGAGGGGAACCCAAACCCCCCAAGGTTGCATGAGAAGCGCAGACGAGCAGGGGGGTCCTCAGAGACGCGCGCTGTAGGCCGTTGCATGTTCGGGCCAGTGTGAGATGGAAAGCTCACCTTGTTCATGCTGAGATTGTGACGGATGCTGTTGTGCCAGCCGTTGCCGCCGGCCTTTTCGGGCTTGTCCGTGTTTGCGAGGAACCACTGGTAAAGTTCTTGAAGCGTCATGGACCGGCTTTCTTGCTCCTTGAGAGCTCTCCAGATGAGCTGGGCGTAAGGCTCGTCGCCGCTCTTCTTCTTCTCATCCTCGTCCTTTTCGCACTCCACCTTCGCGGAGGCGATTCCACCAGGTGTCGCCACCACAGGACTTGGGCTTGGGCTCATGGAAGCGTGTCCTTCAACCTTGAACTGCTCCTGGATGGAAGTGGGAGATGCGACGAAGGGGCCGCAGGAGGCGTTCAGCGGTGGCGGAGATTCGTACTTCATGGAGAGGCTGTCGTGAGGCCCCGTGAGAGGCGGCTGGAAGCACCCGTTCCCGTAGTCGATGGAGATGTTCATGGAGGCCCCGCGGAGGTTGTCGGGAGTCATCGTCATGTGGTCGCTGGTGATGCCGTCGTACTGCTCTTGGTGGTGGAAGGGGACCTCATACTGGGGAGGAGGAGTCTGGACCGAGTCAGGCCATGTCCGCGGCGAGATGGAACCGGCGTGGTAGCCGGATGTAGGTGCTGGACGGTAAGAGTAGTTGTCGAATTCATCGACGGAGGAGCGAGGAGATGCCCACATTGTGGTTTGGCTCATAGCTGGTGATTGGAATGGGGGGTTGATGGCTGCTGCTGCAAAGTTTGGATTGTAAAAGGATTGCTGAGAAGTGTTGACGGCGCTCTTGGGGACCATGTGGTGGTAGTAGTCTGGGACGATATCCGCCTTGACGGAGAGAGGCTCTGGAGACTGAGTGGCCATGGCCTGTTGAGATAGACCGTCGTGAACGGGCATGGGGCCCATGTGGGTGCGCTGTGCGTCCATCTCTGTCATGCTGGGAGGCAGACGGCGAGAGCGATGACACGGGGCAGATTGAAGAAGAGGTGATGCCTGAAACAAGAAGGGTGGTTTGGCGGGATGTAGTTTCAAGAGGGAGCGGGAGGGCAGAAGTGTTGCAGAAACAGGTTATTGTGGTACTGCTGAATGAGCGAGGCCGAGGTCTAACAATGACAAGGACGGACAACGAGATGTTGGTGAAGGACGATATCAAATAAAGACTGTTCTCGAGGTCGTGGGTTCAGAGGGAGAAGGTGAGAAGTATTAATGCTGTGAGACTTGATGATGTTGGCTCAGAGAAGGAAGCACTGACAGTTGGTGAGAGAGGGCCTCGAGCATGGGTTGTCACCCTGTTGATAAAACCCAGAGAGACAATCCTGGAGATGCCCATGGTGGCAGCAAGTGTCGTGTCGTGCAAAGAGATGTAAGTCGCTCTTTTGGCAAGTCTACCAGGTACAAGGCTACGTACACGATGGAGTGTGTGGTGGTGGAGTGACTAGGGGGGGTGGCCATCGAGGAGGAAATTGACAAGGGGGAGGAGGGTGTGTCTGCATAAACAGCCATGCCATGTGGATAACGGGGGGAGAGCAACCCGCGCCTGCCAGCTCATGCTTGGCCCTGATTAGCGTCCCTTCCCGCAGCCGCGGCGGCGCCATGTGTATGTGTCTATGTGTGCGTAGTGAGTGCGTGCCTGTACATGGTATGCTTGCGTGCGTCAATGTGTGTGTGTGTGTGAGTGTGTGTGCGTGCGTGTGTGTGTGAGTGTGCGTGTGTGTGCTCTTCGTCTGCTCTTCGTCTGCTCATTCTGCTTGCCTCCTCCGCGTCTGTCTGTATATCTCTATTGTGTGTCGACTATACAAGCCGGCCCCATCAAAATCTGCGGCAGCTGGCGCACTGGATGTGCTGATCCGCTGCAGCCAATCTGCGCCTTTCTGACCGATGCAAACGGAATGAGGACTTGGGGATTGTGGCTGCAGTTTCTGCTCAGTCTTGTCTTGTCAGTGACAGTCGACAGGGATGGGCCAAGTTCATTTCTCTTTGCCTGGCTAAGGTTCGGTTGGAGAGAAGTCCTGGGCCTGGGGCACGAGGCAAGTCTCGCCGCCTGGCTAGTCCTCCATGGCAGCCGTAACAAGGCCAGCCATCTCCTGCCTGCCAGGGACATGCTGGACAGCGAAGTTCTGGGCGTACTCTCCTTTCTTTCTTCCCTTCGCCTCTCCCCATGACCCATGTTGTAAGGTCTTCTCCAGCCGTTGGTGCTAATAACGCCACCAAGTGTAAGTCCATTCGTTAGCTTCTCGACCCATGATTCAAGGCGTCTGCGTGCAACACAGGTCTTCATAGCAGAAGCGGAGCTTCGCTGCAGTGAACACAAAGATGAGCGGGCTGACCCACGATGCCGTGCTTAGCCCTCAACCAGCCTGGGCGCCAGTGGAGAACAGCTATGGACTGTCGACGGCGGGTTACTGACATGCCACGGGCTCTGGTCTAGGCTGGCAGCGGGCGAAGGCCGTCAGAGATATGGTTGCACACATGACCCCTAACCCGCGGTGGGCAACTTGCGGAGGTGACAAAACCATTGTACACGGGTACAGTTTGACTTGACGATGTATTTCATGGCCAGAACTGGAGTGAGGCCAACCATCTATCCAGCCACCTGCGAGCGTTCAGGAGCAGAGCAGCAGGCCGGAAGGTAGCATCTCCCCTTCGGACGCGTGCATGGGATTTGGCGAAATGGCCAATCATTTGTCGTGGTGCAGTTGAGCGATGCCTCAAACTTCTCAGTGCGCCGGTCCAGAAGGGGTTGCAAGGCGACCGCAAGATCGCTGCTCTGACACCGACCTGCATCCTGTGGATCATTTTCGCATTCTAGAAGTCCGCGGGGCAGATATGTCGATACGGAATTAGAACAGACGATATGAAGCCGCGGTGGACAATCCCGCGTGGGCCGAGATGCCGCCGCTACTCGTTGAATTATTCGGTTCTAGTTCTTTACCCTCATGGCAGTGTATGGCAGGGTTGGCCGATCGTTGCAGGAGAGCATACGGACGTAGATACTGGAGGCATGCTGTTTAGGGCTGGTTATCATGAATCGAATAGTTATCATGCCAGTCGGTGAAAGCAGTGTTGGACCACCAGAGCAGTTGGTGAGCAGGCGTGGCAGGACAGGGTGAAGCGATTCATCTGCGCGTGTGGGGATCAGCAGAAACTGAAGCCATTGTACTCCGATTCCAGGCTGGGGTTACTCCATACCAGTCTGCTTCAGGTTTTATCAGGTTGTCCAGGGTGTCAGGACTCAGCATCGTAGGGGACAGTATTAGTTTGGCCAGTAGAGCACAGCGAGCTTGACCGGGGCAACGTGCCCCAGTACCGATGGTAACACAAGGCATGAGAAGCAGTTGATTGATTAGTTGAAGGCTTGAGCTATGGTCGCCTTGTTGTTTGTGCGTCATTGTGTTTTTAGGTCGGCCCGCAGCGGTCACTTGCGGTCGTCGACGTGAGCAGTTCAGGCACTGCGCATGGTGATGGGTACATGGTACCAGCGAGAGTGAGAGCGGCGCCGGGTAGGCGAAGGGGCGAGGCGGGCATTCCCCCTCCCTCCGATGACCGGGACATCTCCTTCTTTGCAGCCGCCCGAGAGTCATCTTCAAACGCTTTTCCGGTGTTCTTCGGCCGTGGTGGCTTTGGTCATATCTGATATGCGGCCTGATGGAGAAGCGGTTCGTTTCTAGTCGCCTACGGCCGTAGACAACTACTTCCGATAGAAGATCTGCGCGAAGCCAGTCAGTACATGGCAATCGATCCCAACTTAGATGGAGTGGGCCTTGTCCCTTACCTTCTTGAATTGAAAATGGAGCTGCAAGATGCCCTGTAAGGAGGATAAGATTAGCTCAAGCCAAGAATGGAGTGATGGGGTTACAATCTGATGGAGAAATGTAGGCTGGCTGGCTTGAAAAAAAAAAAAAAACGACGGGGGTTCAAAGAGGCGCGCGTGTAGTCGCGGTTGGAGTGGTGGTGTTGTGAAGGTGTTGACACTGGGCGGAGCCGGCGGTCTGGCGGTCTGGCGGTCTGGCGGTCGACCTTCACGTCTCCCGGCATTGGACAATGATTAAGGAGGGTCGCTTCCTTCGAGATGGAGGTTGCTAGGCGTTGGGGGCCAGAAGAAGGAGAGAGGATGGGGAAAAAGCAACCGCAGTCCTGCGGGCGCTCCCTTTGGCAGCCTTCCTCGTTTTGCCCATGGAAGTTTTCTTGCATATGATGCATATGCATGTCGACTCCGCCACGAGCGGAAGAAGAAAGACGTTGGAGGCCACGTGAAGACACTGTAGAAGACGCCACGAAACATACCTTGTCGAAAGAGCTCTTGAAGCCACGGTCCTTCTTTGCACTGTAATCCCACTCGCGATCCACGATTCGAAATGCAATGTCCTCGTACGGGGGGCCCGCGATGAAACGGATGAGGCACGTGTCCTCCTCCCCTGCAGCAGCAAAAGATTCACCCCTTTTCCGGCCGTGTTCTCGAATGATCTTGAAGGTGGGTGCCTTGGTCTTGTCGATCAGCTCAGGGTAGAAGATGTTGAACTTGTAGCCCTGAACGACCTTGGGCGGCGGGTTGTCGTGGTCGTAGTGTGTCTGGTTGTACTTGTTCCATTCGTAACCCATCTGAACGCGGTTGAAGTACTTGGGCTTGCGAGGTCGATACTTGTCTGCCCACTGCGGCTTCGAGGCGCTAGGCACTGCCTCCTCGGCAGCAAAGATCTCTTCGTCTTCGCTAACGCCGCGGGCAACTTCGCGATCGTAAAGCGCCTTGGTGGCCTGGGAGAAGTCTTCATTGCCAGTCTGCGCAAAGCGAGCCGTTCCTGGTGGCGCACCCCCTTGGATGCCAGATGAAACAGACCCTGCCTTTGTTTCGGTCCTGCTGGGCTCAGATGACAGGTTCCTTACTGCTGCAGACCCAGAAATAGAGTCGACCTGCATAGCTTGCTGGCCAAGGGCCCTGGCCTTTTCTGGGTCCTGCAACCTGAGCATGTCGGTCTTGCTCTCAGTGATTGCATCGCACACCTTCTTGAGCTTCGCCTTTGCCTTCCACACCAGCAGGCTGCGGAGGAGCTGCTCCCAGTAGTCAACGTCGATGTCGTCATTGGAGCGCAGCTTGGCCTTGATCTGCCCCTCCAGGGCGTCGAGTTGATCGTAAGTCTTGGGGCGCAGGATCTTGTCAACGTCTTCCGACACTGTACTGACGACCCGAGCGTCTGGTCCCTGCGGTTTCAGCTTCTGCCGCCTATCGGCGCAGATTGTTTGCAACGACTTCCAGTATTCGCGGTTACGGCCGTTGGTCTCGAGGGTGTGGTAGGACGTGATGTCGGAATCAAGCTCTTGCAGCTGCGATTCGTCGAGACCCTGGAGGACATCGTCCGGGGAAGGCACATTGATGTGCAGGTCGGCATCATCGTCGTCAAAGACGTCCCGATCGGTATCGATAAAGCGTAGATTGAATGCAAGCAGATCAATAGGCTTGGCTCGGCCTTCCCGGACGCGGATGTCTGCCTTCTTCTTGGCCTGTTTCAAGACGAACTTGTCTTCGTTGGCGACAAACTGGCGAGATTGCTCGTCCTGGGTCATGTAGCTTGAGCTCGTGTGGTTTCCATTATTGTTCTGGCGTGTTCTCGAGGAAGATGGGGCGTTGGAGGGCTTCGAGATGCGGCTGTTGAGATCGCGACGGGGGGAGGTGATGCTTCTGTCGCGTTCGCGGTCTCTGCGGCTGGGAGATCTGCGCCCAGAGTTAATCATGGCTCTGCGGGCCGGATCCATGTTTGCGTCGATCGTAAGGTTGCGGCGGCGGCACGGGTATCAATCTGAGGGTGTATCTTTGTCGTCGACGGAGTTGGAAGAGAGAAGAATAGATCGCAGCAATTTAGAGATCTTGTCGTCGGCGGCGCCTGCTTGGATTTGGATAGAAAGAAGCTTATCGGAACTAAGGTACCTTAAGTTAGGTACCCACAGACGTCAGCGCAGCTTATCAGCACGTGAGTTCCAGGTTTTGGATGGAGTGGAAGTGGGGCATCTCGGCTCAGCATCGGATGACACGTCGGCATCAGCCCGACCGAGGCTCACCGAAACTCTCCAAACTCACCGGGCTGGCTGATCAGGTCCCTCACCTCGGGCTGACGGGGCGACGCGGCCGAGCCAGTCACAGCGGCTTCCTGCTTCTCGGCCCCCTAAGGCTAACTACCTTACCTAACTAAACCAGGGCCCCGGAACGCTAAAGCTCCCTGAAGCGCAGATGCACGTCCAGATCTGCCGATTTCAGGAACATGATGACGCACAAGACATCGGCCGATCGCAGGCTTCTTCCCCAGCTTGATGCCATCGTGCTGCTCTGAGCTCACAGCGAGCTTGCGGAAGTTAACGTACTGCAAGGCAGGTAGGTAGTTTTAGTTAACGAATTCTATTACTTTCGGAACATCATTCAGCGCGTATTAGCTTGTGCCCGCGATTTCTCAAGCGCAACTTTCTCAGCGTTGACCAACAACCCCTTTCCATGCTTCTGTATCGCGTGCTGCTACCCAGCAAAACGCGTCTTGCGTCTACTGAAACTCTACGGATACCTCAGTTAACATCTCCTGCTTTCGCTTTTGTCCCCTACAATCAGTCTTGTCTAACCTTCAGACTCTCATTCGCAACAATGCCGCCCAAGCAGAAACGCTTATCTGCGGCTACAGCCGACTCCAGCGACTCGGGACGCAAGAGGACAAAGACGGAGCAGAACGGCAGTACATCGTCGGACCCGTTGCGCCAGCCGCATCCCTTCCACAAGGACGCCGAGAAGCATGGCATTGTTCTTCGAAAGTTTTATCCCCACGAGATGAGCAACGACCGGGCTCGAGCTTACAACGACGACGAGATTCCCCGGCCCATTGAAGAGTTGACGGCTGCCCTCAAAGAGACCTCCAAGGCGCGCAAGGCTGTCAAAACGAAGGATGCCGTGGTACACTGGTTCAAGATGGATCTCCGGACGACGGACAACCGATCGCTATCCCTCGCCAGCGAGAAGGCCAAGGAAGCCGGGGTCCCGTTGATTGCTATGTACATCATCAGCCCCCAAGACTTCGAGGCGCACCTAACGGCTCCGACCCGAGTCGACTTTATGCTCAGGACCCTGCATGTGCTGAGGGAGGATCTTGCCAACCTCGACATTCCGCTCTACGTCGAGACCGTTGAGAAACGAAAGACAATTCCCGATAGAATCGCCAAACTAATGGATCAGTGGGGGGCTAGTCACCTGTTTGCCAATATGGAGTACGAGGTCGACGAGCTCCGGCGGGAGGCCAAGATGGTTCGTATGTTTGCTGACAAGGGCCTTTCATACGAGGTCCTCCACGATACGTGCGTTGTCCCGCCGGGCCAACTGACGAGCGGTTCCGGCAAGCAGTACGCTGTCTATTCTCCCTGGTTCCGCGCATGGGTTCGCCACGTCCATGAGAATCTCGACCTTCTAGAACTCTGCGATCCCCCGGCCAAGAACCCGCCCAGCGCAAGGAAGAAATTCAGCGATTTGTTTGACACGGAGATCCCGGAGGAGATCGAGAACAGAACCTTGAGGGACGACCAAAAGAAGCGATTCCGCGCTTTCTTCCCTCCTGGAGAGCACGAGGCGCGAAGCCGTCTGGAAAAGTTTTGCGAGGAGAAGGTCGGGCAGTATCATAACAAGCGCAACATTCCCTACGACGCCGGGACCTCGTCTCTCTCAGTGCATCTGGCCAGTGGCACGATCAGTTCGAGAACGTGCGTGCGCTATGCACGAGACAGGAACAAGACCAAGAAGCTGGATGCTGGGAACGAGGGCATCCGAGTATGGATCAGCGAAGTCGCGTGGCGAGACTTCTACAAGCACGTCTTGGTGAACTGGCCGTACGTGTGGTACGTTACCCTCCCTTTCTCCGAGACGCCATGATCGCTAATCGGCATGTCAGCATGAACAAACCATTCAAGCCTGAGTACGCAAACATCGAATGGTCTTACGATATGGACGACTTCAAGGCGTGGTGCGATGGCAAGACCGGCTTCCCCATCGTCGACGCAGCGATGCGTCAGATGCATGAGATGGGCTGGATGCACAACCGATGTCGCATGATCGTTGCCTGCTTCCTTGCAAAGGATCTTCTCATCGACTGGCGAATGGGAGAGCGGCACTTCATGGAGAACCTCATCGACGGCGACTTCGCCTCGAACAACGGCGGCTGGGGCTTCTCCGCAAGCGTCGGCGTCGATCCTCAACCGTACTTCCGCATCTTCAACCCCTTGCTGCAGAGCGAGAAGTTCGACCCCGACGGAGAGTACATCCGAAAGTGGGTTCCTGAGCTGAAGGGCATCAAGGGCAAGGCCATACACGACCCTTATGGCCGCGGTGCCGGCTCGCAGGCGAAGAAGGCAGGTTATCCAGAACAGATGGTGGAGCATAAGGGTTGCCGTGAACGAGCTTTGGCGGCTTACAAGCACGGACTCGGTAGAGATGACCTGTGATTCGCGAAACGCAAAGTCTGGAGTATCGCGCGAAGGGATGAAAGTGTACACTACTAAGCCGCAGCTCTCGATGTTGGGATGTGCAGATTCGGGTTCAACTTCACGCTGAACCGACATACCCAAGGAGTCGCCTTATCTCGAGAGCTCCGAGCCAGCAATTCTTGCTCACTGTGTGAATCAACTCGGCGTAGTGTTCCAGTCCTCTGCATATCAGACATGCCTTAATCAGCTGCAGTTAGACGGCAAGCAACCCAGCAGTAAACTCTCCGATGGCTTACAGTTTATCAAACTCAAACTAATACTTTCCACTTTTGTTCTTTTCTGGATATTTTGGCATCAAGTAATGTATGCGCTGCTTGATGGATTTTTCAGCCAGGACGCCATCATTTGATCAGTAGGAATCCTGGTGTTGACACGACAGGGACTCCGGGCCCTCGGAGCCGAAAGCCATCGCCTTGATACCACCTTGAGTCCATTCACACACTACTTGTAACTGGTGGAAAGGTGAATGAACTCTGTCGAAAACATTTGGTACCGACCGGCTCTCAAGTTGTAGTCATGTGTCCCGACGTCCCCGTCCGGTGGCCCGATGCGACCTCGGAGGCTGTCACTCCGGCCGGACTCGAGGCTTAAAATCGACCTCTTCCCACAATAGTAGTTCCCGTTTCCCACTCTCGGAAATGACCTTTCCGCACATAGGGCGCATTCGTGAATGGTCACCTGGTTGCCGACCCCGGCACATCAGTGATCCCAGCAAACCCGTCCGACGTTGCCAGGCCTCCTCTTGAAGAGTCAATGACACTGGCGGCTCCAGCCATCCCGGGTACCGAATGAGCAATCGAAACGGAGAATCCATGTGCTATATAGCATTTTCCCTCGGTCTTACTTGCCGATAGAATAGGCCAATACCTGGGCAAATCATGTCAAAATAACACTTACCGAATCGGTGATGATCCTTCAGACCGTCTGCAACCTCACGGGGCTGCACAGCTTCATGCGTGAAAGGGGAAAGGTGCCACGGAATGGAGGGTTCCATGATCAAACCTCCATGTTCGCGTGGGAAAGACGGCCCAGCGGCAGGACGTCTTGGCCTTCTGCATACTTCGAGATCTGGTATATAACACTGACAGCCAAGCTTCATTCCCCCGAGAGCCTCTTATTTCTGCCACCCACATCTCCATCAGAGCTCCCATCAACATTGAGCCAACATGAGGTCCCTCGTCTCTCTTAATGCTCTTGTCAGTGCAGTAGCAGCCCAAGCTGGTGCCTACGCCCAGTGCGGCGGTCAGGGCTGGTCCGGAGCAACGACTTGTGTTTCCGGATACACTTGCACATTATCGAACCAGTGGTATAGCCAATGTCTTCCTGGCTCCAGTCCGCCTCCCGCCGGCACAACTCTTGCTACCACAACCCGAGCAACGACAACCGCAAAGCCCAGCTCAACTCCTGCGCCCATCGGTGGTGGATGGAAGTGGTTCGGAGTCAACGAAGCCGGCGGCGAGTTCGGTGAGAAGGTTCTGCCTGGTACCTGGGGCAAGGAGTTCATTTTCCCTGATCCTGCCACCATCACCGTGAGTGACTGGAGGCTTCGTGCTTTAAGTCTCAAGGCATATTGACGAATGAGCAGACCCTCCGCGGCCAGGGTTACAACACCTTCCGCGTCCAGTTCAAGATGGAGCGCATGGCCCCGAGCGGTCTCACCGGTGCCTTCAACAACGCTTACCTCCAAAACCTGACGACGGTGATCAACCACATCACCCAGAGCGGGGGTTGGGCTGTGCTGGACCCCCACAACTACGGCCGATTCAACAACGCCATCATCACCGATACCACAGGCTTCCAGACGTGGTGGAAGAACTTCGCAACGCAGTTCAAGGGCAACGACAAGGTCATTTTCGACACAAACAACGAGTACCACAGCATGGACCAGACCCTGGTGCTCAACCTAAACCAGGCCGCCATCAACGGAATCAGGGCTGCCGGCGCCACGCAGCACATCTTTGTCGAAGGGAACCAGTGGTCCGGCGCTTGGTCGTGGACCAACGTGAACGACAACATGAAGGCCCTGACTGATCCTCAGAACAAGATTGTGTACGAGATGCACCAGTACCTCGACTCCGACAGCTCCGGGACGTCGGAAGCCTGTGTGTCGACGACCATTGGCGTCGAGAGGGTGCAAGCCGCGACGACCTGGCTGAGGCAGAATGGGAAGGTTGGTATCCTGGGGGAGTTTGCTGGTGGCGCGAACTCGCAGTGCCAGGCTGCGGTGAAGGGCATGTTGGATTACCTCAAGGCCAACAGCGATGTGTGGACAGGTGAGTCCCGACTCTCTCGAACGCCCTCGTTCACGTCATGCTAATGAATACAGGCGCACTTTGGTGGAGTAGCGGGCCATGGTGGGGTGATTATATGTATAGTTTTGAGCCTCCGAGTGGTACGGGGTATCTCTACTACAACAGCTTGCTCAAGAACTATATTGCGTAAGGGGTTGGGGGCGAGAAAATGTGGCAAGATACGAGGGTCTCTATAAACATTAAATAGAGACTGGAGAGTTGTCTTCACTCCGGTGGTTGATTTATTACTTCATTGTACATATCAAACACGTATATATTGATCACCATTTTCCAACACAACCAATGCGGTGCACTCTTCACGAAGGTATTCGCACAAGATAATGACCGACTCAACTTCAGACAGTAGTTTTGCACTACTCCTGGTGCAATTCGTCTTTTCAATCTCAAAGCTGGCGCAATTGTTGCCTGGATTGCCGGAGAGACTTGCTTATTGGGAGCGGCTCCGGAGGAACCGGTTCGGCCCCACAAGTACAAGCACCGGGCCGGGATCAGTACCACCGGCGCTCGGAATCAAGTGGGGCACCGCAGCGCCCACTTTTGCGACGCAACCAACGGTACTGAAGAGCCAGATGATTGCTAAAAAAGCAATCGCCTAAGATGATTTTAAGAAAAGCCATTTGAAGCGAAGCCCAGGACCTCCTCCGGAGCCCTCGGCACTTCCCGCGCCGCACTCCGCGCCGCTCCGAGCGCCGCAACAACTCTGCTGGGCTGTATATACAACCCCCCGCCCGTAGCCACTCTCTTTCTGCCGCAATAGATGACTTCTTCCCTTTTGCCCTGCGCCCGTACGTGTGACGCTATTTGTGCCCGAAAGCTTGGCAGGTGTTGTCATAATCATCAAACACCGCAAACGAATTGATCACCCGCTCCAGAGCGCTCCACGCGAGTGACCCTAGTCTTCATCCGGCCACGTCCTTTCAAATTGAAAGGCTTATCAGTGCTTCTCATTTCCAACTTTCGAGGGGAGAAATGCGGAAAGATTTCCAATGGCCTCGGGCTGTCGAACCAACCATTGTTCCAACCTTCACTCTGAAATTCTGTACCCCCCCCAAGAGAACAATCTCCTCTGTCATTTGGCATCGAGGGATAACGTGTGATGAAGCATCAGCTTTTCTACAAGTCTGAGCTTCTACGACTACGCCGTAATGAACCCGAGACGTTTCTTTCTCTGCGCCTTCACGCTGTTCTGGACAGTCGTCGTCAAAGCGTCCTCGGTTGAGAGCTTCCCGACATGTGCTGTATGTGCGGGAATCCTTCGCCATAAAAAGAGTTCACATCTGACGTGAGAGTAGCAACCGTGTCTCCAAGAGGGACTCGAAAAGACGTCTTGTCCACCAGAAAGCCAGGCTTGTCTGTGCCATGACGCAACTTTTTCGAATGTGGTCGAGAAGTGCATTGTCGCCAACTGCTTACCGATTGATGCTCTGGGTAAATACAGAGAAACGTCATGCATTCGTACCATTGGACTGACGCCTACGGATAGCCGCCCAAAACCTCACCTGGACATCATGCGGATTCCCCGTCGAAGACGACTTTACAAAGACAAGGGCCCTACGGCTTCTGATGTTTCTGTTGTTACCCACTCTATCGATCGTCATACGAGTGATTGTCAAGATTACTCGTGTATCTGCTTGGGGAGCCGACGATACGTTCACTCTCATTTCATACGCAAGTGGACCCGACTCTTCGACTCAATCGCCCGTGGCTGATATCAAATAACAGTGTGTGCTTGTGGGATTCATACCAGCAAATAAACTTGGTAGGAAACACTCGGCTTCATAGATAACGCAGCTAACCACGTGAAAGCGTCCGACAGTGGAGCTGGTAAAGATATATGGACTCTAACGCCTGAGGAAATTACGGGATACTTCAAGGTTGGTAAACCTCATCAGCTTCAGATGAATCATGGCTAACCTTCACAGAGCTTCTACATCGGTCAGGTTCTATACCACTCCACCATAAGTCTACTGAAGGCCTCCATTCTCTTTATGTACCTCCGCATCTTCCCCAATGAACAATTTCGAGCAGTCCTGTGGGGTACACAAGCGTTTAACCTGGCGGTCGGAGTTGGGTTCGTATCCGTCGGCATCTTCCAATGTCACCCCATTCATCTTGCTTGGACATCTTGGCGCCAAGACACCCAAGGCCAGGGCTCATGTATGAGCATTGTTCTCATCGGCATAGTCCACGCAGGGATACAGGTCGCCTTGGACGTCTGGATGCTCATCTTACCCGCCACCCAGATACTGGGCTTGAACATGTCATGGAGGAAGAAGTGTGCAGCCATGTTCATGTTCAGTCTTGGACTTTTGTAAGTGCCCACCAGAAACCTGATAACACCTGAGGAAATAGGTTATTGAGACCTTCACAGTCTGACAGCCGCAAGCGCGGTGCGTTTGAGCTTTCTCTTGAAATACCGAAACGGAATGCGTAACTTTACGAGTAGGTCCATCTGGTCTGTTTCCGACGTGTTCAATTCGGCTGACTTCATTTGAGCCGAGTCTTTCTCTATAGCTATTTGGTCTGACATAGAGCTATGCGTGGCTGTGTTCACGGCTTGTATACCAAGTACTCGGAAGTTCCTCGTCAGATTTGTTCTCCATCGTTTCAAAAGGACAGAAAGCCTCCACTCCGATCGACTACATAGAAGAGGCCGTAGGAGCACCATTAAGAACGAAACACAGGACGCTGCCAATGTAGTGGAGGCAGGCGAGTCAGATATTTGACTTATATGGCTAAACAAAGCGTTGGATCTATTCAACTGGAAATCGCGTGTTGAGAAATTTGTAGATATGTATAGAGATTGTATATACCCTAGATGGTTTCGATATGTCTTCTGGAGTTTCACGTCCTTTACAGTGCTTCTAGTACAAACGAACTCCCTCTAACCACTCATAAATACCGTTCAGTCATTGCGCCCCGGAATCAAAGTCGCTGAAGCCTGTCGTGTGTCCACTACTTGTTCCCGCAACATTTGTATGGCTCGGATTTGCTCATCGCGACTAGCGCTCTCACTCATCTCAGATATGGTGGCCAAAAACTCGCACAGATCCCCTTGAAAGCTTTCGTGTTCGTCACTGCGCCCTGAGGCGCGCAGGTTGGCTGGCAAACCCAACAGCCTCTCGATTATCTCGAACTGGTGCTGTATAACTTGGAACAGGATCTTGACCTGCAGACCTGCTTGCCTCACGAGGAACCCAGCTAAGCGTAGTCCTGGTAAGACGGAAGGACTCTCCGGTGTAATGGGAGATGAAAGTGGCAGTGGGGGAGTATCGGGATCGTGGCTGCCATGACGGGACTGGTCGTGCATGTTGTCAAGATGGAGGTTGAAGAGATTAGCTATGCGGAAGTAGCACGATTCTAGATTGAGTGTACAGACAAAGTTGGACGGAACCCGGAGCGCCCCGTGGCTGCTAATGGACGGGCTTCTCGTAGATGATGATGCCGGTGGCGATGGATTAATGGCAAGTAGATCTTGAAGAATCGCAATGTACTCTTCTGTGCTGTTTAGGGCCGTGCTCAGCCGTTGGCGACGACTTTCGTGTACCCCCATAGTTGGACCATCCCGGCGAGTATCTTGTGGAAGATGTCCAACTAACATGCCTTTCCGGATGTTCAACTTAAGGACTGTTAGACGAATGTGCACACTTGTATGATCGATACGGACAAGTAATTATCCATCTCAATACTCAACAGGCAGGCATCGCAGCTGCGATTCAATGTATTCAAGCTTTGTTGACTGGCTTTAGCAACAAGAAAAGGCCTGGTTTATCCCAAACAAGGTATGCCTTTTGATTGTGCATCCACGACCGACTTTGCTCCGTCATTTCAACGTCAAAATGCCACAAAAAGCGCGCCAAAATATAGCGCATTTCCGCGTATGCGAGACTGTTCAGATTGTGAGCAACAATTAGATTTCAAGGCAGTCAAGGACTCACTTCATGGCGATACAAGCTCTTGGGCCGTACGAGAAGGGGTGGAAGCCCTCTCGACGGTCTCCATCGAATTCAGTCGGACGCCGTCCTTCAGGGAACCAGCACTCTGGATGGAACTCGTCGGCATGTTTTCAGTAGCGCTCACTGCGATAGACGACACGATGGGGAATGCCAAGTATGGTCTAAACGGTTAGGGCGCACCACGTCAGCTTTCATCACATATCTGTCGGGAGGTTTCTGAAGCTGTCAAACTTACGTCTCCTGGTATATAATCACCGAAGATGGTGTTACCTTCTGGCGGTGTCGTGCGCCACATAGCATTAGGGCCGGGTGGGTAGACCGTAGTACCGGAGAGCTTCCTCGATAAAAGCACCAGTGTACGCGAGCTGAGCGACGCTGCTCATGTTGATGTCCTCTTCTGTGGGAAAGGTAGCATGAAGCTCTTCTACGACCTTGCGCTTCAATTCGGGTCTGGTGGCAAGGATATATGCCAATGCCTGTCAAAGAGCTGGATGTCGTCTCGGCACCCCCGCCAGTCAGAAGAACGGCGTTTTTGAAAATCTCCTCGTTCGTCATATATAAGCTCTTGCCTGGGTTGGAGGTCATGACGTCCATGAAGTCGTTTCGCTTAGACTGGCTGGCCAAGCGCCGCTCGACGACCTGTCTCAGCACAACAACATGCTTGGTGAAGTCCCTATACAGCCGAGCGGTTGTCTTGATAGGCAACAAGATGTAGAAGAAAGGGATGCGCTTGCAAAGCACGAGGATGTGGGTGACGTAAATGTTGGCGAAGACCAACTGAAGCCATGGGTGCAACATCGAGTTCTTCAAGCAGCCGAAGGGCTCCCCAAAAGACAAATCGCCAATCACATCAAAGGTGCAGTAAGTAAACCACTCGTGCATGTTGACAACTGCACCATCACGGCCGCACATGTTCTTCAGTCTCGCCAAGAACAGGTCGACGTGCTCTTGAATCAAAGGTTCCTGCTTGCACATGGCGCCGTAGGTGAAGCCTGGGGTCATGACCCGACGCATACGGCCATGGTCACCAAGGCTGGCGCCAACCAAATCGTGTCCATCTGGAGGACAGTACCAGACAGGTTTGGTATTCTCCCTGCGCTTGGCGGGCACGTAGCGACCGTAGATGTCTTCCCACGCCTTGGGGGACGAGTAGGACAGCTCGTCCGGGCCAATGCGGACGATGGGTCCGTATTCGTCGTGTAGCTTTTTGATCTTCGTATGCCACTTTCCGGTCATGTACCAAAAGCCGTATGGTAGCGATGATGCTGCGAACAGCTTGGGACCGGATACTTGGTGAGCGGGTGGAAGAGCACATTGTAGAGGGGTGGTATGACAAGGAAGTAGCCGACGAGCTGTATTCAATCGTAATTAGACTAATTCCTAGTTTGATAGATTATCGTAACATACTAGCACCGTAGCGATCGAAAAGACGTAAGCTGTGAGGCCCGTCGAAGAAGCTGTGAAGAAGATAGACATGGTAGCTACTGGTGTTGTTGAACCAACACTCAGTGCCATACGAGATCTGGGGATGGTGAACTAGCTCAAATTCACATGCCGATTTACTTGATCACTGGTACCGCAGTAAGAGGGTTGGTGGAACTTGGACAAGGGAAGTTGGCTTGTCTATGCGAGGGGTTCCCAGCGAAAGAGAGTTGGGAGCTCCTGAGTCAAGAAGCCGTGTTGAGTTCTGCAGTTTCATGCAATCCCCACAGACGGCAGATCACTTAGCTGGCGATCGAGAAGACGCGAATTGAGTTCACGAAATCACCTGCCGGAGCTAGACATCCACAACACTTGCGATCCGGCGCCGGTCTCCAACGACGGCAACTGAAGGCTAACGGTGTTAGTTGCCTTGGAGAAACCGAAACCTACGCAGACAACCATCGACCGGCGGCATAAGCGAAAGTTGCGATCTGGTGAGGGTTTCGGTAGGTTCCAAACAATTGGAGCTGCCGGGCTGAACAAGTCTGTTGCTTGCAGGAACAACGACTACGAAACGAACTTCAAGCTGTAGGTGGCTGACATGTAGAGACTCAACTTTGAATTTAGATATATGTACATCTCGCCTTCTGATCCAGATCGTCAACTCCATAGCTCGTGAACACACCCTTGATCTTAGTTCAAAGCAAATCGTTTTCCGGTATCCCAAACTTTCTCAAGGGCCCTGCTCATCACGAAGACCGAGGCTTGCATAACACTTGCATGCGCGGCTAGGATTCTGTCAATTTTATCAGCAGACTGACCTGCAGCAGCGCCTCCGCAAGTGCAATCAAAGCAACTTTAACCCCCAAACTTGCTGTTGATGATACCTTTTTTGGTGTTTTTAATTAATTGGACATTTAGCAATATATTTAACTCAAATCAATATATAAAAACACGTTACGTATTATTATATAATCCAGTACAAATGAGGTTATTTAGAGCTAAATAATTATAATTTACACACCCTGCTTCTTCGACTAGCACGGCGCCTCCATCACCACCAACACCGCCTGCTCTTCCAGTCTGGTCGCCATGCATCAAGGCGTTCAGGCGCTTCCTGCTGGCGATTTGCAGATGGTTGTGGCCTGCAGTTCCAATCTCATCCTGGGCCCTGACATATATATTATTGAGAGCAAGCTGAAAATGCTGTCTCCAGATAGCCTCAGCTGGATATAGGAAATTAACGCTAATAGTTACACTTGTGGAGACAGCGTGGCTGTCATTATGCTCAAAACGCTCAGCCAGGCGCTGCGAGATAGTGATAGGATCGAGGCCATTATTTAAGAGACGGGCATAAATCAAGACAGAGCCACACCTGGACTAACAATACCCAGCATTAGCAAACCCAGCTCATCGCCCACAATACCTTGAGGCTCATAGCACAGGCACGCCTGCTAGTAGTAAGTAGTTCACACGTGAGTTAAAGAAGCATCAGATAACTAACAATATTTATCTCCTTTACAGACCCTATTAAAGCCGAAGCTCTTAGCAGCGCGTTCTTCAGCAGCAGCAGAGAAGCCAAGGACGGTCCGATTTACACAGGTTCGATCAAGACGGTGTTAAGACACACAGAGGGCACTGCGGGAATTACAGCTCTATTACAGAGTGTGAAGGCCATACAGAATTCCACCATACCGCCCAATCTTCTCTTTAACTAACTCAACCCTGCTGTGGCACCTTTCTACAGCAACATCCAGATTGCGACTCAGGCACTGCCGTAGCCAACAGTTCCCTAGGGCCAACCTAAGCGAGTCAGTCTGAACAACTTCAGCACTACAGGAGCGTCAGTCGGTTCTCCCACACAGCGTCTCATTTTCAGCAAGGCGCGTTATGACAGCCTACCCGTCGAGAAAGCAACACATCAAGTCACATCTGGGAAGCGAATTTCACTTAGACTTTTTCACATCCCCGGTAGCGAGGGAGCGCATAAAGGCGGATGGCAAACTGGTTGAGAACAGCTACTGCCCCCGAATCCCCCGGGGAGATTTATCGCGACATAGCAAAGGGGCTGATATTAGTATTGTTGCAGATGTAATGGACACTGGGAAATTTAGTGACACCTCACAGAATGGGGAAAATCTTACAGTTGATCAATGGGTAGTGATAGTAATAACCAAAAGAAGAACCAGAAACTCCAAACTTTGAAACTCCGACACTTTCATCAGGGCGATCGCGCTTTTCCAACAAAGCCAAACCAGCGCAAGATCGCCAAAGTATCATAACCATGAGAAGACCAGACCCGTCTGTCCAAACTCGTACAATCACCGAAGCCAATCCAGCCTCAAGGCGGCGTACCAAACACGACAGAATAAACCAAACACCTGAACTCCATCGTCAACCGCAATCATCAATCATCCATCATCATCATCATCATCATCATAATCCCATCCCATCACCGTAGTGAATCCCTCTTCCCCACCTATGATCCGAGGCCTTGCCTTTCCCTGGTCGAGAGCCACACGAGGACTCACGACCTTATTCCATAGTATCACCTTCCGTTTCTTAAGAAGGTTTGTTGTTCGAGCCACGATAGCGCATTACTCAGCCGCGTTATATGAAGGGTTGGTACGCAGCTTAAGCTCTTTGGGGCTGCCGGTGTGTCTTTGCAGAGCGGAAAGTACCTTGCCCTGTTGTTGCCGGATATCTCTCTTCGTCATTGACAGATTCTTCTGGGTGGGCTTGCAGATGCCTTTTCCCTTGTGACGAGGATGTGCTCTGTCCTTCTCAACGTCCTTTTGCTCTTCGACAACGAGGTACTCGAAACCTTCTTCTTCGGAAAGTTCTTCCTCGGAATCTTCTTCCTCGAAAACTTCTTCTTCGGAATCTTCTTCGTCGGAATCTTCTTCCATGACGATATCTTCATCAATGACGTCTTCCTCCACAACGTGTCTCTTAACGACGTGGTTCTTTGAAGGTTTCCAGTACTTGAGAGGAACCTGGATGGTCCAGATCAAGCATCCGGGACTGTCATGGTGCTTGTGGTAGTCTTCGTGCTTTCGAACGCGTCTCTTACCGAGTTTGAAGCTGTTACGTTTCGGGGCCTCTTCGAATTGAGACATGATGGCGGTGAAGGGAACGTCATTGCCGTTTTCGTGCTTCTCCCAAAAGAGAACGGTCCGCTTGCTGTCCCATCCGAACTTCTTGAAGATGGGCACGAAGTCGTTGTAGTCGTACTTTGGCTCGTGATGGTCGCCGTTTTCCAGGTCATACTGCTCAATCAGATACGCGGACCAGCGGGCCCACTGGTCGTACGAGTGCCTCTGAAGGATGGTGAGACAATCGTGTGCCAGAACGATCTGGCGGTGCTCCTCGAGGGAGATCTGGTCGTCGATCTCTGCGATGTGCAGCCAGTGGATGCAGTGGCGGAACAGCTTCTCCAGGCTGCGTGAGAGATTGGCCAGGCGGTTTAGGTAGCCGGTCAGGCCATTGCCGTATTCGTCCTTTCTGGGAGAGTCTCTGGACATCTTGGTCCACTTTTCAAAGAGTTTGATGGCCTCCGTGTTGTCTTCGGGGTAGGTGCCAGCATAGTCGGCTTCGCTCGTTGAAACGCAAGCGAAGCTCATCTCCCGGAGCTCCATGGTGGATGTGGCGACCATCGTGACTAGTGAAGGGGTTTTTTTTTGTTTTTTTCTGTTGGTAGTACTGGCGGAGCTAATGTCGGAGACTTGATAGCAAGTAATGCTGTATTCGAACTGAAGTTTTGAATGCGAAGACTGGAGAGACTTGATAGAGATGATGTATTCGAACTGAAGTTCAGAATACGAAGACGTGGACTTATTGAGTAGTAAATTGAAAAAGTGAAGTTGATGGGCAGCGAAACAGCAGTAAAATGAACAAGTAGAGAGAAGTTGACGACGGACGGAAAGGAAAGAGGAAAAGAGGAATATGCCACGACGTAGGTCTTATTATATAGCTTCTGGAATGCCACCAGGGTGTTCGACTCATCCAAAGTAAGTTTGTTCATCGACGAAGGAACCAAGTTTCTGGCACAGTAGTATATCCAATGGACAAGTCGCCGGGAGCCTGTTGACTTGAAGAACAGCGTTCGGCATTGTGGCTGATGTTCGTTAGTTTCTCAGTTTCCCGGTAGGTTTGAAGGATTCTTGAGACCCTTTCGAGCATTTCTCTGCCCGAGCCAAAACAACACGACGATAGAAGACGACTGAAGAAACCAGCAAGCCACCTTTTGCCATCATACCCCTTGTCGGGGCAGAGATTCTTTAGCTCAGGTGAAGATTCTGCAAAAGCTACCGGGGATAGAGAGTCTATCCAAGTCCTCTGAAGGCTCGAGACCAAAAGTTTCGAGGTTGTCAAGGTTCACTATGTTTCTGATATTTTGTTGAACCAGATATGGATTGATGCGCCACAGATTGCAGTGTTTCGTAAGGTAGATTTGGAAGGATGTCCAAAGATACTTGTCGGACCAGAGAGGTACATGAAAAACTTGGGCTATTGGCTGAATTATCCGAGCATAGAATCTATTCGTTCGCCCTCGAAAATGTACCTGATGATGGGCAAAATAGGGAAAATGATACCGGGAATATCTATATGTATGTACAACGCACAGACAGACAGACCATACCCGGTTGAGTGGCACCAAAGTTTAGAGTTTGGGGCCAACCAGTCAGCGGAGGTTGGTCCCTGAATGACCCTGCAGCACCCCACTTTAACTGTCGTTAGCGGCTGCCCTCCTGGCAGAGAGTTCGCGCTGTTGCCTGGCTATCCTGACTTCATGCCAGCAACCCAAACACCGCATCTCCCACCTTGGACCGTCGTGAATGAAGTTGATCCAGAGAACAACAGCCTCCTTCCTCTTCGACTGCACCCGATATGAGCAGACGCACACGATCAAGTGCGAGATTGCACACGAATATCCAGGGACAGGAAACCAACTCTCCAAGTCCAGCCGTCTCTACCCCCGTCTCCTCATCCGCAAGCTCCATCCCGATCATCCTCTTCAAGGACCAAGCAGCATGGGAGACATGGTTGACCGAACATCACACCGAGACGTCTGGTCTATGGGTGCAAATTGCCAAGAAGAACGCCGATACGCCGACCGTTAGCTATGATGAAGCGCTAGATGTTGCTCTGTGCCACGGTTGGATCGACGGACAGCGCAAGTCGTACGACGAGCAGCACTTCATCCAGAGGTTCACGCCGCGTCGGAAGAACAGCCTGTGGTCCAAGAGGAATGTCGACAAGGTGGGAGTTCTCCTGAGCACAAAACGCATGAAACCATCGGGCCAAACCGAGATAGACGCAGCCAAATCCGATGGACGCTGGGACAGGGCCTACTCTTCCGCCAGTGTCATGGAGGTGCCGTTGGATTTTCAGGCGGCGTTAGAAAGGAATAAGGAGGCGAGGGTATTTTTCGATGCACTGAATAAGACGTCAAGATACTCATACCTTTGGCGCATCGAGACGACGAGGAAGCCCGAGACCCGTAGGCGGAAGATCTCGCAATTCGTTGACCTTCTCGCCGAGCACAAGACCTTGTGAGACTGGGTGGGCAAAGCAGCCCGAGGGAGTAGCTCGAAGCGGCCATTGATTTACATTGATTTACTGGTGAGAAAACGCATGAATGTGCAGGAGTGTCACCAGATGGCAGGTGAAGGAAGCTATGGCACCAGAGCAGACAGCTGAATGCATCCGGCAACAGACGTGAAATTCTGATATCTCGAAATAGCTATGCTACCAAGTCGTCAAAGCTCTTGAGTCGACAGGCCCAAATGCCTCCCGTGAGAGAGCACATGGTCGAAAAAAATACTGCAGTCAGCTCCGCCATGACAGGATGTACTCGTGAGTCATTCTTGTGCTTTTCTTCAAGCAGCCTCAGAGAAATCCTTCTTCTCGGAGTCGTGAACATCCTTCTTCTCGGAGACATCGTCACCCTTGGCCGAAGTGGCCCCCGTGATCTCCACCTCCTGGGGAGCCGCAGAATCCTTGGGAGGCGCGTCGTCTTCCTGCTTGACAGAATCACCTTGCTGTGCCTGGGGCTGGTCCTCCTTCTTGCCCTCGATGGAAGGGTCCTCGCGCTGGTGGGCGCTGTCGTTCTTGTCGGCCACAGACTGGAAGTGGGCCGAGACCGAGCCAGAGGGAGGCCGGTGTCCGATCAGACGGGACTGCAAGTCGTTATGTCAGTGACAGGCATGAACAAAAACAGCCTGGTGCCAACGTACCTCAGCCGACTGGAGCTCCTTGGCGTCCTCCTTGGTGATTTCGGACTCGGGCTTCTTCTCGAGCTCCGCCTCCTTGTTCAAGAAGTTTTGCTGCTTGTCGTGGAGACTCTGGGCGGTAGCTGTGAGGTGTCAGTATTCCGAATGAAGTTGCTGGGACGAACAGGAACAGACCAGCCAGACCACCACTGACAGGTTCCTTCTTGCCCGTCTCAGCTTGCTCGGCTTTGGCAACGTCAGAGACGTCCTTGTTGGTGATGACATGACCATCATCGGTGAGGTGCTGGACAGTGTTCTTGTCGGCGGCCATGGTGGGCGAGGCGTTGGTTTGTGTTTGTTTGTGTTTGTTTGGGGGAGTTTGGGAGACGTTTGAGTGTGAAAGCGTAAGCGTGTGAAGTGCTGATGGGCAGTTGGATGTTTTGTTTTTGGAGATGGGAAGTTTTGAGGGTGGAGGTCGGGAAGCGAAGAGGTTTAAATAATGGGAGAAGTCTCTCTCATCAACCTCTCGCTCAAAGAGAAGGAGACCGTTTGTTCCTTCTCTTTCTGCTGTGACGTCGAAAAGCGGGAAGGCGCATCTTGTCCAAAAGACCAAAGCAGCAGGCATCGACCCAACGCCTGCCAACCAAAGGAGCGTCTCATGCCATCTGCCATCAAAAGTAGAAGGAGAAGATTCGAGAATTCTTGGGGAAGGTCCAAATGTGTCTTGTTTGTCTGCTGATGCTTCCGTCTCCAGGAATGCGGATTGAAAAGTCCTCATTCAACTGAAGCGAAACCAGTCCATAACAATCCCGTTGCCAGTGTAAGCCAACTCTGCTCTAGTGGTTGATCTACCATGTATAATATTCGCTATGCCGTTTATTTCAATTGTAATATGAAGTAAAAGCCTTTTAGTATCAAGTGATCATGCAGCTGAGGCTCTCATGCACTAACATGCGTATCCCAGCCGTGAGGTCTTCCGTTTGTTCCCGTTGGGCGTGCTTTTCAAGCCTTGGTCCCCTGCATGCTCATTTCTCACGAACAATTCGACTTATTCTCCCAATGACTAAACTACGCATTGATGGGGAGTCATACCTGTTTAGTTGCTTTGCAAACCCACATACTCAGCCTGCCAATTTTGGGGTTTAACAGGTGCCGTTTATGAATTTGAACCATATCTCGCCATTTCCAACTCGCATAGAAAAAAAGGGGAAAAGAAAAAAGAGGGTGAATGAGAAGAATATCTTGAAACGTATTTTAGTAAGTCCGAAACATTCATGAAGCTGAGAGGACAGCTGGACCCTCTAGGCCGAAGAAGTCGCGCTTCTTCCATTAGCTGACACCGCCTCTGTCCTTTTGGTCTTATGCTCAGTGTCATCGTCACGACAACGGAGCCTAAAAGTCGCCGTGACCCAAGCTTGCGACTAATTGATTGTGTCGTGGGCACCTAGAGATCTGAGTTCTACCGGGACTACATCGTGTTATCGTCGACCCCGTGCAAGGCCGCTGTGGTCGGCATCCAAGAAGAGGTGCATGAGCCGTATTACCACGAGCCCTGTCAATCCAACATTCAATTTGCGTTGAGAGGACCAGAGCTCGTAACTCATAGGGAGTTAGGGATGCAGTCCTTCACATTTGGTGCGGCAAGGAAATCGAGACCCGAACAGGAACTGGATCTTGGCTTGCTTCCCGAGGCGTTCTCGGGCCCATCAAAGCCCAGAATCAAGTGTGCAGAACCATTTCGCAAATCGGCGACCATGACAAGCCACATCCATCAGCTCACTGCGACTTTCAACTGCTAGGCTGCCTAACGGCTCACGTTGAAAAGTCTGCCTCGGGGCCAAAAACCCACGCATGCAGTATTGGGTGATGCTCGCGAAAAGAAGGGATTTCGGGGTGTCTTGCAGAAGATACGGTGGTCACTTCACGATGCGGTGCTGGGTAAGATTTGTGATGATCTCAGCTCCACGTTTAACATGATCAAGTTCTGCCTAGACCTGGAAAGGGTGTGAGTGTCACCCTCACCGAGGGAAAAAGAAACTACTGACCGGGCGGGTTGCCACTAAATCAGAACACGGATTTGTATCGTGAACCCTTTGGCCCGAGCTGGACTTTAAACTTTTCACGCCCCCAGGAACTGGGCCCAAGTTCATTCTTATGGATGCTCGATCCAGGTCTCACAGCGTGTCAATGGCCGGTGTTAAGAGCTGGGACGTAAGTGATGTCTCTATAACTGCATTTCAATCTTGGGAATCAAGAATGCTGTGGATCTCCCGGAAAACCTCGTTAAGCAGACCTTCATTGACTTGATATAGGACTTGGCAACCTTCATCCAGAATGTCTTTTGTGCTGGCGGCAGATCATGCTCTGCAGCGGAGTACAGAACCTACCTTCTGCGGAATAATACGACCGAAGAGACGTTCCTCCCTAATTGTCCCAGTATACTTTCCTGGGAGGAGGCGATAAGCGATGGTGATGAAATCGAAATGAGCATGCTTTTCCCGAATCACACGCTCTACAATGACTACTGCCCGAAGTGCATGAAGCCTTGGTCGAGTCTACTCAGCTTGGAGATGTTCTGGTATGTCAACTCTTTCCAGTCTTGCGCTGGGGACCCTCGGCCGACCGCTCTACAGTACCTCGTGCGGCCTCTCCGCTCGATTCCTCGATTCATTCGACGACGAACCAGACCCAGTTACTTCGATAGCTCTGAAGGACATCCAGAGAACAGGTTTGCTGGTGTTTCTCGAAGAGGTCGTGTCGTGCCCAGGTGCCAAGAAAAGCCCCGAGAAAATGACGAAGTCAGGAGCAATCCATGAATCAATCATGAACATGTTCATTCGGCAAAAGAACCAGTTTGGTCCTCGTCCAGTAAAATCGGATCGCGCTGATAAACCAGAGCTCGAGGACTTTCGACGGGTTGCTCTGTGCAACGAGCAGTGGCCAGACATTGTCAAACAGGGAGCCCTCGTCAACCAAAACGCCAAAAGGCTCGGCAGAGTTGTCCGGGGTCTGAAGCGCTATGTTGAAATTTTGAAGAGTGAACGCAACGTCCACGAAGTTTTTGCATCCATCCTCAACTCGAGGTTCGTGGGTGCTCGGCAAAGTTCGGAAATGGTGGCATTCCTGCAATCGATCATCGACGCAGCTAGCAACCGTCAGACCTCGTCGGCGCCTTCCGCGTCAGGGCTCCAGTCCCTTCAAGAATACGTGGAGAGTGTCCGGGACGCCAGGGAACGATTCCACGCTACAGTGGTTCGAATCAGATGTCTACTATGGATCTGCTCGGAGATTCTAAAGCTGGATGTCGACTTGGTGGACGGCTGCTGTGAAGTTCTCGACCACTGGACCGTACCCAGAGGATCCGCACCGCAGACGATGTCTCTCCTTGACAATCTGTGGGGGGTCATGTTCTGCCCTCGCGTTATCATGTGCAGGCTCACTTCCGACATTGTCGCGGACGTTGTCGGCCTTTTCCCTGGAAGTGATCAGGTGCAGATTCTCGCATGCCTACCTTTGTTAATCAGAGATACTTCAAACTTAGCAGCAGCGTACCGCATCGAAGGCAGTTTCGATTCTTACTTCCGAGAGGCCGTCGCCTCCCAAGATCTTGTCGTCTCTCAGCTGAACCAGGCCAGTCGGAGGTGGATGGAGTCTGTCCTGGAACGTCGGGGGCAAGCTTCTGCTTTGGCGAATGAGTCGACGTTCCTGATGGTGAGAGAGGCCATGAGTGATGCGATATTCTAATGAGCTACGGTCTAGCAGGATTGTAATGCCAAGTGGGAACGAAATGCTGCGAGCTCTAGATGGCGGGCTTGGTGTGAAGGTGTACCATCAATCCAGCTTGTACGATTTTGAGCAGGGAGGCCTGTATGGTGTGGCTTTTACTTGGTGCAGCAACTCACGTCCAAGAACGGCAAAGTCTCCTAAATGGGCTATGTGAATTCCTTCATTCCCTAGACATTTCTCTTGTAACAGGATTAGCCTGTGGTTTTCCTCATCTTCTCCCAATAGCTCAAATTGTTCCAACTTGAGGTCTTGTTGTGACTGTTTAAAATATAAAAGTCCTGTGTAAAGACAGCAACGCCTTACACGCATTTAGATGAGAAAGTCCATTGCCTTTCACGACTCTACAAATGAGATGACATTCGTCTTCGTTTATGCACTTCAGCCCCTGGAATAAAATAGCACACGTAGCGTGAACGGAGCACCCCCAGCATTCCGCGTGGGCCACGACGATGTCCGTCTACCGAACAACAACATCAATGTCCCTCCCCATCAACCTCATCCAACTCCCTCTCAAAAGTCATCTGAATGTCCACAACCTGATGCAGCTGCCCGTGATCCAGCTTCTCTTCTTATGCGCAGCAAGGCTCTTGGCCGTGCGGACGATGTTCTTGATTTGCCGCCCGTTCAACTTGCCCTCGGCCAGCCTTTCAAGCCCATCCTCATCGACATCCACCCCGCCCTCGACGTTGGCCAGGAAGTTCTTCCACACCTTGAGCCTGCTCTCCTCGGGCAGGCCGTCGTACTTGAGCGGGACATGGATGCGGCTCTTGAAGGCGTCGTCAAAGGTAGGCACGCGGTTCGTCGTCATGAAGAGGATGCCCGAGTAGTACTCGAGCGTGCGCAGGAAGATGGTCACGAGGCTGTTGCGCTCCATGTCGTGCAGCGAGCGCCGCTCGAGGAAGACGTCCGCCTCGTCGATGAGGAGCACCGCCTTCCACGTGCTGGCCAGGTCGAGCGCCTTGCTCAGCTTCTCGTCCAGCGCCTCCGCCGACGTGCCGAGGTCGCCGGACGAAACGATGTACAGCGGCCGACGGCTGAACTCAAACAACACTAAGAGCGTATTGTCGGCATGACCCTCCAGAGAGCTCTCGTCAATACCCCTATAGGGGACCTCCAGACGCGCAATTATATTGCACTTAAACAAGCAAACTTAGCAACTCAAGAACCTACTCCTTCTTCAACTAATCCAGACAACACCAAGAGCGTATTATCGGCATAACCCTTAAGAGAGCCCTCATCAATACCTATATAGGGGACCTCCAGACGCATAATTATATTGCACTTAAACAAGCAAACTTAGCAACTCAAGCAAGAGAAGTTGAGATGCTAAGTTTGCTTACTTAAGTATAATATAATTATGTATCTAGAGGTCTCCTATAGGGGTATTGAAGAGAACTCTCTAGAGGGTTATGCCGATAATACGCCCTTGGAGTTATCTGGATTGGTTGAAGAAGGAGTAGGTTTCATTAATTGCATTGATGCTAAACTCTGTGGCGATCTAGTTTGCGTTGCTAGTAATGATAAGCGTGTCTCACGCGTGCCCGGCGTATTGATATGCTGGGTGTGGTGCCGATATCTTAGAGAGGATTTGTTGTGGGTTGATGAGGAAGAGGAAGAGGGATGGGCACAAAGCCCTGCTCGCAGCAGAGCTTTTTATGCTTCTGGCTGTGAGAACCTCTTGGGAAAGACCTTTTTGGTTGAGGAGTCATCTCTCGTGTGGTGGCGTTCGCAGCACCTCGCTGGAAGGTTCAGCGAAGGCGTTGCCACGAACTCCGCGGTGAAGGTCTTGCCGACACCGGGGGGGCCATGGAGGACGAGGATGAGACCCTTGCTGTTGTAGTTTGTGGGTTGTATGATGGCTGGATTCAGTGTTGTTAGGTAGCTAGCAGTATTGCGGGTACCTTGGAAGGTCACATACCTACCTAGGTACATGTAGTGACGCGTGGGTCACGTGCCCACAGCACTTGCCCTTGCCCTTGACGATGTCGTCAACGGTCAAAGGCAGACGCGTTCGGGTCCGTGGTGCGACTCGGGAACCACGAGCTGATCGAAGCAATTTGTGGAACACCAATGTGTGGAATGTTTTAGAGCTGGAAGTACATGTCCTTGCCCCTAATAATCCAGCACCCTCGCCCCATCCCCTAGATGAGGTATGGGTGTTGAGGCATCTTGGCGGTTTGGTTTCGGATTGATGGGAAATGCCTGCAGATTCGCTGCTGCACTTAAGCACTTTGAAGATCATTTTATAACCTCAAATTACCCATTGAGGTATACCTATTAAGGTATGCCCATTGAGGTATGCCCATTGAGGTATACCCATCGAGGTATGCCCATTGAGGTTCGTGGTGTCCCATGGCTCATTCTGAGCTTCCAGTTCAAGGTTTTGCTTAAAATCGTCACAGTAGTCAGTAACTACTGCTAAGTTTTCATTTATCATTCAGCGTGGAAAAGACCCCGCTCTTTTCGGACATAAAGGTTACCAAGAGCTGATCGAAGCACTGCGTGTTCCACTCGATGTCGCTGATCTTTTCGACAAAGAAGTCGAAGAAGCGCTTCTCGGTGAAACTGAATCCGCGGACCATGGGGCTCGCAAGCAAGGCTTGCTCGTCCGGGAGCGGGGCGAGCTCGGTCTTTCTCCTTGGGCACCAGCTCCATCTCGTCGCTATCGGCAGCCTGCTTCCTCTTCAGGCCGACGGCGGCGGCGGCGGCGGACCGGGGAAAGGAATCGACTTTGAAGGCGTCATCCGCGAGGATACGGTGGTGCGTCTCCGCGTCGATCATGACGCGCCCGTCGACGTTGTACCTCCGCAGGCGGGTGTCGAGCGCCACGCCCTTGTACTGGCGAAAGTTCTGTCCCGCGAGGGCCTCCCAGCGGCGACCGCGGTCCGTAAGGAGGCGGACCGCGGCGGTCGGATCCGGGTGGTTCTCGAGCGGCATGGCATTGAGGGCGGCGATGGGCACTGCGCCGCCGAACTGCGGGATGCGGAGGTACTCGTGGCGGGTGCCGAAATCGTCGCCGTCGAAGTCGACGAAATCGTCGCCGAGGCGCAGGCCCGGGCTATTGCCGCAGACATATTCATTGCATTGGTCATATTGGCGAGTGATCTGAGTTGCGTCAGCGTGAATGTCATCGTCACTCGAAGAAAAGGGAATACTCACGCAGAGCGCGTACTTGTCGTACCAGTTGGTCTTCTGCTCAGGGATATCTTCATCCTCCTTGGGCTCGGTGATATAACTGTGTCCCTTCTTCGTCCATCGTTTCTCGAGATGCTTCAGCTCTGCTTGCATGGGAGCTTTCTCCAGCTCCTCACGGCGTTTCTTCTCTTCCTCGGAAAAGGGTACCGTTGATCTCTTTTTGGTCTTCCTCGTCCAAAGGCTGGTCGCTATTGAGAGCCCTGCGGGAGGCAGTTTGCTTGGTGCGTGCCATGATCTCTTCTCTCCTCCTGCGGATGTCTGGCGATGTTCCAGTCTGATAGAAATCACGCAGAATGCGCTCTGCGTTATCCAGAGACATGGGCATCTTTTTATAGTTGAAAAACACCCTCAATATAACTTCTCAAGATGAGCTACGCAGGCCGAATTGATCAGCGTTAAGGCACTCGGCGTCCTTCGCAGGCAACCGCGACCCCGCTCGGACGGAGAAAGAGTGAGTCACCGGAACCCGGAAGAGGATCAAACAAAGACAATATAAACGGCGCGTGAGTCAGAATGATATCAAAAAGGATCGATTGCATTCAATATGATACTCGAGCAGGGGCTCTGCCTGTTCTTGCGGGGCCCCTGGACTCCGCGGCGCCGGCTCTAAAAGGGCCGTTGCTGCCTGCGTTGCCTCGCCGTCCCGAGAGTGTGCTCCGTTCTTGGATGTGCCGTGCGCCCCATTTTGGCGGTCCGGAAGCCTCGCCTCTCCGAGAAAGGCGGGGGGGTTGGGGGATTCCTACCTCGACGGATCGGTACCTTGGCTGAGGATGAACGGGGGCTGAGTTCAGTCACTCTCGACTGCTGCATAGGTCCGAAGAAGTCGCTTGACTGGCGGTAGCCGGGTGTATGATGTCGGGTTTGTCGGCGCGGTTGCGTACATGTTTCGAGCTGGACTGATGCGGGGGACACGGGATGTTCCTTTCTTCTTACTAAGCAAATATCAGCCACAATCTAGAGCAGACAAAAGACAGAATTGTGGCGCCAATGACACGGCATTCAGGGACTACCTTATCACACCAAAAATCAAAAGGCAAACGTGACATAGTAGGACAAAGAAGCTCTTGATAACCTTCATGTCCGAAAAAAACGGGGTCTTTTGGACAAAGAAGCTCTTATGTAACTGACTCTACATACAGGCTGGCCTTACCAGCGCACCTCGTCATGGGTGCTCGGTTTCTTCCCCCTCCTCATCACTAAAACGCAATGCAGCGAATGCGAAAATTGGTGTGTATCAATCGCCATGTGATGTTGCTCTATCCCCAAAACTCCGTAATCATGTCATGCCAAACACGTATATACATCAATCAAACCTGCTCAGCGACGTGCCCGCTCGGCAGCCGCAGCGCTCATGTTGGTGGCCTTCTCAACGGCGTTGGTCATCGCCAGGCTGACAGGCGTCGCGGAGCCGCTGGGTGCGGGAGTGTTAGTCCGCGTCGTCGCCGCGGAACGGTTGTGCTGCATGTGAGCCCTGACCAAGTGACCAGCCGCCAAGGCACTGCACAGCGACAGCTCGCCGGCCAAGACACCAGCAGCAATAACACGAGCGAGGCGGCGAGCGTTCTCGCCAGGGCTCGTAGGGTGGGGGCCGCGGACACCAAGCATGTCAAGCATGGCGCTCTGAGGCTCGAGGATGGTGCCGCCGCCGAGGGTGCCAACTTCAAGAGAAGGCATGGACACGGAAATCTGGAGAGATCCACGGAGGCTGGCAAATAGGTTAGTTTTAGTCTACACAAATGGAGTCGAGATGTGCTTACTTCTTCATAACCGTGATGCAGTTGGCGCTCTCAACGACCTGGGCGGGATCTTGACCAGTAGCAAGGAAAATGGCGGCAACAATGTTGGCAGCGTGGGCATTGAAGCCGCCGATGGAGCCGGCCATGGCGGATCCGATCAGGTTCTTGTTCACGTTCAGGTCGACAAGAGTGTCGACGTCGCTCTTCAGAACGCTCTTGACGACATGGGCCGGGATGATGGCCTCAGCAACAACGCTCTTTCCACGTCCGTCGATCCAGTTAATGGCGGCAGCCTTCTTATCCGTGCAGTAGTTACCCGAAACAGAGACGATGCTCATGTCCTCGAATCCCTCGGAAGCCATGACGGAGAGAGCGTGCTCGACACCCTTGGAAATCATGTTCATTCCCATGGCGTCACCAGTGGTCGTCTTGAAGCGGATGTAGAGGTTCGTACCAGCAAGAGCAGTCTTCATGGACTGAAGACGGGCGAAGTTGCTGGTAGAGTTGAACGCCTTCTTCATAATAGTCTGACCAGCGTCGGAGTCCAGCCAAATCTTAGCGGCACCAGCACGCTCGAGCGTCTCGAAGGCGATGCAAGGCCCACGGGTCATTCCATCGGCAGTGAGTACGGTAACAGCACCGCCGCCAGAGTTGATAGCCTTGCAGCCACGGCTGGTGCTGGCAACCAGAACACCCTCAGTAGTAGCCATGGGGATGAAGTAGCTCTGGCCGTCAATGACGAGGGGACCAGCGACACCGACAGGCAGGGGCAGGTACCCAATGACGTTCTCGCAGCAAGCGCCGAAGACGCGCTCCCAGTTGTAGCCAGCATATGGCAGCTTGGATCGCTCGAGGCTGCCGGTAAGATCGGAAGTAGCGTTGGTGCGGGAGATGATGCTGCGACGAATCTTGACAGCGCGGGTGTGGTCCTTGAGAGCACGCTCAAGAGAGTAACCGGGAATCTTGCCACGGAGCGACATGCCCACGACCTCTTGGTCACTCATCTCGTGAACACGCTTCTCGTCGATCATCTTCTGCAGCTGAGCAATGGTGCGGGGCTCGGTGCCGTTGGCCTTGGTTATTGAAAGCTCCGACTCATCATCAGACAGGGCGGGCGTAGCAGGCTTGGGCGTCTCAGGGATGTACTCGCCAAGAGGCAGGGTGGCAGAGTCGGTATCGTTAAACTCCTCGGCCTTGGCCAGCTCCTTGGGGTCAATCTGATGTTCGGGGGCGTTGGGGTCCTTGATGCCCAGGCGAGCAGCATTGAACAGGTAGCCGTTCAGAGCAACACTCATGGCGAGAGCGACAATAATCCACTTGGAGAGGACGGGGTCTTCCAGACTCTTCAGGATGCTGCCGACCATGCGGCCGCCCACACCATAGCTCTCGAAGTGATCATACTCGTCCTCGTTGCGAGAACCAGACTTGCTGGCAGGAGGCGGGAGAGCGTAGTGGACCGAGGGGTACTCGAGCTCGTACTTAATGGGAGTCAGGATGGTGACAATAGTCGGGCGCTCCCCGGCTTTGGCCGATTCCAGGATAGCGTCGAGGCCGTTGGAGGCAACCTTGAAAGGGTCGACTGGAGGGGCGGTCACAACAGCGCTGAGGCCACCGCTCCAGGAAGACAGGCTCGGGAGAGAGCTGGAGTTGCGGAAAGGAATCGTGCAGATGTTGATGGCGTTGATCAGGATAAAGCCGGTGACCATGAGAACCTTGAACTTGGGGACATTGCTGCTCTTCATCTGCTTGCCGAACAAGGAAGACTCCTTGGGGGCCTTGCCGTTGAACTCGGGCCAATCGTTGCTGCGGGCCACGTTTTCGGCGACGCGGTGGCTCACACCGTCGTCTTCCAGGGCGCGGCGCATCTGCACGTGGCGCTTAATGCGGTTGATCTCGAGCTTGATGCTGAGAATGGCCGTGTAGAAGGAGAAAAGCAGGATGCAGTCGAAGAAAAGAATCCAGGCGGCAAGGAAGCAGAACTGCTGGAGGCCTCCTTGCACACCAGATGCGGCGCCGAGAACAAGAATGCCGATCTCGATGGCGTAATCCTTGACAATGTCGTAGCCCTTCTCCTTGATGGCGGCCTGGACAGCGTACTGGATCACGTTGGGAGACGAGACCTCAGCCTTCTTCGCCTTATCGTCGCCCTTCTTGCTGTCCTTGGGCTTGCGGTGCTCGATGGCGTGAGAAAGAACAGCGCGGGTGAGGACGATGTTCTTCTCGAAACCGATCGTCACAACCAGAAAAGGCAGACCCTCAGAAAGAAGCACCATAGTGATAGGAACGCCAAGCTTGGTAGTAACCAGCAGACCAAAAAGGAAGGCGAAAACCGAAGAGAACAGAACGTTGGTGAACAGCCAGAAGTTGGAACCCATGCGGCGCATCGACAGGAACAGGGAGACGAAGGTCAGGTGCATCGAGAGGTAGCCGAGGACCATGATGAAGATATCGAGAGCCTCGGCGTTCTTGAGCAGGTCGATAAACTCCGTCCAGCCGTTGCGAGCCCACTGAACGAGGCTATTGCGGGTTTGGACCTTGGCGGCCTTCATGATCCACATCTTCTTCTCCTTGCCGTGGATAGTCTGGGTCTCGTCGCTCGAGGCATCGGGGATCTCCTGCGCGAGAGAGAGGAATTCGGGAGCCTGGGAGTAGGGGACGGCGAAGGCGAGGGCGCTGTCCTGGGAGTAGCTCGTCAGGGAGTTGGAGGTCGGGGGCAGCGAGGTGATGGACAGGTTCTGGGGAATCGGAACGGCGTGGGTGCGCGGAGCGGTGTTGACAGACTCGGGAGAATGAGAGTCGGGGAAGACGAGGGTCAAGAGGGCCAGGTGGTCCACGTCTTTCGGGACATTGGCCTCGGGCTCGACATTCTGCCATTTCCAGGCAGTCTCGGGGCCGGTGTGCAGACGACGGCTGCCTTCAGTGAGGGAGGACCAGTCGGCAGAGCGCACGCTGATCGAGGCATCGAACAAGCTCTCCTGCAAGAGGCCTACGTACGAGGTGCTGGCAAGGACGGCAACGATGACGACGGTATGGATCGGGTGGGAGCAAGCAACCTTGGACAGCAACTTGAGGCCGGGCGTGAGCTTCTTGTTGAGCCAGGAAGGGGCGGCCGCCGGCGCAGCTGGCTGCTCGCCCCGAAAACGGGTGGGGAGAAGTGTTGAGGATATCATGGCGAGGTAGCGGTGAATGAAGCCGTAACGATTAGGAAGACATTTGGGGGGGGGTCGACGGTCGAAAGAAAAGAACGAAGGCTTTGTCTGGGTCGCAAAGTTAGCAATTGATACCTTTCCGAGTCCGAACTGATCTCTCGGCCGTTGTTGAGCGCGCGGGAAGACGCGAAGGGGGTGATTTTGTGGACGGGGGAAGAGGCGGGCAGCTGGTGAGGAATTTTATGTTGGCGGCACGGGTGTTGTGCGGGTGCGCGGTGCTGGTGCAGGTGCGGGATGCGCTGCAACTGCAATGCCAATTGGAGGAGGGTGCGCGTACCAATTCAGAGTTGATTGACAGCAGACGCCGTTGACGTCTTTGGTGTTCGAACGTGCAACTTGACTTGGTGTCTCAAGGGACGCACACAAACTTTCACAGAGAAAGTCGAAGCTGAGGACCAACGGTGGAATAAAAAATAAGAAAATTGATAGTCGAGACTTTGTTGAGGTCGGAGATCGAGGACGGTCGGTGTTGCGGACGTGGAGGGCCGAAGTCGCAAGGAGCTTGTTGAAGTGCTCAATGGGAGAGGAGGGTGTGGATGATGCGCAGCGCAGTTTCCAGCGAGTCCTGTTGAAGAAGAGCAAGCAGCGAAGAGCAGAGGATGTCTTATCTCTCAGCGCTCGCGATGCAACGGCAGCCAAGTACCTTTTTAGATATGGAGCCCAGGCTGGGTCGGAACGGGTCGAGGGGGTCGAAGGGGCGGGGGGCCGCTTGTGTCAAGGGTGTTGAAGTCCTTGTCTTGGTATAGTGGTAAACAAGTCAAGGTGAGGTATGTAGACGCAATGCCGATTAGGAGCTGGTTTGCTGATTGTCACTGACACTTTCCGAGTGGGGTGAAGACCGTGAGTTGCCTTGCTCTAGGTGACGGGGGAATAGGAGGAGGAGGAGAAGGAGGAACAACTAAGACCTGATGACGAGGGAGCACGAGGCGTTCATGAAGGAGGGAGGGACGGAGGAGCAGGTTTAAGGATCCTGGGAGGAGGCGGACGAAGGAGGAAATCAGAGTTATTAACTCCCGGATGCCTGTCGCTTGCTTGCTTGCCTTTGCGGACGGACGAGAAAGTGAGCGGACTTGGGACTTGGGACTTGCCAACTGCTGTTCTTCCAGTTCCAGAATCGAGGAAAAAAAAAAGGACCAGGACCAGTCAGCGACCAAAAAGAGATTAGGAGCGCGAGGTACCTGTCTGTGGAAGGCAAGAAGAGTGGCAGTGAAAGTACTCTGCAGGTAAAAGGCAACTCCACACGGGACGAAATTGAGTGATGCTAATCCCAGCAAGTTTGTGGTGGGTGTCGGCGTGATGATGATATTCACCCCAAGTTGCAAGCGGGAAAAAAAAAAGGAAAAAAAAAAAATTCGACGTGGTTTGGCCTGCAATGGCAAATTCGCCGATGATGGTCCGCTCCTCGCTCCTCCATGTACCGCGGTACCGCCATCAAGCAGCTCTTACCTTACCTAGTTAGGAAAGGTGGGCTGTGTGCCAACTTTTCCTGCAACCCCCCGGGCCTGTACAAACAGGCCCCCACATGCTTTCTCTGGTGGAACTTCAATTAGAGAACCTGGAAGTTCAGTGGCTTTTTGAGGGGTTTCACTCTTCAGAAGTTCAGCGGTCTTTAGCCTCTAAGATAATTCTAACAATCACTACCCATCCCGTCAGTACTATTAGTCTGGCTGTCAGAGCCAACAGATCAATGTCACTGGCCTCGCAGGATTTCTTGCGTAGGTAGGTTCCAGGTTGGCTGGGACGGCTGAGCACTGGGCAAAAGTTGCGCTGTTGCATCCGCCCCAGCGTTCTGTCCTCACCCGCTTAGGAAAGGAATCTGCTGCAGAGTAAGGGGCTGTGAAAGATGTCACCCACCTCAGGTTTTCTTTAGAAATGCCCCCAAATGTATTACTCAGATGCTCAAGGCTGAAGCCGCTGGCCAGCGGCGCAGTACCTGAAATGAAATGCGCCACAGAGAAACACACATGGATGCTTGGCTGATGTATTCATACGGAACCTAAGGTAACCTGGAACTTCGTGCTTCTGCAGCGCCGCACAGATGGCGCGTCCCGTCCTGAAGGATGGGGGTTCCAGCTAGACCTCTAAGCCAGATGAACAATCTGTCTAACACAATAGGTTGGGAGCCGCCACACTCTAGTTACCTGCCTAAACGGCGTAGCTTGTTTGCTTGTTGGCTCTTAGTCTGATTGGTGTTTGCTCCCTCCTGAAGGGACGGGCTTTCGGCGTTGGCCTGAGCCGTTGGCGATAGCTTCTCGTCTATCTCATTAAAGACTAGATAATTCGGCACTCGTCACGTCAATCAACATCCAAGGCACTGGACCCGACCGCCGCAGCACGTCCGACAACAGTAAAACTACCAAGACCAAACCAAGAGCACCGCCAGCGCCGCGTCACGGAACACAGACACAAACACAGACACAGACCAGACACAGACACGGGACCTGCTGCGGCAACTCTGTCGTGTACTGGGAGGGCGACGCTCGCAAAGTGGATTATCATGACACCACAGACGCAGCAAGAACGGCGGTAAGGCAGGGTCCCATCAGGCGAGACGACGAGCGTTCATCTTTACCGTCTTCGAGAAGGGTCCAAGTACGGCATGATGTGAGTTGACGCTGCAGGAGAAGCCAAAAGAAAGGATGCGGGCGGGTTCATAGCCAACGGTCTTGTTCTTGCTGTTGAGCTTCGTGTCGGGGACTTTCTCCTGAAGATGACATCTGCAGTACCTTACCTCCCTTATCTTGACCGCTTTTAAACGTTATAGTATCATCGTACACTCTGACTGTAATTTTTCAAGTCTGTAAGAGCAAAAGCACGCCTGCATCATCCTGAGGTGAGGTGACGTGAGGTAGGCAAGGTACCTAGGTAGGTAAGGTAGGTAAGGCTAAGGTACCTAGGGTAACAGATACGTACCTCCCGGATTTACACCGGGGTTACATGGACGCCATTAGACCATTGACAGTCGGCCAATTCTTACCCTGTCTCTCCACTAAAGTTGCTCTTGCGTCAGGCCCTGCCAGCCAGGCTTGGGGACGAGGTTCCTTCCATTCCTTCCCTTGACCGTCGTCTACTCCTTCTTGCCCTTTCTGTAATTAATTGCTAGATAATTAATTTCTCCTTCTTATTTCTGACTGCGTCAACCACATGGGGGCCACCGTGCAATCTTCAATGTCACCGGGTTTCGGCTTCATCCGCCCCCAATTCCTTCCTCCGCGTCCTTCCATCATGGGGCAACGAGTCTAACTGCAGTACACACACGATCACGATCACGATCGCCACCCTTGCCCAGCTGCTGACATGCTTCGGCCGGTTTGCCTGCTTCAGCGCACGCCGCTTGTCTTACCTCCCCAGTTTTCCATCATCAACATGGAGATCTATCCGGATCTGTCTCCCCGTTCTGATTGCTTCACACGCTTTTCTCTCTGATGCTGACCTGATCTGACATGCCGGTTCCCCGGTCTGTGTCTCCCTCTAGCAAACCATTGCCCACTCAACTCGACACGGCGCAACCTCTACCCGTACCTTTTTCTAGAAAAAATTCAAAGATGTCTCAATAATCACCGGCAATGAGTTGGCTCTGAACATACGTGGTTTGTACGGCGGGTACGGCCTGGCGGTGAAGCCGTGAAAAGCCTTAGCCTACCTATGCTGGCGGTTGATATCGACAAGCCTCCAATAGGATGTCTATCAACATCAGATCTTTGCAGCCAACCCCTGGCGATCTCCTGTTTTTCTTCCCCGTCTTCTTCCTTTGCCTGCATGGGCCAGCTGAAGGCCACTTGGGTCCCTGCTGCAGCCGACTCCAGCGTCGCGGGACCACGGAACGCGCTTGCACCCAAGCACAGCTTACCACGTCTGCGGCACAGGCTACAGCAGGTCCCTGTTGCTCCTCACTGGTTGCTGCTTGATCCCGGCGACAATGCGGGAAAAATTGACAAGCTTTGGCACGACAAACCGCCTTACTCTGCCGTTCACGCCAACCCGCCGAGGCTTCATAGGCTGTATGAAAGCAAACACTACACCATTTGGAGCAAATATGCGCTAGCAGCTCATGCCCACGGATTTCCCAAACCTAGAGACCAACGAGACGGATACTTTGGTCGCATCCCATGTTCAGAATAGGAAACGGGGACATTCGCAACTAGCCTACTCCCACAAGTCTAATTCATGGATATGCCACATGTTGGCTTTGTCTCATCACGTCACTCAAAGGAACGACAAAAACCTCGGCCCCTCGTCACCGTTATGCCCTTCCAACCTTTCGGACCTCCGGCCCCTCGACACTGACAATCTTGACCCCGCTGGCCTCCAACTCGGCCTTGCATTCGTCCCATTTCTCTGCGTCGACTGGTCTGGTTCCTTCCTCGACGACGAAGGTCCGGAACCCCTCCTTGTTGGCATCCAGCGCGGTAAACTTGACGCAATAGTCGCCAGCCAAGCCGACGACGAATACGTCTGTGATACCTTTCTCTTTGAGGGTTCCCGCCAGTCCGCTGTCGGCTACCCTCGGTGCCTGGAACGGGTCATAGAAGACGCTGTACATCTCCACCTCCCTCACCTGGCCCTTCTCGATGACGGCGTCGACGGCCGAGGTATCGAGCTCCGCTACCAAGGCCGCGCCGGGCGTGTCCTGCACACAATGCACCGGCCACAAGCGGGTATGGAACGTCTCGGCGCTGTTTCGCGGGTTGACGATGTCGATGGAGTCGACGAAGGGCCGTTTGCCTTGGTGGTTTGAGGCGAACGAAATGTGGTCCCTCGGATGCCAGTCCTTGGTGGCTATCTTTGTCACGAACGGCAGACGCAAGAGCGAGTTGACGACGGTGTGAATTTCACGGCCGTTGGCGACAGCGAGCGTGCCATGCTCCGAGGTGTCAGCCATGTGTTTGTTGAATGCATCCTCCCCCCCATCCTTCCCGACCAATATGGGCGGCTAGCGTAAACCAATGGAGCCCGACGGTCCTCAGTCTGGCCTGGACCGGACCTCACTCATTACTTACAGGTGGGCAAAAGTCTTCTTGAAAGTCAACGACGATGAGCGCCGGTCTGAAGGGTTGGTCCGCCATGAGGTCTGTTTGTCTCGTTGCCTGGCACCCACCAACTGTCGCTTATGTGTTCGGTCACGCTTAAGCATGGACAGGCGGTGTCTGTGCGGATCGGTGCGATGTGGAAATCTGAATTTTTTGAGTTGACGATTGCGAACTGTCTGGGGTCGCAGAGTCCAGTCGCATCCAAGGATTCCATGCGGTGGGCGATAAGCCTCGGCTGCGTGTCAAAGTCGCTAAGGTGTCTTCCAGGTTACCTTATCTTGGGCTCATCTGAGCTTATCGCGGGCGCAATTAGTGGGAGAGTTCTTATCTGGATCCTCTTCAGTGGACGGCAGCAGGGGCCTGCGTATGCTGACAAGAGCGAAGCGGGAAACAGCAGCCATAGCAGCTTATCTAAGCGCTCAGATGCTCTCTATCTCTCGGTCAGGTACCTTAAGGTTGCCTTACAACCCTGGAATATGGCCGGTTCACCACCAAATTAAGCTCCTATCTTGACTCGGACAATCAGTTCCTTATCCCCTTGATCCCGTCACTGGTCCTATTGCCTTCTTTATTGGGTTCAGACCGGCTTGGGAGATCCTTTCATCCGCAACGACACCTATCGAACCATGCTCACATACTTGAAGCCAGTCAGCTCCTCACCGTAAGCAGCGCCACCCCCGAAAAGCTGAAATCATGCAGCGCCGGTGCCGTGAGCAGCACCGGCCTCCTCCCCGCGTGGAGCTCCTGAACGGCATGCTCATTCCGGAGGAGCTTCGCTAAGCTTACTGTGATTCACTCATGGTCGACATGATGAGACACAACCGCATTTCTTTTTCGGCAGCCCATGTCCAGCTGAACGAACCCCTCCTTATTTCATCCATGCCTTGTACTCAAAAGGACTTCACATGAGAGTGAAATCCGAAACCCGTTCTCTCCTTACGTACAGAGTACAGAGTACCTCACCACTGAGCTCAGCAGTTGTCAGCAGTGGAGACCCGACGTTGGCCGCCTGGTTTTCGAGAAAGCAAACAAGAAGCCCCGTTCATCTCACCCTGACGATCATGGCCAAACATCTCCGAGCCCGCCGATCGGGGCACGTCATGACTATCCCGGCACTTGGTGAAAGACCTAAGTTACCGAGACAAGACTGATGAAGCTCAATCCTACGACATGAGACGTAATCCTAAAAAAAAAAAAAAAAAACCAACCACCAGCTAGCTGCGAAAGCTCAGCTCCAAGCTTCATCGCTAGAAGTGTCGAGCTGGAACTCAGCACGCCTCTTACAAAGATTCAGGCCAAGCGGTCTCAGCCCTGCCGTGTCAACCTCCAATCACGTCCCTCCCAGGTTGCTCAGCTACGGGAGTCTCCGAGCGCGTTGGTGCCGCGACTCGCCAACGCCATATCCGATGGCAGCCACTCCATCAAGTGACACGCTAACATTGTGATGCAAATAGGCAAAAAGGGAGGGGGTCGATAAGAACATCCCATTTTCACTTCACGATCCCTTGTGTATCTGACTATCTGTGACCAACAATCTTGAGCGAACTCATAATTCATCCAAAAATGCGTTTATCGTTGTCGTTACTTGCTGCCGCCGTGCCACCGGTCCTCTCATGGGGAAACGTCGGCCATCGTACCGTCGGCTATCTGGCTGAGAAATACCTGACAGATGAAGCTGCGGATATCTTCGGCGAGCTGCTCGCCAACGACCGCAACTATGACTTTTCTGATGCTGCGACCTGGGCAGACACCCTCAGAGGTCACATGGGTTGGGCCAGCAAGTATCACTACGTCAGTACGTTATATGATGCCCACGCCTTTCACCTCCTCCAGCATCACGCTCACACTCACGCTCACCAGACCCTCGCGATGATCCCCCTCACCTCTGCGGGATGAAATACCCTCAAGACTGCCCCGCGAGCGGCTGCGTCATCTCCGCCATCCAGAACTACGTATGAAACTCATCTCACCTCACCTCACCTCTCTCTCTCTCTCTCTCTGGATAATCGCACACTAATCCCTTGGTCGTAGACGGCTCAAATCCTCGACACCTCCCTCCCGCACGTCAACCGCAAGAACGCAACAATGTTCGTAATCCACTTCCTCGGCGACATACACCAGCCCCTGCACGCAACCGGCCTCCTCCGCGGCGGCAACGACATCCGCCCCGTGTGCTGGCGCCGCCAGCCCGGCCGCGACGGCCGCTGCACGGGGCCCATGAGCCTGCACTCCGTCTGGGACACCCAGATCCCGCACCGCATCCGCGGCTTGCCGCCGCACCTGAGCATCCCGCAGGAGAAGGTCGCCGCCAAGGCCTGGGCCGAGGACCTGTTCACGCGTCACGGAACCGCGGGCGTCAACAACGCGACGTCGTCGGCGCAGTGCGTCGATCTGGACACGAGCGACTGCGCGCTGGGCTGGGCTGCCGAGTCGAACGCGTTCGTGTGCTCGCATGTGTTGCGGGATGGGCTGTCGTGGCTTACGACGCATGATTTGAGCGAGGCGTACTACGAGCGGAGTTGGGAGGTTGTCGATGAGGGTATTGGGAATGCCGGGGTCAGGCTTGGCGCGTGGTTGAATGCTATTGCCGGGAGGTTGTCTGCTGAGGAGGAGAAGCCGGTGTTTGAGGAGCTTTGAGGGTGGCCGAGGAATCTTCGGTCCCGGGCTTGGGTCCCGAGGCTAAGAACATGAAGCCGCAACACGAACTGCATTGAGGGTTTTGTTTCGATTTTCACGAGGAATTCCAATTGTGCTAATGTTGTGTCAGACTTGCAGATATGCGTGGTATCGCGTCATCGAACAGGTTTTCCGTCTCGAGTTGAGATGCATTTCGACGTAAAATTGGGATCAGTTCAGCTTGTTCTACAACAGCCAAGCCTGTCGATGCTCAACTCTAGACATTCGCCGTGGAAATCGTTATTTCCTGACTTCGAGATATTCCCAAATGGTGACTTACTTGATCGGAGCTTTTGTTCAATGAAAGCTCACGACGATGCTATGGCTGTGGCTTGTCTCTTGGCTCGAAGCAGATGTCCATCACCGCCACGCGGGAGGAACGCTCATCTGAATGGATCCCTAGATGGCTGCGCCCCGTCGACCATCGGACCATCCTGAGACTTCCGCCCTTCCGCACGTCTAGGAACCTGAAAGGGGGACCGCCCTCGGGCCCAGAACGTTGCTACCGCAACTTTGCCTTGTAAGGTTCAGGTATCACCAATCAAGTGAGTGTTCTCGTCATTAATTGATTGGATTCTTTTCCAGAAATGACCTGCGTTTATATAATCAAGACTCAACATGAAGAGACCAAGGGCTGTTCTGCGCATTTGAACTACTGACTTGACCCGCTAGCCGCTGATTCTACATGTCCATTTGTGTTCGGCTTGCTACATCTCGGTGATGGTAGCGCTGGCGAAGATCACTGTGGCTGCCTTTTTGTACCTAAAGACCAGAGCAGTATTCTGTGTTGTGTTCTTCCCTTAAGTTTCCTTCTCTCCCGCAATCTTCCGCTCGTCTCTGCCCTGATGCAGAGTTGCAGCGACCTTGGACGTCAAGAACTTGTCAACGTCAGGGAGACACAGAGCGCAAATGAGAGCAACGACCGAGAACCCAATATTGGCGTAGAAAATGGTCCTGAACGCATCCGCGTTGGCCTCCTTGTACGCCCTCCTACCCACAGCCAGAATAGCATCCGTCACTCCCGACACACCCTCAAAGGACCCGGTCGTGAAGCCCGCGAGGAAGGCCGGAACGCTGGCCTCGGGTAGCCCCTCGGCAACGACGGCGGCGGGGACCATCGACGGGATGGTCTCGGCGAGGCGGTTGCTCAGAATAGCGCTGTAGATGGACGCGGCCACCGAGCTGATGAGGAATCGGATGCTTCCCGCCATGCCGCTTGCGCCGCCCAGGTTGTTCTGATCAGGCGCCGCGAGCGTGGTCACGGTGATGGCGCAGCCCTCGACCCAGCCGTTGAAGAAGACCCCGAGGGACACCAGCACGGAGGCGCGCGTGACCGTGTCCGGGCCGCAGGTGGCCACCGCGGCGAAGACGACGCCGCCCAGCAGAGTCGTGATGACGCATTGCCACTTCAGGTGGCCGATGTACTTCCCGGCGAACCCTCCGACGACGTCCCCCACGAGGAAGAACAGCGCGACAAAGGACGAGAGCGAGGGGCCGAAGAAGGGGTTCTCGGGGTCGGCGTAGAGGACCGCGACCATCTGGGGCCAGACGAGGGCGAAGCAGTAGTAGACGCCCGCGGCGAGACCGGAAAGCACGGCGCAGGCGACCCAGCCGAGGTTGCGGAAGTATCTCATGGGGACGAAGGGCTCGGAGAGGTTGGCGAAGGATTCCCAGAGCGCAAAGGCGACGACGGCCGCGAAGCCGACGACGACGGTGGCGATGACGCTGGGCGAGGACCAGGCGTAGACGACGCCGCCCCAGTTCAGGCCCATCATGAGGACGAGGATGCCGCCGGTGTAGAGGACGGCGCCGACGTAGTCGAAGCGGCGGGCGTAGGACCACACGGTCGCCTCGGCGCCGTGCTTCATGCGGAAGGTGGGCGGGTGGTAGAAGAGGACCCAGCAGAGGAGGGAGGCGGCGTTGATGCCGATGAGGATGTAGTAGCCGCCGCGCCAGCCGGTGGAGGGGTGGTACTGGACGAAGGCCTGGGAGATGAGGGGCGCGAAGCCAGAGGCCGGGATGCAGAAGGTGTAGCAGATTGCGCAGGCGGCGAGGCGGTACTGCATGGGGACGAGCTCGCCGATGACGTAGTAGAAGGAGAGCTGGGTGGAGGCGGCGATGCCGATGATGGTCGTGCCGGCGATGAGGGTGTTGACGGAGTTGGCGGTTGCGGCGACGATGCTGCCGATAACGCCGAGGGCGGCGCCGCCGATGAAGACGGGGCGCCGGCCGAAGATGTCGGTCACGCGGCCGATGACGGTGATGCAGACGGCGGAGGTGAGGGTGTAGACGAGGGCTACCCAGACGATGTTGGGGTCCTGCGTTGGGGTTTTTTAGGTGTTAGTGAAATCTGAGAAGAGGGATAACTTCGATTCAACTTTGAGCTGGCTCACAGGTCCGATGTCCGCGTTGATGAGGGTCAAGATCGGGGCTGCAAAGGCAAAGCCCGCGGTTCCAGCCATAAGACCCAGGCTGATGGCCAGCATGGAGCCGACGAAGAACTTGCTGCGGAAGTAGCCCTTTGGCAGAGAGTGCTGATCGATTTCGAAGTGGGCGCTGTCCGCGTCCGTGGAGGACGAAGAGAGCCCGTGTTCGCTGACGTGGACATTCTCTTCGTCGTGCGGTTTCTTTATGTCGGGACTATCCATGATAGGCAATGGGCGTAAAGGAGTGGTGTATAGAGAGAGAGTGGGAGCTTAACACGAGAGAAACCAACGTGAAGTGGCAGGATTCCTGCGGCTTCAAGTACGAAAGAAATAGTTCGGGAAGGGCTTAAGGGTCCGGGCCGCTTTGGATGGTGTTTCCCGCCCAGCCACGACATAAACATGTTCAGGACCCGATGCCCCCAGGGCTGAAGATTTGGTCTCATATTGTTCCTGAGAGCTGAATATAGAAACCTATCGGGGGTTCAGGGTTCTCATTAGCAGGTGGCCCTGAAGTGATCTGGTGTATGTTTGCTGCATTTTCCCGTTCGGGACGCAATAACAAAAGGCTCCTGCATAACAGTTTATCCATCGGCTCACAATACCTCGCCAAGTACAGGGTTAAGCAGGCAAACACACAAGGGTTCCTGGGGTTTGTTGGTTGCCGCCGCCACGAAGTGTTTTGCGGGTGCGGGATCATCTCCGGGGGGGGGGGGGGCGGTGAGGCTCTTTTCACCCAGTCTGTTGGGATCTTTTACCTTCATCCACGTGGGCTTTTCGGTGTCCAGGTACCCTGGGGTCTGGGTCTGGAATTCCTCCGCTGTCCCCTCGGAGCTGCCGGTTCATAAAGGGGAAGTAAGTTTCCATGGGCGATCTTGGACTGCTTTGCAAACTTGTCTTGGACGTGTTTGTGAAGGCTTCTTCAATCTCAGAGTACGAGAGTGTTTCCAGTGCGGACGGACGTATCCGTTGGGCTTTGCTTTTTCTGTAGACTGTCGGGTCACACCTTCTATTATGTCTCGTCACTTCGGCATACGTCTGGCAGAAATTCAACTAGATCACAGGCCGAACTAGCTACACCAGGCATGAAGTGCTGCTCTTGCCTTGAGTCCCCGTGGGGAAAAATTCGCGGATCCGTAACGCTCAAATCTTGACTACAACGTTTAAAAACAATAGTCGGGCACAATAGCATTTTGCCCGTCACAGTCTGATCAAACCCTGAGGATCTTGAGGAGTTATGCAGCTTGATGAAATATTCCACCTGGTTAAGGCTGTGCTGTTTGTGCATAAACCACCGGAGATGTGTATCCTGTGTACGACCCGCTGGTGAACGGTCTTTTCTCGAAGCTTCTCCCTACGACTCGGGAGACGGTTGAGTATGCGCTCAAGCTTGCGGTGGATATTGCTGAGAATACTTGGCTGGTCAGCACGAAAATGATGCGTGACATGATGGTGATTGTCCTCCGACGCCTGGGGAGGCACACATACTGGACTCGAGGATCTTGTTCAGATGGCCGGGACGAATGACAACATTGAAGGAGTAAAGAGTTTCCTGGAGAAGAGGAAGCCGAAATTTAGGGATACGGTTACTCGTGAGAGTATGCCCTTTTGAACTTGGTGCAATGCAACTACGGATGGCCGGAAGATCATCAGGCTTGAGAAGGGTGCTAAGCTTTGAGTAGTGTGTAAGTAGTGGAATGATTTGATTCGATAGGAGGTTGACAGGTCAATTATTGCAGATTGCTGCCGGAATACAAGTTGCTGTTATTGCTGTGACAGTGTGACAGACTGAGTCTTGAGCAATTCAAGTTGTGTAGGTACATGTATGGTGAGAGAGAACTTAGAGCACGACTATTCCACATCTCAAAGTTGGCAAACTCGGTGAAATATCAACTAATGGCTTTGGAGTCTCACGAGATGTAAGGTTGGAGTATCCCGAGAACTTGGTTTTCCTGAGTCTTGACCGGGGCGTCCTCGCAAACGCGTTCTTTAGCTCCCCCGCCACGAAAGTAACACACCCCACTAGTTCCGATCAGTGATGGGTGGGTGATCTGCTGGCGCGATCAATATTCTGGAGGCGTAAATTAACGACTTTTAGTATAGGCGGACAAAGAGGGTGGTGACCTCATCAATAGCAAATGTCACAGCGTCATAGACCACGCGAAGCCGATGCGGGTCAGCCCATATTTGACCTTGCTGCATTCCAGGATGGACCATGGTCAACGTGGACGCGGGTACGACTGCCCCTCTGCATCTTCATGGATCACAGCACGCTCGACCGTGATCTTGAGCAGAACGGCTCCCCAAAGATGGCGCAAAACGGAAACACGGGCAAGGATGGCCGCAAGAGAGTTCTTGTCGTGGGCGCTGGCGCAGCCGGGTAAGTTCCTCTGCAGCTTGTTGCAAGTCGTTTACGAGGTTCAGATGGAATGAGATGCTGACGGAGAATATCAAAACAGCATGTCAACGGCGTACCATCTCTCGAATCACCCCGACAAGTTCGATGTCACCTTGATTGACTCGGTCGACTACTGCGGTGGTCAGGCTTTCTCGATGCCTCTCGACAAGGAACGGCACGGCGCGAGCTGGTTCAACCAGGGAGTCCAGGGAGGCAGCTACATATTCCACCATACGCTCACCATGTTTGCGCGTCAAGGCTTCCACGCCGACCCGGTGAAGCTCCAGGTTTCATTCGGCAAGGACGACAAGTTCTGGACAAACGTCTTTCCCACCGATTTCATGCTGAAGCACCAGAAGGAGGTCCAGCGATTGGCTTTCATGCTGAAGTTCATGCGCTGGTTCGAGGTTTTCTTCGCGTTGATGCCGCTCAAGATTCTCTTCAAGCTTTTCCGTTTCTCTGACGAGTTCACCAATGTTGTCGGCCTACCCATGACGGCTCTGTTCCTCGGGACAGGTAATGCTACGCCGGAGGTGCCCGCCATCATGCTGGAGCGTTTGTGTACTTCGCCCACGTACGGCATGTGGTACCCTCCCGACAAGCACAGCGTCGCATCGAACCTGCCTCCCATGGTTGTGTTCCCGAATTTCACCGACTTTTATCAGACCTGGAAGAAGGATCTTGAAACCCGCGGTGTAACGGTCCGTCTCTCGACAGAGCTCACCGAGGTTGTTCACCGAAACAAGCGTGGGGTCCTTGTGAAGGTCAAATCCCGCACCGCTGTCGAGGACGGTCACAACCCCAATGGAGGTGATGCAGATGCACCCGAGTACGAGGAGCACTACGACGAGATTGTGCTATGCGTTCTCGCCGACACCGCAAAGAAGATCTTGGGCAAGACATCGTCTTGGCGCGAACGCAAGGTCCTGGGATCCGCAAAGTTCTCCGACGACATTACCATCACCCACAACGACGCCGACTACATGAAGAAGTACTACGAGAATTTCTACGACGAGTCCAAGGCCGTCAAGGCCCTCGGCAAGAAGCGCGACGTCGACCAGTCTTGTCGCCTGGAATACGCCAAGGACAACTTCAGGCCGATGTACTACATCCGCATGTACGACGACGACCTCTCGAAGCTGGAAATGTGCTTCGATACGACCAACTACCAGTCCCAGTTCCCCGAGAATGTCCCTTTTGAGCAGCACGTATTCCAGACGATCTACCTCAACAAGGGTCGTGACCGCGAGCACTGGACGGACGACGAGATCGACAAGGACAAGATCATCCGCACCGACTGGTGGCATCAGCTGTGCCACTCGTGGACCCATTACGCGTTTGTGGTACCCTGGATGATGTTCCTGCAGGCCAAGAGACGCACCCGCTTTGCGTCCTCTTGGACGCTGGTCAACGCGCACGAGATCGCCATCATGTCCGGTATCGCAGCTGCCGTTGACATGGGAGCCGACTATCCCGAGGATCTCGAGCATGACAAGTTTGCGTTTCTGTGTTTCAGGCTCTACTACCTCCTCGCATACGGCAAGTGGTACCGCCGAAAGTTCAAGAACAGCAAGAGTCAAAAGGCCAAGGATGGTGCGAGCTGGGCTTCTGGGCTTTATGGTAGTGTCTATCAAGGCCCTGGCGTCACGCAGCAGGAGAGAGCTACTTGGAGAGAGGAGATTAAGGCGGGTAGGAGCACAGAGAATCTTGCTGATGGCAATAACGGGAGAAGCCAGCCATAAATGACAAGAAATTGTATTCAGAACATGTGATCGGATGCTGGGTTCCTACAATAGTGCCGTGTGGCGTTCTGCAACAGGCTTGGAGTTACGTGGGTTTGGGTTGACCTGCACGAGAAACGTTGCGCAACTGTTTACTGTATGACTTTAGACAATTGATCGCGCATTGTGTTAGTTTTTACAGCTTGTTCTTGTTAATAAACCCGATACCTATCAAACATCTCGACTCAGTATCTCAAAAGCCCCATGTGTTAGCGGAACCTCGAAAAACAAAGGTCCTGAGAATGAACAATTAGCTGAATGCAGTCTCGTGCAGTTGATCTCAGAAAAAAATACTAAATACTGCAAAGACTTGACATTACTGGTAACCTTTATGTCCGAAGAAACGGGGTCTTTTCCACGCCGAATGATGAATGAAAATCCGAAGGCGACGTACCTCGAATACGTGTGCTTTCTCCGACGTATTGCGGACATTTAGACTATTCCGGAGACCGATAGATGGGCCACGATGAGGGCAACGTGTGGGCTTTTGCGGAGAAGGAGATCAACACCCGACTACGCAGTACTTGTATCGTTATTCTTGGTACTTGTGCTCTCTGGGATATAACTGCCGGTAACGCCATACACAAACGCCACTCGCCTCGACCTACAAACCAATTGAGTAGATTGGTGAGGTGGAAGAGCGGCTGAGCATCTGTCTACCATCGGCGCACCGGCGTGACGGGCACGGGGCCTCCCAGCCGTAACTTGCTGCTCGCTACCGACCACCACTCAGCCGAGAATTTCCAGTAGTTTTAAGAGTGATCTGATCTCCCGCCCTTTCAGCCTTCGGAACATACCTAAATGATGGGTTCTCTGTCATTCATCTGGGGTGAAAGACTATCCCGCGACTCCCACCTTCCGTGAGAACACCCAGCAGAGTGGTTAAGATTGATGTTTAAGTCTAACTGTAGACGTGCTATCTAGGCGGCGCGGGCGGCTGCATGGCAGATCCGCCTCCAACACGGTACACTGAACGCGCGCGAAGAACACCCGGCGGAAACTGCCGAAATGCAAACGGCTTTTCAGAAGCTGCCGACATCATCGTACTGAATGAAGTACATCCTCCAGCGGCAACCTGCAGACTGCAGTGAAATGTTGGAACTTGGAGAGAAAATACCGCACCCTAGCCTATCGCAAGCTATCAACGGGTTGCAAGGACAGCCATTCATGCCCATAGAGGCTATGGACCGCATTTATCCTTGGCTAGTCCTGAACAGGCGAGTCGTTCACTGTCGACGTGCCATCATTGGGCGTCTAATAAAGACACGCTGGGGCCGAATGGAGACAAGCCGACGGGATACCAGCGGGACCACCACCACCACCAATACAATGACTTTGGAGGCTCGTATGGGTCTTGGCGAGGAGGGGTAATTCGCTGAAGACGGCCTTCAAAGATGGATAAGATAATCTTATCTGATCTGCAGTGTGCGTAGTATTCTCCATCGCACAACCCTCACTATGACTACGGCCTCCTCGAACGCCCATCACCGCGTAAAGCTTCGGCGCAATTACCTAACGAGCATGAGGGGTGAAGGTTGTCATGTTGAGAATGTTCCGAGAGCGGCCACCTTTGCGGAGACATGCAGGGTTTCTTGGCGAGAGATCTCGAAGGATGGCGGGGAGGTAAATAAGAGGCGGATCTCCCGGCTGTCCTTTTCGTCTCTGCTGTGGCCTGACGATCGATCTCTCGTAACCATCTCATATTTTCTGTTTGTTCTTTTTCTTTCTCAGATACCCTTTTCTGTTATATCGTGCCCCCAAAATGGCGTCATCGCAGCCCACTATCCAAGATCTTGCGACCAAGGTCGGTAAGCTCTCGGCCGACTTTTCAAAGTTCCTGAGCGACAACAAGATCCCCGAGCCTACGTTTGCCGCGGATAGTGTGCGCAGCTACAGCGGGCTTACGTCGGAGGCTTTCCTCTTGCGACAGCAGCTGCTGGATACTCTGAATGACCTGCATTACCTCGTCGAGGGCCCCAGTGAGAGCGTTTTCAACTTTGCCCACAACGTAAGATGCTCTCCTTTTCTTTTCTTCTTTTTTTTTTCTTTTTTTTTCTTTTTGGGTAGTCATGACCTCAGAGTGATCGGTTAACAAAGTGGATTACAGTATGGACCCGATGGTGCGTGTATCAACGCCATCAACCACTTTGACTTCTGGTCTGCCGTGCCCCTGAACGGTGATGCCTCCTACGCCGACATTGCCAAGCACGTCGACCTGCCAGAGGAGGTCGTGCACCGCCTCCTCGATCACGCGTACACCCTGCGCATCTTTGAAGAGACCGAACCGGGAAAGCCTTTCACGACCCGCGTACGACACACTGCGCGATCCGCCTCTTTGGCGCAAAATGAAGGCCTCAGCGGGTTGGTTGCCAACATCATGAACGATGCCGGCCCACCGATGGCCGTTTTCCCTTACGCTCTGGAAAAGTTCCAAAAGGGCAAGAAGGAACTCAAGGAGGACATGGGCGAGACTGCTTTCGCGCTGTGGCAGAGTGGCGAGCTGTCCAAGGGATACAAGACGTCATGGGAGATGATGGAGGAGGATGGCGAGGGCGAGAAGAAGGGATACCGCATGAAGACCTTTGCCAAGTGGATGAACTATATCAAAGATATCTTCCAGTTGGAGGGACTGCTCAACACAGCCTACGACTGGAAGTCTGCTGGCAATCTCAAGGTCGTCGATGTAAGTGCCTCCCTCCTATGCATACTGCGACATTCTTCCAGGGTCGGCAACCAGCTTCAAGTCGGTCTAACACGCGATACTAGCTCGGTGGTTCCGGAGGCCACGACAGTTTTGTCTTGGCCAAGAACTTCCCCAACCTCGACATCACCGTGCAGGACCTGCCCAAATGCCAGTCCTCGTTCGAAGAGAGCATCCCCGCGGAGCTCAAGGGCCGCGTGAGCTTCCAGCACCACAGCTTCTTCGAGCCCCAGACCCTGCAGGCCGACATCTACATGATCAAGCTCATCCTCCACGACTGGCCCGACGCCGAGTCCATCAAGATTCTCCAGCGCCTCACGCCCGCCCTGCGTCCGGGCTCCAAGGTCCTCCTCATCGACTACGTCGGCAAGCAGGGCACCGTCGAGGAGAACGCCGCGGCCGCCGCGGCGCTGCCCAAGTCTATCCAGCAGATGGGCACCTCGACCGATCTGAGGATGATGGGCCTGTTCGGTGCCAAGGAGAGGCACGTGGATGCTTGGAAGGAGCTTTTCAAGAGGGCGGATGAGAGGTACGATGTCGCCCGCGTGCAGGCCCACCCGCTGTCTTTCTTTGTCGTAATTGAGGCGGTTTGGCGCGGTTGAGACGGTGGGTTTTTGGGGACGGATGATGTGTGTTATGACCGGAGAAGATAGATGAAGCATGAAAAAAACATGCCTTGTTGGAATACTCTCTTCCGTGCCTTGAGATTCATGTCTTTCTTCTGCCCCGGTGAACGGCTGCCAGTTGTCTACCTAAGCGGCTTCTATGGAGCAAGCAGTCTGGAATTGTGTGGTCCCACAACGCCGGGTCGTCTCTATCCACCCATGCTGTGTGACCGACCCCTAGCTCCACGATGCCCTCCACTATACGCCAGACCTTCAAATATTGTCTTTCCACCCACCAGGTCATCAAACAACATGGTTTCGTGGTGTAGTTGGTTATCACGTCAGTCTAACACACTGAAGGTCTCCGGTTCAAGTCCGGGCGAAATCATCAGCTTGGGCGAATGGTTTAGTGGTATAATACTCGCTTAGCATGTGAGTGGTCCAGGGTTCGATTCCCTGTTCGTCCAATTGTTTTGTCAACTGCTTGCTCAATCCAGTGATGGGCCGTTACCGAGGATTCTATTTTCTTCTTTCTTTCTTTTGCATTATATGAAGTTTGTTCACACAAGGCACAATCCTCCAACTTGCATAAGAAACCAGCCCGAGTGTTGTTTTTACACGTGCGCATAGTAAAAGAGTAAACCGGTTATTAAGATAAGGCGTAGGGTGCAAGTTGGTCTGAAATGTAGTTTAGTTCGTTCTGAGTTCTACCAGAGAGGAATTGACATGTTTCTTCTGCCTTTTGATCCGCGACAACCACGAAATAGGCTCGAAAAAGCGTATCACTCACTCTATGAACAAATATCTGTAAATGAAGAGGAGATGCCAACTATGACTCGCAGGTAACCGATTCAAGCCAATGTCCACGGTAAACGGCGCCTTGATGATCATCGGCCGGTGGCAAAGCGGGATGCAGGGTTAGATACAAAAGCCGTCCGTCACTGCTAGCGCAGTCGTCAATGCAACAGAGCATGGAACAGGTCTAGGGTCTGAATGCGAATTGCGCTGCGGGATGAGGGGGAGGCCGCCCCAGGATTGGAGACCCGACGATTCACTTTGGGGAAACCGATGCCCCAAACGGGACAGAGAATATGCGACTTGCATTGCCAACTTGCACAGGTAGGACATAAGAACGGTGTGATTGCTCGTAACGAGTGTGAGCTGTCTGTTGACTCGGCGCCCTGGTCAAGCCCGGGGACAACAACCACGGACTGGAGAACGTCCCAGCCCACCGTCCCGTCTACTATTTGCACTAATCGCAAAGTGTCTTCGGCCGACTATTACATGATCCAGGGATCTTGGCTTACTTGCGCACGTTAGGCGCAGCAGTCACAACGCCACGGAGCCATGGTGTTCGTACGGCGTGTGCAGGCTACACCACTTCATCATGTCGTCCACACAAAGAACTCTCTCATTCTCTTACCTAGCGTCACCTAGCGCCAGGCTTGTCCTCGGTTCAAGCCATGAGCTTTCAAGTCTTGGCACCTAAGCTCGCGCATGCACCTCACTCATAAGTTGGCCTCGTCCCCCGGAATCTTTAACACCCATTGTGTGTCATGCTCACGGACCAAACCCTTTTCTTTTCTTTTTGATCCCGACGATCTGGCACTGGGACATTCTTCACCGCCCTTTTTCGTTACCAAACTGTCGGGACCCCAATAGCAAGACATGACAGAATAAGACCGGGGGGGACAGGAAACAAACACGACTCGACGGCGCTGAGGTCATAACGAACGAACGACCTACGCGAGTATATCACCGAAACTTTCAAGGAAATATTGCAGAGTAGAGAAGGATTGATGATTTGACTGCGAGACGCACAAAAACCCGACCAGGCGGTAATCAAAAGGGAGTCAAGTCGAGTCGAAGCGAGGCAACAGAGCGAATCGAATGAGCGACATGCGTTTTTGACATGGCCGGGATAACGTCCTCTACCATGGGCGGCGTGCCGTGCTTTTGGTCTTTGGGTTTGCTGCTCCAGTTGGTCGGACTGATCTCTGTCCTGGTCTTATTCGTCTGGGAGTTTCGGTCGTGGTACAGGCTTCGAAAGATTCCAGGCCCTTTTCTTGCGTCGGTTTCGGTATTGTGGCAGCTGGAGAAGGCACTCGGGGGCACGTATCATGAGCACTTGAACGACGTTGCTAGGAAGTACGGTATGCACTGCGGTACTCTGAATTCCTTCTGTCGCCAAGTCATTGGGGTTTGCCTCGAGCATCGAGGGATCTCGGGCTTCGTTGCGCACTCAACAACAAGACTAGGGGCAGGCAACCGAATCAGACGCTGATGGAGAATAAATCGCAGGACCCTTGGCGCGCATCGGACCAAATGAGCTCCTTTGCACGGATCCCGACTCGCTGCGAAAAATGTCGGGCGTCCGCTCGACGTACACAAAAGGCGACTTTTACGATTCCGGCCGCATCACTCCGGGAGTTGATAATGTGGTCTCGATGCGGAATGAGGATGAGCACAAAGCCATGAGGGCGCGAATGGCCCCGGCCGTAAGTTTTTCTTGGTTCTTTCTTTTCCCCCCTTCTCGGCGCCAGCCATTGTCTATCAGTTGTCTCAGTATCCATCCGTACGTGTAAGCTCACACACACGGCGACTTCGCAACAGTACTCGGCCAAAGAGAATGAGGAATTCGGGTTCGAGACGGGCATCGATCGCCAACTCATGAACTTCATCCGCCTACTGGACCAGCAATATGTCTCTACCGATGCCGATTTCCGGCCGTTGGACCTCGCCGAGAAGACGCAGTTCTTCGCGCTCGACGCCATTGGCGACGTTTCTTTTGGCGGCGCTTTCGGGTTCCTCGCCGAGGACCGCGACCTGTTTCGGTACATCGAGATCAACGAGTCCTCGCTGCCCGTCATGAACGTCGTCTCGGTGCTGCCGTGGCTCGGACGCCTTGTTCATAAGTGGCCCTTTCGCGTCATGCTGCCCAAGGAGAACGACCAGGTCGGGTTCGGGCGTCTCATGGGGTGAGTTCAATGCTGCCATCTACACTGTGTGTGGGCAGCGAGAAGAAAGAAAGAGAAAAAGGGGTCACTAACACACCAGCGCAGCTTCGCTAGGAATTATGCCGAGATGAGACTGCAGCCCGGCGCGAAGCCCCGGAAGGACATGATGCAGGCCTTCATCAACCAAGGCCTCGGGCTCGATGAGCTCATCCAGATTGTCTACATCCACATGTACGTACGCTACGATGCCACACAGCCGAGCCCTTCGAAGAGTAACTGATCTGATGCCGGGGGAACCGTTGACAGGATCGCCGGCACAAATTCAACCGCGCAGGCTATGCGCATGACATTGCTCTGCTTGATCAACAACCCAGTCGCCTACCGACGACTGCAACGGGAGATGGACGACGCGCTTGCGGCCGGCGCCGTCAGCTCTCCGATCACAAACGCCGAGGCCCTGGAGCTCCCCTACCTCCAAGCCGTCATCCGCGAGGGTCTTCGCTTCTACCCACCCGTGACCGGCCTCGGCTTCAAGCAGGCGCCCGAGGGCGGCGACGTATTGAACGGGTATCACGTCCCCGCCGGCACGCAGGTCGGACAGAACTTTTTCGGGGTCGGGCGCTCTCGGTGGGTTTGGGGCCCCGATGCCGACGTTTTCCGCCCCGAACGCTGGCTTTCGGCGGGCGAGGACGAGCTCAGGCTCATGAAGGCCGCCGTCGATACGCATTTCGGCCACGGCAAGTATTCGTGTCTGGGCAAGCCGATTGCCATGATGGAACTGAACAAAGTGTTTGTCGAGGTATGCTCTCGTCAATTCTCTGGAAACGTATCATGTTCTGAGGATCGGCACTGACGCAAAAGCAGCTGTTGAGGAGGTACGACTTCACTGTGATGAACCCGGAACGACCCATCAAGACTCTGAGTGCCATCTTCTTCGTCGCCAGAGACTTTTGGGTGAGGCTTACACGGCGAACGACCAAGTGAGAACCCCACCACAGCACAACTTTGACTACAAAGCGAGATTTTTGGAACGTTCTTTACGAGGAACGTATGAGCGTTTTTACGATGTGAAGATGGCTCGGAGTTTGCGCAATCTATACCACGAGGGCAAATATTTCATTTCTTCTGGCATGGAGTTTGACGCTGTGTTACGGTACGCCCATTGGAAGAATCATACATCATGCTGTAGGTTGATACACCGCCACATTGTAGCATTTTGGTTCAATCGACGACCGGTGTGTTCAGCCAGTGATTCAACACGAGCAAATTAACCAAGCTATTTTGATTGGATGCGCCTGTATGGTTCCTGAAACTGATTCAGCAAAACGAAGTTCACGAGCGGGAAGTTGCCCATTGTCAGTACCCGTACCACTAATAACTTCTTGTGTGGCTTTTGATGACAGTAAACCGCGCTTGATACCAAGGTAACATATGGCGTCTGGTCACAAACACTTTGATTCTGAGAGGTTTCAACGAGTGAAGTGGTGCTTCCAATTAATGCGTGAGTCGCCTGGTCCTATGGTTGCGTGTGGCTCGATCGGAGCAAACCTTCCCTGGTCTCTAATACAACGTGTGTCTCAGTGATTTAGAAGATCTCCTCTTCCTCTTCGTCCTGAGTGAGCTTGACATCGCGCTTGAAAATCTCCTCCTCTTCCTCATCCTGAGTCAACTTAACATCTCGCTTGAAGATCTCTTCTTCCTCTTCGTCCTGAGTCAACTTGATGTCGCGCTTGAAGACCTCCTCTTCCTCTTCGTCCTGAGTCAACTTGACGTCGCGCTTGAAGACCTCCTCTTCCTCTTCGTCCTGAGTCAACTTGACGTCGCGCTTAAAGATCTCCTCTTCCTCTTCGTCTTGAGTAAGCTTCACGTCACGCTTGAAGATCTCCTCCTCTTCCTCATCCTGGGTGAGCTTGACATCTCTCTTGAAGATCTCCTCCTCTTCCTCATCCTGGGTGAGCTTAACGTCTCTCTTGAAGATCTCCTCCTCTTCCTCATCCTGGGTGAGCTTAACGTCTCTCTTGAAGATCTCCTCCTCCTCCTCATCCTGAGTGAGCTTGAGCTCGCGAGCCTTCAGACCCTTCTTCGCGGCCTCAGCATCCTCGGGGCTCTCGGCGGCGAGGGCGGCGATGATGGAGTTGACATCCTCCTCGCGAGCAATGAGCGTGTCGAGGGGAGCGGCAATGGCAAGGGCAGCCAGAGTGGTGAGAGCGATGGTAAAACGCATGGTGGCGAGTGTTAAGTGATTGTAAGATTAAAAAACCGTTACGACGTTGTAAAGAACGAGCACAGCTCAGTAGGACTTGAAGAATTATCGAGTGGACCGGCACGCACGGGGGGGGGTTGTACACTGGAATAAAGAAGTTCGATGCGCGAAAAAGGGAGATTTACGGTGGGGGGAGGTGAGGAGGGTTTTTGAATATCGAGGCAAGACAATAGGACTGTTGGGCCCTTGCCAGGCGGGGATTGCCGCGAGAGCCGACGACTCAGCGGCCTGGATATCGAATGGCAGGCGTCCAACTGACGTCTCTTGGCGACGCAAGCATCTTCATCCGAAACGAGACGGTCCGGCGAACGATTCGAGGCTGGCTTTGTTGGGACCCGTCGTGGTGTTGCGGTTTCAAGTAGGCGACGAATCGCAACTACGGCTTTTTCGTCGGGGTGGGAACTCGAACGACCGGGGACAAGGAGCGCAGCTTCCGGTAAGAGGGCGACTATTGAGCCTCGTTTTGTTTAAACCAAAGACTTGCGGGCTGCGGAAAGTGGGAATCCCCCGCACGGAGGGGACGCAGGTGTGAGGGAGACAAGATCGGGTGAAGCGATACTTGTCGGGGGTTTGGGAGTGTTCCGTGCTATGGGCATCATGTCTCGCATTGCAAGCTCAGACGCCGCCGGGTTGGGTGGTCGTCACATGTGTAAAGTCAAGTTGTGATCGATAAGGAGTTCCTGGTCAAAAGTCCCGACTCTCGAACGACTGACTGACTGAGTTCGGCCGGCTCTCTCAATGGAGTTGAAGCGTCTGCCTTTCAGCAACGGCGCTGCGCTTCATGGGTAACCGGCAGTCGAGACGTTCTTCTAGTGCCTTTTGCCACCCAGTCGAGACGTTCATCGGAGAATTGACGGCTTATTCTGTCAGAAGAGGTGCCGCATTGAGGGAAGATGTCGCCGGGATCCTGTCGATCCCGGGGGACTGGTGCTGGAAACTTCCCGAGACTGCTTCGTGTCGGAAGTTTATTGCGGCGATCCCGCTGCTGCGTTTCGTTTGGCGTCTGGGGCTGTCCCAAAATAATCCAGCGCAACGTGATTGCACACACGAAATGCCCGACTACGTATCGTATTAGTTAGAGTACTGCTTCCAACTCGAGTTGTGTGTTACGCATTGCGGGGGTCTGAAGGACGATTCCGCGGAGACCCTAGGACGTGAACTCTACCGGCGTTGGCATCCAATGAGGTTCGTTCGGCGTGGAAAAGACAACGCGGACATAAAGGAGAACTGGGCCGTTGTGCTTACTGTACTACAAGGACTCGTTCTTCTTCTAGTGCCTTTTGCCACCCACTTAGGTAATTACACTTTCTCACACAAATTTAACCTATATTATATGCTCTACTATATATAACATACTTTATATAATACTTAAAAAGCTATTACTACCTTTTATACTTTTATATTTATAAAAAAAATATTATTAACTTTAATAGCTTTATAGTAGAGGTTTTAAGAACCTTAGAAGTTAATATATAAGATATATAATAGTAAAGTTAATCTAGAAGTTTGCTATAGATTAGCTTTATCTCTATATACTTTTCTATTTCCTAAAATAAACAGAATACTAATACTTATAAAAAATATTACCTATATAATATAAGCTATTAGTATAGAGGAAACTATCTATAACTCTTAGAATTAAGATAAGCTAAAGAAATATATTAACTAGCTTATAAATAGCAGGCTACTTAAGATAACTTAGAAAGAATATTAAGTAGTGCTATATTTCTTTATAGTTTAAATTCTAAAGCTTAAAGATAGTTCTCTTTATTTTAAGTTTTATAAGGGTAAGTTTAAGGAGATATATAAAGCACTTAAAATAAAGCTTCTTAATAACTAAGAGAAATATAATATTTCTATTAAGAAGCACCCTAAATACTTTAAGATTATAAAACTTATTAATTTAATATTTCTAAGGTTTATTAATTAATAAGCTCTTATATAAGTTAATATAGTAATTACTACTCTTAAAGTAGAAGAGGATAATTAGTAAGGGGGTGAAAAAGGGGGTGGATAAGTATAGGCATATAGGGTGCAAAGGAAGCCAGGTTAGTGCACGAAGTTTCTAAAATATACACTTGAAATAACACATACCTCCCGAAGGAGGAAGGACTCGTTCTTGAAGTCCTATGAAGGGTGAGACGGCAGCTTACCTGAACGGCAGGGTTGAGCTGCGAATTACCAGAAGAGGATCGAGAGTGGGAATGCTAAGCCCCACGATCGACGGTAAAATCACACATCGGCTAATTAGATTCCTGTAATGCAAAGCTTATTTCGAATGTCATTTGCCAAGCTATTCTGAACCGTATCCCGCTCAACTTAACGCTAGCGACCGTTTCCTTCGCATTGCCAGTCATCATCGTCATGATGATCGATCACACACAAACATTAAATGTCCTTGGACTTGGTGGCCACGCGGTAATCCATGCCCGTCGTCACACTTCCGAACCACAGCGCGAGCTTGTCCACAATAAGATTGTTCCGCCCGTACCAGACGCCCTGGTTTGTCGTCAACGGCATCCGGCTGTGCGCCCTTCGAAAGTAGTTCGAGGTGGCTTCGACCAACGGCAACCGGGGCGAGTTCCGCTTCTCCTCTTCCGACATTACCGGCGTGGCCGAGACGGCGCCCGTCTTTTGCACTTGCTTGATGACGCGGATGAAGAGTCGCGTGACGGTGTCGGCTCCCGGTGTCCAGGTCTGCGTGACGTATCCCAGAATGGTGGCGGCGTTGGGCACGCCCTCGAGCATGCATCCGCGCCAGCAGTGCTTTTCGCCGACCTTGACCGGAACGCCGTCGACCGTCACCTCGGTGCCGCCGAAGAGTTCTACGTGTAAGCCCGTGGCGGTGATGATGATGTCGGCGGGGAGCAGGCGGCCGGATTTTGTGAGAATGCCGTCGGACGTCACGGTGTCGATGTGGTCCGTCACAATCTCCGTGTTGGGCTGGTGTAACGTCTTGAAGACGTCGCCGTCGGGACACATGTTGAGGCGCTGCTGGAATGGGTTGTAGGACGGCTTGAAGTGGATGTCGACGGGGTAACCCTTCGGCAGCTGGCGCTGAGCATCCTCTCTGAAGAGCTTCTTGGCCGCTTCCGGGAAGTTTAGGACAAACTGGATGAAGATCGTCTCCGTGATGAGGTCTTTCAAGAAAATCATCCAGTTGGCGAGAGACAAGGGTAGAAACTTCTTCAGCGTCTTGTCAATGTCTGACTCTGCCGGAACAGCGAACACGTATGACGGGCTTCGCTGGAGGATGGTGGTGTGACCAGCCGTCTTTGCAATGTTCGGGAAGAGGGTCAAGGACGTGGCTCCGGATCCGATGATGATGACCCGTTTGCCGGTGTAGTCGAGGTCTTCAGGCCACCACTGAGGGTGGATGACCTTGCCCTGGAAATTGTCGATTCCAGGAATTTCCGTCTCGAGGGCTCTCTCGTAAGAGTAGTAGCCGGAGCAGAAAAACATAAACTTGCACCTGAACTGCTTCCTGCCCTCGGGCGTCTCGCAGGTGATTGTCCATCGCGACTCGTCGCTGTCCCAAGCCGACGACTTGACTCTGTGACGGTAGCGGACGTGCTTGTCGATGCCGTTGGTCTTGATCGCATCCTCGATGTACTCGGCAATCGGCGCGCCTTCGATGATCTTCTTGTCGTGTGGCCATGGGTGCCATGAGAAGCCGAAGTTGGTCATGTTCGAGTCGGAGCGGAATCCGGGATACTTCCAGTACGACCACGTGCCTCCGGGGATATCACGAGCTTCGAGCACGGCAAAGCTGCTGTCTGGCAGCTCCGTCCTGACGCGGTAGGCCGCATTGAGGCCAGAAATGCCCGCGCCTAGGATGAGGATGTCGAGTTCTTCCGCCATGGTGGTGATATCTGAATGCTCTGTGGTTACACAAACCGATCGCTTGATGGGCAAGTTAGTTGGCAATGTCGAGATCTTATGTCTTTCAGGCCCTTTTTGTGTCGAGGCAAATCCGATGCCGAGGCTTTCCTGGCGGGACGTGCGCGCGTGCTGGAAGCGACGCTTACTTCAGTAGATGTGCAGTGGCAGTGGCAAATGGACCTGATGGGCGTAGGGATATGCCATGCAAGAGGGCGTGAAAGACTATCGGGCCAAGTAATGCGAGTGCGACGGAACCCGTCGGTCCCTCCAGAGCCAACGATCAGCTCACCAAAAGATGCCTCCTCCTGGCGCCGTCACAACTCAAAACTGCTCTCGACGACGGTTCTAGAACGCCCAGGCGTATCTGTCAAGGTATCACACACCTTTTGCGGGCGTCCGCGGCCGCGAACATGGCTTTGTCGTCGCCCGAACGATGACGGTTCATGAGCCTCGGTTTGATGAGCGTCGCGAACCAAATCGGATATACATGGAGTTTTCTATGCGATTTGAACGCGACCGGCGTCGAAATGCGCGCGGCTCAGCTGTGAGAGTACCATTCTGCCAAAAGCTCCGTAATCACCACCGCGCGCCGAGGATCTCGCACGTCTGAAATCATGGTTCGGCGCAAATAATGAATGACCCGGGCGGATGTTCATCTTCACGTTCCGTCGTTGAAGGGACACACACGATCGATCTGCTCAGCACGCTTCGCAGCAATTCATCTGCCCGACACGCCGGTGGAGCCCCACATCTTCCCGCGCCCCGGGCGCCCCGGGCGCCTACGGGGCCGGGTCCCAGGGTGCCACACGGCCGATGCCGACGATCCGATGCAGCATGTGAATTCATGGGGAAGGTGCTCAAACTGGATGGACCAAAAACAAAAAAGTGAATCCAGCTCGGTAGCGACTCAAGCGCGTAAGGCTAAAGCTTGTGATCTCTCCGTAGCCAACGAAACACCTAGAAGACCCTGGTAACTGGTTTGTGGTTCAATGCAGTAAACGAATGTAAACACACTTCTACATCGTAGTTGGTCGTAATGACGTCAGATTTTCCCCCGATCTTGTCTGCCATTCTCGGGGTAAAGCAGGGGTGAGCTGGCTTCCAAGCTGCCGTGACATCTCGAGACAAACAGACGGGCAGTTTGTCTCGTGACCACTCAGTTCACTTGCACGACAATCCTTGCACAGGTCTAGCAGACGTACCATATGAATTACACCGCGAGACTCAATATCTTGCTGTCGTTGGATATCTCTGGTCAAGTGAGAAAGACCAATTAGTTGTCTCATCTGGCACATTTACAGTTTACTACTAGCCAGGCACTCTCCTTCACACGAGACTACTTGTATCAAGCCTGGCGTTTTGTTTGAAGTCTTGACCATCATTCTTGGTAACCTTCTCTGCTTAAATCGCATCATTCAAGTCGAGATGCTGTCTGTCTTTTGGATCGGTTCATCTGAGAGCCTAAAGCTTCTATCGCCGACACTTTACCGAAGGTCTCTGATAACCCAGACATCATATCGCATCAAGTTCCGCCGTGTCTTGATCCGCAGCTCCCGATGAGGGGTTAAGGGGATATGTGACATGTCGGACGAGCGGGGTTGACGTTGCAGCGAAGCAATTAACTTGGACCTAAAACTCTGCGGGGAAAAGGCGAGTCTACTGAAGTATCCCCGTTTCGCGATCCGAATCAACGTTTGGCCGGCGTTCTGACGAGATCCTGATGCGGGGAAGTCGTCGAATCAAGTAATTCATCTCCACTATAGGTATGACTGGCGCACACCGGCCTCTTTCGGAGATCCTTCGGGAACCGTTGCCGCCAAACTCGTCGGTAGATGTGGCCGTCCTGAGTCCTGACCGGCCGTCAGTTGGTATTAAAGCGACAAGAGCATCGCTTTTATAATAATCGTAGCTCGCCATCAAGGTTCTAGTCCATCCAGGTTCTCAAATTCGCTATCCCGAAAAAAAAAAAACAGTAAATCATTTCTGATTAATCAAACATCGATATCACCATGGCGCCCTCGCTTCACCCACTCATCGACAACGGCCTCACCAAGGGCGACCCCGACTTTTCCGGGGGCAAGCTCCGCTGCCTTTGCAAGAGCAACCCCGTCGAGGTCGCCCTCGGCGGCAACGTCGCCCACAACCACGCCTGCGGATGCTCCAAGTGCTGGAAGCCCGAAGGCGCTCTCTTTTCCGTCGTCGGCGTCATCCCCAGGGACCAGGTGAAGGTGACGGCCAACGAGAACAAGCTCCGCGTCGTCGACAGCTCCGCCGTCATCCTGCGCAACGCATGCAAGGACTGCGGGGTACACCTGTACGGACGCATCGAGAAGGATCATCCCTTCAAGGGTCTGGACTTTGTCCACGCCGAGCTGTCCGACTCTAGGGGATGGCAGGAGCCGCAGTTCGCCGCCTTCGTGTCGTCCATCATCGAGCAGGGTTTCCACCCCAAGGGCATGGACGAGGTCCGTCAGAAGTTCAAGTCGGTTGGCCTTGAGACGTACGATGCCCTGTCGCCTCCTTTGATGGACCTCATTGCGACTTGGACTGGTCAGCAGAATGGCAGCCTTCCCGCCAAGTTGTAAGGCAACGCATGCAGGAGAGTTCAATGAATGTTGTGTAACTTATGTTTGCGAAAAGCTTTTTGGGCCATCTTCTTGGTATTCGTATGTCTAGCTGGGTGTAAATTACGAATATGTAGTAGGCAACGAGTTTAGCCACATAAGACTAAAACTGTATTACTCCAAAATCAAATCAATCCCTTTCGTGACTTTGTGCGGTATTATTCGGAACTTTTAGGACTTCAAGGGAAGCCTCTAGGTAATGGGATTGCAGCTGGCCAAGAACGTCTACCCTGAGCTAAGGCTTGAGCTAGAGCTCTTGAATCTGAGCCACCGCGACTCGTTGTAGTGAGTATGTAAGCCACCTCGGTCTGAAGGCATTGCTCAAGTCGCTTTGCTGGTGCCCATTTCCCCGGAAAGACTACCCAAACATCACATGCGCCTGAAATTGACGGATTGATCATAACGGGCGACCTCAGATGTCTCAACTGGAGCAAGAATCGCACAGATAACTCTGTGTTTTAGCGAGACCTACGCGAATCTTTCCCATTTGCTTACATCCCAACCAAGATTGGAATTTGAATAACTTCAATATTCCACAATGAAAACAGAAGTTTCCCGTCAACGCCGATTTCCACCAACTGCTTGACACGTCGTTTATGAAGTTCTACCCGCATTAGCTGATCATTTCCATTCTAGTCAACTAAGCTCCTCACCAAGCGACTGCCATCTTCATTAAATTCTTTTTTCCCGGCGCTCTCTATTCTCATCTTCGCTGCTCAAACGTACAGCAGACTTTCGACTCGACAATGGGGACCTGGTATGTTGCGAATATGCTCTGTGCTTGTAAGAAGCGAGACATGCAGGCATGCTGACACGATTTTAGACGATTAGCTTTGCGGCATAGCTGTGGTACAATATGTAGATCACCATCAAGACTGTAGTCATCTGCGTCTTCTTAGTCGGTGCCGTATAAGTATTGCCTCTTTCCTCATGTTCCTGTCTACTCAGCCAAAAGTTCAGACTTGCTGACATCTTACTGGACAATGTCACCGTTGTTGCAACCATCCGTCTTGTCGCCATCTATAAACCGTTCTACGTGCCACCCGACCCGACAAAGCACCCTTTCCACGACATTGGAGTCGTCTACAACGTAGTCGAAGTCAACCTCGCAATCATCTCCGCCTCTGCCCCTGCACTCAGGCCCATGTTCCGGAAATGGTGGCCCAAGTTGTGCGGCGGCATCTCTTCCGGGAAGACCAGCGGCCTCAAATACTACGGCAACCCTTCTCGGCCGCGCAGCACGATGCGAGACGGCGACAACATCACGCTAAAGGATATGCGCATGACGCGGTCGCAGCATCATACCGAAATCCGCAGCAACTCTCCTACGAGATCCGAGGAGGAGATCATGACGTATAATGGAATTGTGAGGACGACCAATGTCAACCTGACGTACGAGTCGAACCCCAGTATCGGGGTGATGCCCTTATCGACGGATTTCAAGAGGGGCGACAAGGCACAGAGCCACCAAGGGCCCTGTGGCTTAGGGAAATCTTATGTGATGGATACCCAAGAGCGGGAGTTTGGGAGGTAGCGTCAGTTTCTATGTTTCAATTCCTGAGATATCCTCTTACAGCAACACGGCGTGACTGCACCAGTTTCTGATAATGTTCCGATACACCTCAGCAGACATAAACATATACCATGTGAATGTAAGATTGATAATGAGTGGTTTTATGAAAGCCATCCATGTCTCTTGGGTTCCAGTGTTCTTAGTACCTTGCATCGTTCATTGTATTAGTCTGGCCAACTGATTGAGATTCTTTGGCAGTTCCTAGCAAAGGGTCTTCAGTGAGGCTTGTTGTCATGGAGTTCTTGATTCTTAGTTTACAAGTCCTTAGAATACGCTTTCTTTATGCACAGCTTTCCTCCATATCAAATGATCAATGTAGCCTCTCACGCAAGTTTCCCGCCACGCTGTATCATTCTCGCATCATTTGGCTCCAGGCCAACCCAGGTCAACGACTAAGCAAAGGGCTTTGGTCACCTGATTTTGCTGCTCAGTTCCCCTCAATGAGGCCCTCGTGGTGAGCAAGAGAGGGAAGGAATAGGTAGTGTGAAGCGGGTACATCCAGTAAAGCCCTTACTTCCTGTTGATTTCCATCTAGTTGTTTCGTTTCCCCTCTCTTGTTTTGCCCTCGACGCGTCTGTCACCCTTCCCTCCTCCCAACCATCGCAAAACACTTGTGTTTCGCGTCTTCACCACCGCGCAATCTTTTGCGACTGAGACGACGACGACGACGTGGTCAAGCTCTCGATTTTCCCTCTTTCATCGCTTCAAACTACTCCTTCGACGGAGTTCGAATTTCTGGCCGTTTTGCCGTGATTTTTCCCTTGCCTTTGCGCCGACGCCGACGATTCTCCCCTGCTTTCCCTTCAAATTTCCTCCCCTACCATCAAGATGGCTTCGTACGCTGACAAAACCATCCTCACCGGCGACGAGATCGTCGTTCATTCGGGTTCTACCGATCTTGGATCTTCTGAGCTGCCCGGTCAAGCCGTGACTGACATCAACCCCGCTGGCGTGAGCCACATCCTCAAGCTCCCCATCGAGCTCCTGTCCCTGATTGCGGAGGCTTGCGCTGACCTCAAGCGCACTATCCATGACGATCCCCGGATGCGTAAATGCGTCGTTTCTTTCTCCGTCGTCAACAAGCGCATCAGGGTCGCGAGCATTGCCGCTGTCTTCAGAAGCATGAGACACACCATGTCCGAGCCGCGAGCCTCCAAGGAGCTCCGGTTGTTCGAGGAGAGAGACGGTGTTCTCATATCTGTCAGGTAAGTAAACCCTCGGAGCGTGTCTGTAACTGTTTTTGTCTTCATCTTTTTTTTTTCTGTCCGGAGACAGCAACAGCAATCTGACCTCGCTAGATCCTTCGCCATCACGATCATTTCTGTCGACTCCAAGGATGACTCGGACCTCCCGCGTCGTTTGGCCCGATTGGTCAAGAAAATGCGATTCCTCCAGCGACTCCATGTCAGCTTTCTGTTGTCCAAGGACCTCATCATTCGCTTCGGTCACGAACTGAAGTCCATGTGCCTCGTGGTTCCCTTCGTCAGGGTTTTCCAATGCGGTAGCCCCGGCATCCCCCTCGATGACATTCCCAAGTTCTTCCCGAACCTCGAGTGCCTCGGCGTCAATCACAACAGAAGCCCCATCTCTTTCGCCGGTCTGGAGGAATGTGTCAAGCGCCTCAACCTCAGAACCATAGCGCTTCGGAAGAACTCCTGGGCCAGTGACGACATCCAGCAGCTCATGGACTTGCTGGGCGGCAACACTGTTCTTCAGACCCTCCACCTCGAGGGTTACCTCGGTGGCGTCAAAGTCTCGGTACGTTGGCCCTTCTGGAATGTTGGCAAACGTCTCTAATCTAACTGGTTTCGGCACAGGACCTGGTTCCCAAGTTCGAGAACCTCGACAGACTCGAGAACCTGATCATGACGGCCGAGCAGGAACTCCAGATGGACAGGGAGCAGGAGAGAGTGATTCATTTCGAGCGGCTCGCCATCATGGCCCAGGTCCACGTCTTCAACGAGGACCTCGACGACAACGCCCTGGCCTTCTTCCAACAGGTTCCGTCTCTGAACTCCGTTCGCCTTGTCCGAAGATGGGAGAAGGCCCAGTTTCACCCTGCCAGAGACGAGACTGGCGAGGTCACCGCTCTCTACCAGATTGAGGTGGATCACGGCACGGACATTTTCATCGAGCCTCTTCGCCATTCTTCTCACTCCTCGTTCTTTTGAGTCAGTCTTTGATCGCTATGCTGTATTTGCAAGCGGAAGATGTGGATGTGTCGTCGATTGCATGACGAGCAACATGGAGAGCATCTACACCTCGCCAGCGGACTACAGGGAGCGAGCAACGAACCTGCTCTTTCAGACAGCAGTCTGAATAAGACTATCTCACAATGTGGCGGGCTGGGAGAAACATCTACTGGTCGACTGCTCGTGGGAGACACGGTGTGATACAAGCAAGCATTGGGACTTGCAGGAAGGTTAGGAATCTGCTTGCATCGGGTATCGGGATTGGGCAGCATGTTTCCCGATGGAACGTTGAGCTAGGCTTTTTCTCCCTCGGATAAGGGATTGTGTTGGTATTTTGGCACGGCTCGCTGGACAATGGAAAACGGAACCGGAATTCAGTAGATACAGACTTTTCTACAAGAAGTTGCTCTTTTCTAGTAAATCTCCTCTCATTGCGGACTTCAAGAACTCATCACTCGGACACAAGGCTTCGATAATTTTGTCATGTATGTTCACTTGTGAGCTTCTTGCGCAATCCCAAAACCGTCTGGTATATATAATGACAGCCCAAAAGTTCTTGATATCAATTAAGACCAGACGCCCAACATCCTAAGCCAAGACATTGACGAGAATATCGCCAGCCTGCCAGCGCTTGATGTTATCCACCTGCTGCTCGTACCAGGCGTTCATCGTCTTCTCCTCGACGTACCCCATGTGAGGCGTCAGAAGAACCTTACTCGTCCCATCTCGTCCCCATGTCGTCGTCCTCCATTGGCTGTCCGTCGGCAAGGGCTCGAGGTCGAAGACATCCAAGGCGCAGCCGCGGATGCCGCCCTTCTTTAACGTCTCAAGCAGATCCGTCTCCACTACCAACGGGCCTCGCGAGGTGTTCACGAACAGGGCCGTCTTCTTCATCTTGGACAGGTCGTTCGCATTAATCAGGCCGCGAGACCGATCCGAGAGCACGAGGTGCACACTGAGGACGTCCGCGGCGCCGAAGAGCTCCTCACGGCCGACGACCTTGAACGTCTTCTCCCCGTCCGGACCGTCGACGGGCAGACCCTCGGCCCGGGCCTTGTCGTCCGCGGCGTCCTGCGTCAAGTTGGTGCTCCAGGCGATGATCTTCATGCCGAAGGCGAGGTGCATGATCTTGGCCGTCGACACCCCGAGACGGCCCAGCCCGACGACGCCCAAGGTCTTGGCCGTGAGGCCCATGGCGAGGTCGGTCTGCCACAGCCCGGACTTGACGGCGAGGTCGTCGGAGGCGACGTTGCGCGCAAGCGAGAGGATGAGGGCGACGCAGTGCTCCGTCGTCGAGTTTGTCCCGACTTGCTTGCCGGTGGACTTGTCGGCGGTGCCGGCGACGGGGATGCCGCGGTCCTTGAAGGCGGGGAGGTCGAGGCTGTTGTTGCGCAGGCCGGTGGTGAGGAGAAGCTTGAGGTTTGGCAGGCGGGAGATGAGATCTTTTGGGAAAGGGGTGCGTTCTCTCATCGTACCTGATGTTCTCATCAGCCTTTATTCTTTTGATTATGCATGGGGGGGGGGGGGGGGGCTGGGGGGGGCCAAGATGTTGGTGAAAGGGACTTCTTACAGATAACATCGAAAGGTTCTAGCCTCGACGCCAAAGCATCTTTGACGTATTCAGGAGTCTCTGGGTGGTTGTAGGGCAGCAGGGTGTCTTTGAAGGTGGTGACGTCGAAGAGCGACGTGTCGAGCTTCTTGAAGTGGGGTTCTGAGATGCCTTGGTAATCGTCGAGGACGGCGATCTTGAGTCGAGTGACTTGGACCATGGTTGCGAGCTTCCTCGTAAGTACAGAGCGGTGGTTTGCTGTCGAAGGGTTCGTGATGTATGTTGGCTGTGGGCGTGAGAGTGGCCGGGAGGACGTGATCACGGATGGTCGGCTTGGCGGGGTCGTCAGACAACTGAGGCGAGATCGGAGGCGGAGGGGTCTCATGCGAGGCCGTGACACGCGTGACCGGGAGTTTGGAGGGGTAAACAGTACGTCAGTATGGCAATATCAATTGATGCTAGCAATAATGGCTATAGGAGTTTCGGTCGGCGTCTTCGAGTCGGCTTGTTGCTTAGGGAGCAGCACTTCATCAACTCGGCCAATCACTGGAGATCGTTACGCATGCAATCATGTTCTCTCAATGATGACAAGTCAGTGTGCGTGCAGGCTGTGCTTGAATTAAAGCTCCCGGATAAAGAATACGCCGGACAACTGCGTCTCGGGATCGCAATCATGAATTTAAAGGTGAATCCGGCTGCCGGAGCCCAGGTCAACGGTCGGGCCCAAAGAGGGGGAAGAACCCGACTCGGCACCGAAACCTCCGACGCGGCACTTGGAGGCCCGGCGGGGTCTAGTGATCTCTTCTACTGCTGTCAGGATCTTAAGCTTATATTACCTACCTTTCCGAGCAAATCTTCCTGAGGAGTCTTCATCGCAGCGTCCGTTCAGAATGGCATGGATGATGGATGGTATCGATGGCTCAATGGCTCAATGGCTTATCTTAACAAGCTCTTCCCCGGTGTCTACTTTGGCCGCCGTCTTTCCTCCCAGACCAGTGATACTCCTCTCTCACTAGCCTGGGAACACCCATGATAGTGACAATGGAGTTGAGATGGAAATTGCCCGGAGGCTGTGGAGTCTGACAGCTCGACGGGGCAGCAAAACACCGACCCGACCGGAGAGCGGCGCCTAGCCCGTCTTATTGACAGAGCCGTTGACCACTGTTGGCCGTTCAGCTGGAGACTGGGGGTAGACCGTAGTAGAGACGTAGAAGTGGGAATACTCTTTGGCGGCGACGGAGTTTTCCTCATCCAATCGGCAGAGCGTTCAATGACGCCATTCTGTAGCGAAGCGCAAACGAGAAACATTCGTCAAATATTTCTACGTTTTCTAATCTCGTTTTCTAAATTCATATTCCTCGTGAAATGCACCAAGATGGGCGGGTTGTTGGTGGGCTTTCTTCAATATTACGAGTCTTGTCCCACCGAGAACATCGTCGGCAGCTTCACCGTTGGTTGTCTCAGGGCCAATTTCCCATCAGATCCGTCCGTCTCCATATGCCAAGAATGAGGAATGGCGCATAATTTCCCAGGTTAGCAGTAATAGTGCAGAGCTACCAATGCTACCATCAACACCTCCCAAGTTGGTAAATCGGTTCACAACCGCCAAGCATATTCAGTTTTCTCATGACAAATGAGTATTGTTGAAAGGACGCTGTTGGTTGGACAGTTGGGCATTTGGAGTTTCGCCTCTCGGAGATCCATACTCGACTTGCTTGCCTTTACGAGCATCCCAAGCCCGGGTGACCGGTTCAAGGCTTGGTACGCCGGGCTTCCGAATCCATCGAATCAAGTGTCAATCAATTTGAAAGTGAATGTCGCATTTGAATCGCAATTGGATTCGGATTTTCCGTACTCAGTACTGCGGTACAGCGCTGGGGACTGGCGAAAGGCACTAGAAGAAATTCATGCTGCTCAGGGTCTCGTTGGATCGCACCGCCGATACGTCTGCTCGAAATGTAACGTGCTGTTGACGCGATAAGCTTTTCCACTAGTATTCGGCCGTTGTCTCCGTGTCTCTCGGCTCTGCCGTCTGTCCTTGGAAGCGTCTTGTACTCTTCGATGCCGCTGTGCCAGGCGCCCACCCCGTCGCGGCATCGCCTTGACTCGCGACAGACTCGGCGAATTCTAGGCAAGCCAAGGCGGCGGGAAAGGGCTGGGCAGGCAGTGATCGATGGCTTCTTCACTGAAGGGGGTCCAAAGCACAGCGTAGTACTTCCAGCTAGAGTGCCCCGGACGCCACTCGAATCGTGCTAGGGGACTTTCCACGGTCCCGCGTGCGCCATCTCCATCACGGTGCAGGCGTTCGTCCCAATGAAGGGTATGTATACTGATCGCAAACCCTTTGAATCGCATTGGTGAGCTGGTTATCTTTGTGTCGATGGTGCTGTGAAACGGTCGATTTATGAAGCAATGAGAGGAAGCGATGGACAAGTTATGAAAATATCTAGGTGACCATCACTGCTTCGATCAGCAATAGGCCCTCGTCGGATCTCATCAGGTTGAAAGGATCGAAACATCAAGACCCTGGATTTTGAAGCAATGTCCGTAAACCCAGCGAGATTTCGTGAGCTGTTGCTCCGACGCTCTCAGAAGCTGCTTCACCCACTGAGTTGAGTGAGCACAGTCTCGTCATTCCCTTTGCTCTGATAAGCTGACTCACATTCCTATCTGGGGGCTCAAGGGCGAGAAATCATGTTTCCCTCCTCGCTTCACTCAGCTCATCCTGCCCACAAGCAATGGCGAATACATACCTATCTATCATGGTTGCCTTACAATGGGTCACTGAGCGCCACGGGCCTGGCTTACTGCTTTCTTCATCCCATCGAGATTCGCCCCGTCAGCTTAAGACGAGCGAATCGCTGTGAGAGGATTGGTGATAATGCGATAAGTGCATGCGACAACCCGCGCCAGGCAGTCGTCAAAGTGGTCATCCCACTCGGACTTTTTAAGTGGGCAACAACAGTTCTGACCTGTTTGTTTCCATTGCGTCCATTCGTGCCGCGGCACGCATGGGAAACAATAGGTACTCTGTAGAGCTTGACACGCGACACCGAAAAGCCGCGGGGTTTGGGGTACCGCAGGGGTGCGTTCGAACTTTTGCCAGATGCCAATACCGCTAATGCTGCCAACAACATCACAAGCGATGAGGCGACCCTTGCCGGCTTGGAACATGCCTGCTGCTGGCGTCTTGGCTGCCGACGAAAACGAGAGCGATGGGGGGGCACTTTTGAAGGACCAAATCAGTACTGAGTAGACATATGAAGCCAAGACCGAGCTTTAATGAATACTTGGCGTAGTGTATACTGTATCTTTCTTTCTCACATTCCCAACACACAGCTGGGACCACTGCACAATTTCGGCGGTATTCAGTGGAGTACGAGCGGAAGTGCGATAGCCAGGGCCAATCCGACTCGCCCATCTCTCCGGCCAGAGGCGATCCCAAGACCCAAAAGGAGCATGAGATGGGGCCAGTACCAAGAACTGCAGACAAAAATCCCCCGGGGTGGTGCTGGTCCGCGGTTGGCCTCTAACTTGGAATAGCTTCGTGTCTCGGAACCAACCAGAGTCCAGACCAACCACAGGAGCGGAACCGCGGACCCAGGACCCAGGACCCAGCGGACAGACATTAAGCTCATGGATCACCGACTCTTATCGTTTGGGGCCTTCCTCTTCTTCCCTGGCGCATTTCCAAAGTCAACAAGGCGCCTGTCGGACCCGGTCAGCGGGCAGCAGCAAGATAGTAGCGATGACAGCGCAGCGTCATTCAAGCGGCGGCAATCCTCGGCTCCCCCCAGATTCATCAACCTGCCTGACTGAACCTTCATCTCCAACATAATTATACTTCAGTAGACGCGGGCACTTTCCCCTCCATCAAGCTGCCTAATCAGAGGCCAGGGCCGTCTACACCCATTCATCCTTGCTCCTATTCCTTCTGCGCCGCAACTCTATCTTGGCGGAGCAGAAACCGTAAGCGGGATCCCACATTGATGAACAAGTTACAACACCACCACCACCAACCGACATCAGCGTGCTATCGCTTGCTTCGCTACCGCCACTGTGCCGCGAATGGGCATGTATGACCTGTAATATACCACGGCAATCCTTCCTCGATCAACCCAACGAATCGACGGCTCGGTGTGGCACTTTCTCGGCTATCAGCCACCCCTTCGTGGAACCGCCTCCCGCTCATCATGCAGACTAAACTTCTTCTCGAACCCGCGCCAGAAGGCGGACTGCACGTGCAGTTGGGCAGGATTAGCACGAGGCTACTCTCCCGCGGCCTGTACTTGATGGTGGCAGGCTGACAACGAGAGCCCAGACAACCATTCCTCTACCCGACTTAGATTACGGAGTAGAGGAGAGAGAAATCGAGACGGCAAATAAGAGCACCACGACACTAACGGGCGCCTCCCCGCCAGCACCAAAAGCAGAAAACAACGCCGGGGAGCGCACCAATGACAGTCTCTCAGGCTACGAGTGGCGGCGATGCCAAGCTCGATCAACGTTGCTGCCAAGAGGCTCGGCGGTTGCATTTCACAGGCCTTTTTTCACCTCTCACCACTTTGGAAGGCCAACCTGTCGCTTGATACGGTGTATGAAGGCTGAGTAGCCAGATGGGTTTCTGGATGTGTGGCCCGGATCACGATTCACGAATCATATTGCAGATGAATCTGTATTCGTACTTCTACAGAGACTTGATTCCAATCCCTCCCCAGACAAGAACGCCGCCGCCTATCTGCTGCTACCATCACTCGATCCTCGACCTGCCTAATCGGGCCATTTGTCCTGGAAGCCCATCGCGGTCCATCAGGTCTATGATCCATCAGAGGTCCATCCTTTCCATTCTGTCCACAATTTTCACAGCTTCTGTCTCGGTCCAGCCTGGTCTTGGCAGGCGGACTCTCTCGCCTGTTGGGACTTGGATGATGGATCAGTTCCGTTCGTTCTCATCCCACGAGCGCGCTGCCCGCCCATTTCCCGAGATGCCACTCGGGTTCACTCTGGTCGACGACTCGGTCTGAGAGTCTATACTGGTCGGTGGTTGGGAGGGGGCAGTCTCCTCCCCCTGTCCCGTCTGACCCCAGACTCTATCGCGGTCCCCGGCGTTGTAACCCATTCTCCTCGCCTCTGAAGGCTCATGTCGTGTGCCCGACGTTGTGGTATTGCAATAGAAGTATCGTACGTACATGGTACTCTCAGCCTTTAAGCTGTCATCCCGTGGCGACGGTATGCGAGAAACGTACGCACGACCGTCCATCCCACATGAACCTTGCAGTTGCTATTGAACCATCCCGTAAGAGTTCTGTATCCATCCCATGCCATCCCATACCACCAGCTCCCTCCGCAGCACTAGACATGACTCCATGTCCATGATACACCCCGGTTCTCCTCCCCCTTCCCTTTTCTTCACCCCGGTCAACGCTCCCACCCTTCCCACACGCTAGCCATCCCGCTCATGTCTCTCTATCTGCGTATTCCTACCGGCTGCCGTATGCAGCTGTGATGCGACCTGCCAATATCGCCGCTTGGGAAATATAAAACATGTCCCACGAGACGCCCTCCTGGACGATGGCCTCCCTTCCCCCCTCCCCTTCTTGCTATCAGCAGCCCTTCAACCACGGCCAACAGGATCCCGCACCTGTCAATTGCTGTCGAAAGACTCGTTAACTCGTGTCTTTGTCGTGTGTATCGTGAATCGGGGACCTTCCTGCATCTTCATTTCTGATCCCCCAGGAACACACACCCACAAACACACGCATACACACACACAAGTCCCAACAAACTCAAGTATGAGCAACCTTGGAGGTTTCGAGGACGATGTCCTGGCCAAGGCCCACGTTCCCACGGCCACCGTCCAGGGCACCGAGAAGGAGATGCACGCCGGCCGCGGCTCCATCGACGTGACCGCCGCCGCCGCTCCCGCAACTGAGGATCACTACGATTCCAAGTCGGACGACGAGTACGCGGACAAGCCCACCGACGAGGAGCTTCAGACCCTCCGCCGCGTCTCCGGCCCCATCAACTGGAGCATGTACACCATCGCCTTCGCCGAGCTGTGCGAGCGTTTCTCCTACTACGGCTCCTCCGTCCTGTACACCAACTTCGTCATGCGTCCCATGCCCGAGGGTTCCAGGACCGGTGCCACCTACAGCGGCGACGACCGTGTTCCTGGCGCCCTCGGCATGGGCCAGAGAGCATCCCAGGGTGTCTCGCTGGTCAACATGTTCTGGGCCTACATCACTCCTCTGTTTGGGTACGTCTTGAGAGAAACCGACTTACACGCACATGCACACATCCACATATCCACACTCACACATCCACACTCACACATTCACACACACACGTGTAATCGAGCTGGAAAGGCTAACTCTCTCGCGCAGTGCTTGGCTGGCCGATGCCAAGTTTGGTCGCTACAAGGTCATTCACATCGCCATCGTCGTCTCTACGGTAGCCCACATCATCCTCACCGTCGCCGCCGCCCCAAGCGTCCTCGACAAGGGCAAGGTCGCCTTCGCGCCCTTCTTCATCGGCCTCTTCACCCTGTGCACCGGAACCGGACTCTTCAAGGCCAACATCTCGCCGATGCTGGCCGAGCAGAACCAGGACAGCCGCATGCGCGTCGTCGAGCAGAATGGCGAGCGCGTCATCGTCGACCCGGCCGTCACCAACACGCGCATCTTCCTGTGGTTCTACTTCGCCATCAACGTCGGCGCCGTCTCGGGCCAGATCTCCATGGTCTTCGTCGAAAAGTACCACAGCTTCTGGCTGGCCTTCCTGCTGCCCACCATCCTCTTCCTCATCTGCCCCGTCGTCCTCTGGTCCAACCGGAAGAAGTACCGCCTCACCCCGCCCACCGGCTCCGTCCTCGAAAAGTTCTTGCAGATGGCCAACTTCGCCCGCAAGCGCTCCGGCGGCCTGACCAAGCTCCAGTGGGACACGGCCAAGCCCAGCAACGTCCCCGCCGCCGAGCGCCCGGCCTGGCTGACGTACGACGACGCCTGGGTCGACGAGTGCCGCCGCGGTCTCAAGGCCTGCCGCGTCTTCCTCTTCCTGCCCGTCTTCTTCCTCGCCTACAACCAGATGACCAGCAACCTGACCTCCCAGGCCGGCTCCATGGTCCTCGCCGGCGCCCCCAACGACGTCATCCAGAACCTCAACCCGCTGTCCATCATCGTCATGATCCCCATCCTCGACCACCTCGTCTACCCCGGTTTCCGCCGCATGGGCTTCAACTTCACCCCGATCAAGCGCATGACCTGCGGCTTCTTCTTCGCCACCGCCTCCATGGTCGCCGCCGCCGTCATGCAGCACTACATCTACCAGAAGTCCCCCTGCGGCGACCACGCCACCATCTGCGAGGAAGGCCCCGCCGACATCAACGTCTGGGCCCAGTGCCTCCCTTACATCTTCATCGGTCTGGCCGAGATCTTCACCAACGTCACCTCGTACGAGTACGCCTTCTCAAAGGCCCCCGAGAACATGAAGTCGCTGGTCATGTCCGTCAACCTGGCCATGAGCGCCGTCTCCGCCGCCATCGGCCAGGCCTTTACCCCTCTGTCCGAGGACCCCCTCCTCGTCTGGAACTACGCCGCCGTCTCCATCATTGCCTTCGTCGGTGGCATCGCCTTCTACTTCTGCTTCAAGCACCTCGACCACGAGGAGGACGAGCTCAACCAGCTGAGGAAGACAAAGTTCATCGGCAACAACCAGCCAACCGCCGCGGCCCAGGACTCGATCCACCCGCCTGTCCACTCCGACAAGGTCTAAAATGAGTTAAGAAGGATGTGTTTCCACCTAATGTCGCCACGTCTTTTGCTGTTGGACCAAGCTGGAGCGATGGCTTCAACTGTGTTCAATTAGTTGTAATGATTTCCCGCGTCAAATGATTCCCCCGGTGGTTGGTTCCAGACCAGTTGCCAATATCTTAGCTAGACAAGTGCACTCACTTTGTTGCATATAATTAAAATGACTATTCCATCATCTATCTGTTGTATTTTTCTGAAGTGTTAAGCTGTTAAGATGGCTGATGATCTTGCGTGATTTAGAACGGAGCTCTCCCTGTTATAGGAAAAATTATTAAAAGAAAAGTATTAAAATGAAAGTTGCAATTAGAACTCAAGTTTGTCAAGCTGTTGCTTGGCTCTAACTTCTTGGTGAAAACTCTCTTTGATCTAGATTCTAGGTACTAACCAGCCTTACTTGCTGTCATCACTGCCATCACCATCCATTGTTCTTCGTCGCTAGCCTTGTCTAGCCTTGTTGCCATCGTTTGTTATCATCATCCTTAGCAACCCTTCTTAGCCACCACCCATCAAAATATCGGCCATCCGTACTCGCTGCAGTCAAAATCGGCGTCTATGTCAACCCAGTTAGGGTACAAGTCATGAACTTGCTCCTTGCGCGTGCACTTCACAGATCTGTAGTTCCGGGACATTAGGTGAACCGTTTCCAACTGGGGACAGGCGAATAATATTAAATTAGCCCTCCAGATTTGCTTGGACGGGATCCAGCGCCTGTCCAGATCTGTGTTGCTGCGGTCCGGCCTGGCTAACCGTTGTACGCGACCGCCAGACGTCTGTGTGGTGATGCTTATTGTCTTTAGGGTCTGGATTGACTTGAACGAATTGGGTATTGCCTAGCGCACCTGGGGGTTAGTGGGAGTTGATGGTGCAAAGAGACGACGACGTAGAGTGATGGGGAACAGCAACAAAGGAAAGCAAATAATAACAACTTACCATATGTGCCCCAATTCCACCTCCAAGAATTAGACAAGAAATTGATGGAAACAATCCAGGAAGCTGATTGATGCTGTCGTGATTCCATTTGCTTCTGTAAAGCTCGAGGGTGTGCAGGTGCTGAAGTCTGCGGCCGACGCCGGGAAGTTCAGGACAAGATCGGGGCTTCGTCTTGAGATCAATTCCCAAGGCACGCAGGTTGGGAAAGACATCAGGGATGAACTTTGGCGTCGTTCCCGATGTCCAGGTCAGGGCCTTGACTTGGGGAAAGGTCATATGGTGCTTCTGAAATACCCTACGGAGGGGAAGGAGAAGCGACTTGTTGCCATAGCGAATGTCGATGCAAAGGTCCTCCAAGCTAGCCATCTTCTGAAGAAACTCGGCCAAGCGCTTGGGAGTGCGATTGGAGCAAGCGCGGCTGATGCGAGGAAGAAGACAGCGCCAGTCGCTGTCCGGAGAGCGGTCTGGCCCTTCGGTGCAGATATCCAAAATACTGAAAGACATTAGCAATCTGTCATGTGTGCAGTACGTTGACAAATCAAAATACCGGACGCTCTGGAGGATGGATTGGTTGTCCTCGATCGCCGAGATGTAGCGCAGGAGCTCATCTTCAGAGCACTTGACTCGAATCTTCCGGAAAAGGAAGGGGATACACATCGCTCGAAGATTTTTGTCAACTCCGGAGAGAGAAGACAGCGTGTTATCATCCAGCTTCGCGCTGTGTTTGATGATCTCAAGAATCAGCTCGTGGGGAAGGGTCACAAGCTGAGTCTCCGTAGGCGTCGAGGGGGGGGTACCTCCACCTCTGCAAGGAGTCTCGGCAACCTGAGCACTCATCTTGAGGACGAGGAGGTTACTGCGCAGAGTACTCGAGTGTATTGTCTTGGGTTCAGAAAATATGAATGGCGGTTGCTGGCAATCTTGGGTTGTCGGCGATGTTGGTGGAAGAAGAAGAAGGAAAAAGTGGATGTGGGGGAGCCAAAACAAAACGTGAAGTTCTGGAAGAAAACAGGGACCCAGGTTAATGAGATAAATTTCAGCAAGAGGTTGCAAGTGAGCTCCTCGCCAAACGAGGAAGTAGCGGGCTGCGGGTTTGTGTGTAAGCGCCTGCCTGCCTTGAATCAACAGGCCCAGCAACGGATGGTAAGGTAAATCCAAGGCCACACTTTAAGCCCTTAAGATCCGACCCAGTATATACCTTAGGCTAAGTTCTATAGTAGACTAAGGTATTATCATTTTATCATTTACAGCAGACTTAGCTTCTAGTAATGCTCTTAGGAATAAGTTATATAAAGACCAGAGGAATACCAGCGGCAATAGTAGTGATAAGGACAGACGGGACCCATTGAGACAGGCCGGACGCATTATCAGCATGGAAATGGCTTTAATTAAAATTGTATTGATGCCACTAGCTAATTTGTAAAAGGTGGAAGGAGCGAGGTGAAGTTAATGGTTCTTGCTTTCTAAGGCAACTCCTTGAAATTCTGGAGCTGCTATGCAGCCCTATAGCAACTCCTGGCGCAGTAGACGTACTATCACCACGCTGTCACTTGTCAACAAACGCATCCGCGAAGCTTGCATCCCGATCATGTTGAAAGTCATGACTCTGTTCACAAACGAGCATCAGCTTCATCGACATCTGAAAGCTATCGAAGGCAGCCCCCTTCTCAATGTCGTCCGGTATGTTGCTCTATCTCCTGTTCTTGAAGTCATCACTTTGGTTCCTGCTTGATCAAACCAAACCGTCCCAACGCTGACCTGCTCTAGTTCCTTCTGCCTTCGTACGAGCGGTCCGAAACGAAGTTTCCCCTCTGGTCGTGGCGTGGTGAGCCAGGCTTGTGGAAGTGAAACTCCTGGTCTCTTCCCTGCCAAATGACCAACCTCCAAAATCTCTGTCTCACTCTCGAGGACGGACACTAGTCCCTGGTCATCCCTCTTCGCAAACTAGTTAATCTGAATGTCATGTCTTCCGTCCGAAGCCTGACTTTGTCGACCGCCCTTACAATCAACTTCGTACCTGCTTTATTCCCCAAGCTGGGCGCTCCGAGATGCTCGCCCTCGAAGACTCCTGGTCTTGCTGCCATTGCTCCCAAGCTACAAGAGAAGCTTCACACTCCATCTGATCAGTCATGGCTGGACGAGAGAGGGCATCCGAGAGATCGCCGACCTGTTTCTAAACTTCGAGAGCCTCTTTGTGGGAGGTGAGGTGCGGGATGCGACGGTCTTGGTGACTCGTTCAGCACGCATCCTCAGCACGGCGGAACTGACAAGAAGCAAACGCAAAGCCTATTGCCCATCTTCAAGCGATTCGTCAATCTCAAGCATCTGGCCCTCGCTGACGAGCAGGTCCTTAACTACAGCAACATCACACGCTGTCGCCGAAGATGGCTCAGAATTTTAGACGGAGACCGAGACCGAGACCTCTGCTTGAAGGAGAATCAACCTACCCTCGCAAAAGTCATTTTCCGCGAATGCCCGAAGCTTCTTGACGTGTTCTTCGATGTAGCCGTTGTCGATGGTCCAAACCGCTACCGTCCTATCAGGGACCAGGTGTCCGGAGAAGTCACTAACGTCAGCCTCGAAGAGGGAGCTGCCTGGCCCAGAACAATTACGCCATGTAAGTCGTGTTAATGATCTGTCGCTGTTGTCCTGTACCTCCAGATGGCACGACTTTGAGTGAATTGAGTGGTACCCATTGGCAGAGACAGCTAAGGCAGCCTTGGTACAGCCGCGGGAGGAGCACTAGCGACTAATCACGGGTTGGCTGACGTGACGCCGATGTGATAAGAAACAACGAAGCTCTACACGAGGGACATATACATAGCTTTTGCATTCAAGATGAACATTTTTCTACATCTTACTTGGCATTCTCATGCCGCCATCCAGCCGGAGCACCGTCCCGTTGAGCATGACGTTCTCAATAGCGTGTTTGGCCAACGCCGCAAACTCCTCCGGCTTGCCAGCTCGGACGGGAAACTCCATGGCCTTCTCGAGGCTGGCGCGGACCTTCGGGCCCATCACGGCGGTCATTCGAGACTCAAATAAGCTAGGCGCAATGGTCACAACGCGAATACCGAAGCGGGCGAGGTCGCGGGTCATGGGGAGAGTCATGGCTGTCACGGCGCCCTTGCTGGCTGCATAGGCGACCTGGCCCTTCTGGCCGTCAAAGGCGGCAGAGGAGGCGACCATGATCACGACGCCTCGCTCCCCGTCTGGTGCTGAGGGCTCGTTCTTGGCCATGAGAGCCAGCGCTTGGCGGGTGAGGTCGATGGTGCCGCGGAGGTTGATGTTGAGAACGAAGTCCCACTGGTCGAGACTGAAGGGGTTTCCCTCACGGTCGAGGATCTGTGCCTTGGTTAGTGCCCGTTGACTTCAAAGAGTGAAAAAGACATACCGTTGCTGGGTTGCCTACGCCAGCAGCGGGAATGACGCCGCCAACTGGCTTGCCTGTTTGCTTCACCCACTCGGCGGTGCCCTTGACTGCGGCCTCGATGCTCTTTGTTTCGAGGACATCACAAACGAAGAACTTGGCTGAGGAGCCCAGCTTAGAGACCAGCTCTTTCCCCAATTCTTCGTTCATGTCCAAGATGGCGGCATTTCCGCCGGATCTGCATATTTCTTCCACGCAGGCCTGTCCCAGGCCGGACGCTCTATGTTGGGACGAATGTCAGCTTTTAGTTGTTGTCGTATTGGCATGTGATCAAGGGAGAGCAGCGGGAGGGTTGTATGTCTTGCTTACCCGCCTGAAATGATAAAAGTACGGCCGTCAATCTTCATGATGCTGAGAGTTATCGATTGGAAAGTCAAATGGCTTTGTCACATGTGTGAAGCTGGGAGGGTGTAGTTGATGACAGCGCCGGGAGGTTTCCTTACAGCGGAAGGTCCCCTGCAGGTCGGTCCGGTGAGGTCAAGCCTCGGCACGGGGGCTCGGTGTGCTGTCGTAGTGTTGGTACCTTACCCTTGCTGATGTCTTATCGGGGATAGGTGAGGTAAGCATCGATAAGATAGGATAGGCATCGCAGGTACGTACCTCAATCGCTCAGGCCTTCAGAGCGCAGCGCAGGCGGTCCAGCACACCAACCACACTCATCCCATCCATGTCACACGCGGCCCCAAAGTCTGCCGTCATTGTGTTGTGTTGTTTGCGCTGTTTGCGCTGTTTCCAAGAATACCAACCTTTTGCTCAACTCTCGCAGCAGCACATCACCTCCCTTGTTTGACACGAAAAGCAGGCCGAACTGCTTACTCGACCTCAACGTCGTGCCAAGCTAGAGGCCGCCAACTGGCCTTTCTGGCTTACAAACCTCACGATCCTGCCCAGTCCTTATCGCTGCCGCCCCGACTGTCCCAGCCCGAATCACCGCTCCCGCCCAGTCAAGGTCAACATTCCGCACCGCCACTATGACGAGACCTCGTCGCTCCAGCGCCGCCAGCGAGGAGAGCGACGGCACCGCCGGCCAACAGGTCAGGACAAATCCTACGACCAGATGCGACATCGAGCGACAGAAATGCTGACGGGACGCGCAGGAGTTGGGGAGCATGTACGACTACCTAGCCAAGATCATCCTGCTGGGACCGAGCGGGACTGGAAAGTGAGTTCCCAAATCCCACCTCCGGAAGAGGCGCACGCGATCAACTCGGATAAAGTCCCCACGAAGGGTTCGAGACATGGCTGACGATGGCTTCCCCAACGCAGGTCTTGTCTGTTACACCGCTTCGTCAAGAATGAGTGGCGTGTCTTATCGTCCCAGACCATCGGCGTCGAATTCGCGAGCAAGATTATCAAGGTTGGCACGGGATCTCGGCGGAAACGGATAAAGCTGCAGGTGCGCTGCCATAATATTTGATTCATCATACGCAACATGAAGCTAACGAGAGGTGATGCTAGCTCTGGGACACTGCTGGCACCGAACGATTTCGCTCCGTCTCGCGATCCTACTATCGAGGTGCCGCCGGCGCCATCCTCGTTTACGACGTCACATCCCACACGAGCTTCCGTGGACTGCAACCGTTCCTCAACGACGCCCGAGCCTTAGCATCCCCGAACCTCTCCTGCCTCCTCGTCGGGAATAAGCTCGACCTCGCCTCCGACCCCCTTATCGATACCAGCCTTCCCCCGCCAACGCCGAGCAGCGTCGGATCCATGTCATACTTCACGAACGGTTCAGTCGGCACCAGTCTCCCGTCGCTCGGCACGCAACAGAAAGCGACAGAAGCCCCCGAGGGCCGTGAGGTCAGCAATGGGGACGCGAATCAGTGGGCGAGCAAGAATGGGATACCCGTGGTGATGGAAGCGAGCGCCTTCAACGGCGAGAACGTGGACGAAATCTTTGCGAGGCTTGCACGGATGATTCTTACCAAGATCGAGCTGGGCGACATTGATCCGGACGATCCGATGAGCGGTATCCAGTACGGCGACAGTTACGCTGGTGGCTGGAACGCGGGAGCCAGCGACGGTGCGAGTATTAAGAGTTCGATGACCGGGGCGACGCTCGACGACGCGGGCACCGCCAGGAGACGCCGAGGCCGGCGAAACACCAGAAGTGGCATCAACTGGGGCCTGCGCGACTGGGAAGAGGTCTTTACGCTTTCGAACAGGCGAAGAGGAGGGAACTGTTGCTGAGGTCAGCTTGCAAGTGAAGCGTAGGTAGACGAGAGGCTTCTTCTGCTAGCCGAGGCGATGACCCCGTATGGACATGCTTTTTTTTTTCCTTTGTTGCAGGGTTGGAGTTTGCGAGGAGTTGCTGGGAATTGTGTCACTAATGCCGGATTGGATGAGGGTCTCGGAGGAGGTGATTTTGGGATCTGAATTGCCTGGCGACGGTGGAGGTTTTGCTTCATCAGTCGGCCAGGCTGGCGTTCCGGGATAGATACCTCGTTCCCGGGTCGGGATCGGCCGTACACATACACTTGTTCACAACTACATACACTAATGACACCTTGACAATATGTAAATGAACGTATACGAAGGATTATATGCTTTGCACTCACAGCGAACCATGGTAGCGGATGATGATGCGAGTGAACTGATTAGGATGAGTAGATGGTCGTATTATGTCGAGAGGCGGAGCGTCGACTTCCAGCGCAAAGAGTCGACAGCAATCTTTGGTTGTCTCATGTCACGACCGTTGAAGATCCACAAAATATGAGACTAAAACGACACTTGAGATGCAGAGCGATGCCACCGACTGAAAGCGCACAACATTCTGACACTCTCGAAATTGGTGACTAGCTGGCAACATGTAGGGAGAACCCTCCCCTACCCCACGGTGTAAGTTGGCATGAGGCTATCCTCGGCGGCTTCAAGAGGATACGATGGCATCGGAGACATGACGAGCCCAAGCCCAAAGAGGAAAGCGGAGGGCGACCCTCCGTGCAAGAACCCCACCAACGACTGCAGGGGTTGGAGAACGAATTTGGGGTAAGTGAGGAGCTCTCCACAGGCTCTCCACACGCTCCGAATGGTGATTTATATTCCCGAATTCGGTATGGGAGAGGCATGCAACCGGGGACAACGGTTTTCGAACGGAATGAGATGCCGAAATGCCTTGATTCTTCAAAGTTGGCTAGGGCTACGAGACTTGGGTATACTTTAGACACTGGGCCTGGTTGAATCTCACGAGCTTAGAAGACCTCTTCAACATGAACAACCTTAGGCGTCGTGTCGACCGTGGACCATGATCTTGGGATGCGGGCAAGCTAGTTAGTCCACGAGGGATGTTACCCTCCCTATCCAACTCTGAACGGTTGGAGAAAAGAGGCGTCCCTCCAGCGCAGGCCATCAGGTACCCTCGAATGACGGACGGGGTGGGGAAACAGGAACAACGACGCTATGTGCGGCCGTCGAACAACCTGCGTCGGGCATGGATCAGTCGTCGAAAAGGCGGAGATGCATCTCGGCGGATGTCGTCCCGTCGTTCAGACTGAGAAACAGCTCCTGACTCCTGGATGATGCGACTGATCCTGAATCCTTGGTAGCTCAGTGAGTGAGGTGGTGCATGATGTGACGAGGTGGAGAGAGCTCTTGGAGGAAAGTATATGAAGACGACACATCTCCCACCGTTGCCTCAGATTTGAATCATCAGGTCACTTCATTTATGAGTAGGTTCTCTATCCCGAAAACAGAAGACCCAAGCTTCTTCTCATTCAGTATACGTGAAACCATTTTTGGGAGTGCTGCGTGAGTTGGAGCTCTGCCCTTCATCTCATCAAGCAACCCGTCTGCCCCTCGCCTCTGGGAGAGACACCCAAGCTCCCTTGTCCCTACGAACCCCGCCATCCCTCGCGGGGCACCACGCTCGGTGCTCAACCCCCGACCTCACCTCGTCACTGTCGTGCTCATAAGCCGACCTCCTCTCACCACCTCTTTCGTGAGTTTCCGATATGTTTTTCACCTGCAAACTGTGCAGCTCATCACCCTCCCAATTACTGTCCCAATGCGCCTCCACGCCAGCCTTCCATACGTCTCACCACCAGCTAACACCTCGCAAAGAACCATGGCACCCCGAACCGTGACCCCGATTGACAAGAACTGGCACTTCAGACAAGCCGACAAAAAGGACAGCGAGCTCCTACCCGTCAGCCAGTTCCCGACAAACGTCCATCTGGACCTGATCCACCACGGCGTCATCCCCGACCCCTTCATCGGCAAGAACGAGCTCGACGTGCAGTGGATCGGCGAGGCGCAATGGCTGTACAAGACCACGTTCTCCTCCGAGACCGTTCCCGACGGCGCCAAGGCGGTATTGGCGTTCGACGGTCTCGACACATTTGCTACGGTGGTGCTCAACGGCAAGACTATCCTCGAGACGGATAACATGTTCACACCGGAACGGGTTGATGTCACCTCGTTCCTGAAGACGGACAGCGACAACGAGCTCGAGATCACCTTTGACAGCGCGTACCTCCGAGGCTGGAAGCTTGTGGAGAAGTATCCCGACCACAAATGGGGTTCCTGGAACGGCGACAATTCGAGATTGGCCGTTCGTAAAGCTCAATACCACTGGGTATGTTTCCAAACAAGTTTGCTGGAGAGCTCCCTCACTAATACCAATCAGGGCTGGGACTGGGGTCCGACTCTCCTGACCTGCGGCCCCTGGCGACCCATCAATCTCGAAATATACGAGTCCCGGATCTCTGACCTCTACTTCGAGACAACGGTCGACGAGTCCCTGAAGAGCGCCAAAGTAGTCGCCCACGCCACGACCGAGGGCAAGGCGTCCAAGGTCCGCTTCGACGTCTCCCTCGACGGCAAATCCGTCGCCTCCGAGACCGTCGCGGCAGAGACCGACGCGGATGTCGCTGCGACCTTCCAAATCCAGGACCCGGCGCTCTGGTACCCCGTTCGGTACGGAAAGCAGCCGTTGTACACCATCACCGCAACCCTGGTCTCAGGCGAGGCCGAAGTCGACACGCTCTCCAAGAAGATGGGTATCCGCAAAGTCCAACTCGTGCAGCGCCCAGTCCAAGACCAGCCCGGAACATCCTTCTTCTTCGAAGTCAACAAGATCCCCATCTTCTGCGGTGGCAGCGACTGGATCCCGGCGGACAACTTCATCCCGCGCATCACGAAACAACGCTACTACGACTGGGTCCGCCTTCTCGCCGACGGGAACCAGTTCATGGTGCGCGTCTGGGGTGGCGGCATCTACGAAGAACATGCCTTCTACGACGCCTGTGACGAGTACGGCATCTTGGTATGGCAAGACTTCATGTTCGGCTGCGGCAACTACCCGACCTGGCCGGAGCTCCTCAAGTCCATCGACAGGGAAGCCAGAGACAACGTCAAGATGCTCCGCCACCACCCGTCCATCGTCATCTGGGCCGGCAACAACGAGGACTACCAGTACGCCGAGAGCGAGAACCTCACCTACGACCTCGCGAACAAGGACGCCGACAGCTGGCTCGAGACGGACTTCCCCGCGCGCTACATTTACGAAAAGATCCTCGTCGACGCCTGCAAGGACCTCATCCCGGACGTCTACTACCACTTCGGCTCCCCCTGGTCCGGCGAGGACACGCGCGACCCGACCGTCGGCGACCTGCACCAGTGGAACGTCTGGCACGGCACGCAGGAGAAGTACCAAAACTTTGACAAGCTCGTCGGCCGCTTCGTCTCCGAGTTCGGCATGGAGGCGTTCCCCTCCGTCAAGACCATCGACGCCTTCCTGCCGCGGGGCAAGGACGACCCGGACCGGTACCCGCAGTCGTCGACCATCGACTTCCACAACAAGGCGGACGGCCACGAGCGGCGCATCGCGCTCTACCTCGTCGAGAACTTCCGCTACGCGCCCGACCCGCTGGAGCACTTTGTCTACTGCACGCAGCTGATGCAGGCCGAGTGCCTCGCGTCGGCGTACCGGCTGTGGAAGAGGCAGTGGAAGGGACCCGGGCGGGAGTACTGCGGCGGCGCGCTGGTGTGGCAGATCAACGACTGCTGGCCCGTCACGTCGTGGGCCATTTGCGATTACTACCTGCGGCCGAAGCACGCGTATTACACCGTCAAGAGGGAGATGGCGCCGGTCTCGATTGGCATCACGAGGAAGGAGCACAAGCATGCCAAGGACAAGTACACGCGCGTCGACGTCGAGGTCAAGCATCAGATCGAGATTTGGGGGTCGAATCTGCGGCTGGAGGACTTGACGGTGGATTGCCTCGTCAAGGCGTGGGACGTGGAGACGGGCGAGGAGACGTACGCCGAGACCGTGCAGAGCGGGTTCATGCTTCCGGAGAACAGGTCTACGGAGATTGCGGCGTTTGAGGTGCCTGTTCGGGAGAAGGGTGACGAGGCGCGGACTGTCGTTGCGGCGTACTTGGTTCAGGATGGGAAGCAGATCGCGAGATATGTGAACTGGCCTGAGCCGTTGAAGTACCTGCACCTGCAGAAGCCCAGGGAGTTGAAGGCTGAGGTGGCTGGCGGAGTTGTCAAGGTCAGCGCCGAGGTTCCTGTCAAGGGTGTCGCATTGGAGTGTGAGGATGACGGTGTCGTGTTTGCGGACAACTTGGTTGATGTTGTTCCTGGGGAAGTGGTGGAGATCGGAGTCAAGGGAGCGAAGGAGGGGACCGTGATTGAGACGCGGTATTTAGGTATGCTTAATTGAGTAACGGGATAAGAGGAGGGGTAGTCAAGAAGGAAAAGAAAAAACGACAAGGTATCTATCATTGATTAAGCAATTACTAATATCCATCATTCTTCATTCTTTGCTCGTACATCTCAACACCACAATGACATTAGACGTTTTCCCATTGCCTGAACCTGTTTCAACGAAGTTCCTGAGGAGGATAGGGGTAGGATTCCTGCGACGACGGCGGCGGCGGCGGCGATCCAGGAGCTGAGATCGGGGACGGGTGGTACGGAGCTTGAGGCTGCTGCGGCTGCTGATGCTGATGCTGATGCTGTTGTTGCTCGTACGCCTGAGTGTTGGGCTGCTGGTATTGCTGTTGAGTGGGCATTTCCTGGTAGTGCTGAGGCGGCTGTTGCTGGTACTGCTGTTGAGGAGCCTGGGGCGGGTAGTATTGTTGCTCCTGGGAAAATTGTTGCTGTTGCTGAGGAGCATATTCCTGCTGCTGCTGCTGTGGCTGCTGCTGCGGTTGCTGCGTGTAAGTCGTCTGGGAATACAGAGGCTGCTTCGTTTCCATCTGGATCTCGCCTTGGCTCGCACCAGCAGCTGCAGCAGGAGCGTTCGTCTTGCGCCACTTCAGGAAGGTCACCAGGGTCCAGATGAAGGTCACCAGGAACAGGATCAGCTGCAGCGCGGACAATCCGGCAATGGCGGAGAGCATGGCCAAGGCGCCCTGGCCCATGACGATGTAGCGCTTGAAGACGGTGCAGCGGCCCGAGTTGACGGAGGAGCCGTCGGAGGAGCACGAGGCCGTGACGGGGACGGTGAAAGTGGAGCGGCGGGCAGCCGCGGCGCCCATTGTGCTAAGCCAGAGGATGCAGAGGAAGAGGTCGAGGGCGAGGACGGCGTAGATGTGGTACGCCTTGCGCAGGCCGGATAGCTTCTCGGTGAGGACGGAGTAGAGGACTATGATCCAGGTGAAGAGGGACTTGGGTTATGGTGTGTTAGTTGGTGGCCTGTGTTTCCTAGGATGAGCAGGTATACCATTGCCACGGCGAGACCGAGCTCGTCCATGTAGACCCAGTGGATGATGGCGGCGGCGAGGCCCAGGATGAGGATTGCGAAGAAGAATTGGAAGCCGCGGATTACGACGAGCCATGTTGGAGTTGTGATTATGGTGGTCTGAGAGGGGGGTGATGTGGATGTGTGTGCCGCTTGTTGGTGATGGTGCTGAGACGCCGCTTGGGGCTGAGGGTATGGCTGTTGTTGATGTGTATTTTCCATTCTGGCTGCGCTCGAAGGTGAGTTTGGCGAAGTTCTATCGTTTGATGGAAATAGCTCGGTCGAGGTTCTGTATGAAAACTCAGTGCGAAAGTGCAAGGGACCACAGCCAAGATGTGGGCGAGAGCTGGTTGTTATGAGATGCGAAAGGCGCCACGGCTGAACGACAAAGGCATACTTGTGGACTGAGACCACGAGATAGGAATGTGTGGAGGGGGCTTTTTGGACGAGTCAAGGGATGGAACGCCATCTCATCTGTCGACGCCCAATGAAGCCGTCCTGGATGTCGGCCAACTTCGGTTGCCTGATGGCGTCCCCATCTGCAGGGTCCCTTTCCAGGCGCTTGCAAGCCCATGAGCTTGTGCGTGAGGCCGAGGCATCTGCGGGCAGACGGAGGCTTGTTTCTGAGGTTCGTGGACTAGAATGCCTCGCTGTGGAACCTGTTCAAGCTCAAAACGGCCAGGGGAGAAGGGTTCAGCTCCTGCATGGTGTTGAGTCGTTTGCCTTGGCAGGCGTTGGGGCGGTGACTCGGCCGATGGCGTAATCGTAGCGCTGCTACTGGCGGTATCATGTCCGAGGGCGGAATGGGTGGGGCCCCGGGCGTCCGGCTAGGCCGGTTCGGGTGTGGGAGGTGATGTCCGTGGTCATTAATCTTCTGTAGCGTCTTCAGCTGAAAGGAAAGGCGGAGTGTAGCGCAGTTTCTCGTTCCTTTCAGGTCCTGCATGAGCGCTAAGTCACATCAGGAAATCGATTTCGTGATAGGGAATACCTGATGATATAGCCGTTCTACGGGCATGCGGCTTGTACTCGGCAACTTGCTGCTAATCACATCGACAGCCTTGTTAAAGCCTCACGTCTTGGCATGCTCCATTTGCCGGCCGACAATCTTTCCTGTTTAGCGTTTCATTAACCGACATTAGCTGTGCGTGGGTTGTCATATCATGCCCAACCTTGGGGCTAAGAGATGGTTCGAAGTGAGAAGTCGGAATAAGGAGATAGTAATAAGGCGTAGTCATTCAAATCGTATACCAATACACATGCCCCCATCAAAACCATATATGCTGCATGCGCCGTAAATTAGATCGTCAACCGCCGGCCCGTACGCCTACTTTCAACATCCGCTCGCCGATTCTGCTTCTCGTCATTGTCTTATCTCATCTTCAGCAGCAACCGGCCTGGGCGCTGTTCTCGGCGACCTTCTTGGCATCGACGGAAGTGCTGATCTCTGTCTCGACTTTCTCGTTCGGGCCAGCAATGAGGATCTTGATGACTTGACCCTCCGAGACCTTCTTGAAGGCCTCCTCGGCTTGCTTGAAGCTGACAATGCCGCTGATGAGCTTCTTGACATTGACACTGCCGTTGGCAACGAGGTCAATGGCAAGCTTGTAGTCGCCAGGGCCGTAGCGGAAGCTGCCCTTGGCGGTGACCTCCTTGAGACACATAGCCATGATGGGGAAGTTGATGTCAGCCTTGCCCATGCCACCTTGGACGTAGGTGCCACCCATCCTGACGACGTGGAGAGAAGCCTGAATGGAGGGCTCAGCGCCGCTGGCATCAATGACAACATCGGCTCCGGGACCGAGGTCGCACTGCTTGATCAGAGCCTTGGCGTTCTCCTCGGCCGAAACACGCTGGGAGAGGTAGGTGTGAGTGGATGCGAGGTCCTTGGCGAATTCGAGCTTGGACTGAACAATGTCGACGCTGACGACCTTGGTGGCACCGAAGGCCTTCGCGACGGCGGCGCAAAGTAAACCAACAGGGCCAGCGCCCATGACGACGACGCTGGCGCCGGGTGTGACCTGGGCCTGTCTGGTGATGTGGACGGCGACAGCAAGGGGCTCGATCAGGGCGCCCTCCTGCAGGGAGACGTTGTCGGGGAGCTTGTAGCAGAAGTCGAAGGGGGCCTTCCAGAAACCGGTGAGGGTGCCGTCGTAGGGGGGTGTGGCGGCGAAGCGCATTTCGTGGCAGAGGTTGTAGTGGCCGGCAAGGCAGTCTCCGCAGCGGCGGCAGGGGTAGCCGGGCTCGAGAGCGACGCGGTCGCCGGTCTTGAGGGTCTTCACGGCGTCACCAACCTGGACGACGGTGCCGGCGGACTCATGGCCGAGAACCATGGGTTCCTTGACGACGAAATGGCCGATGGCGCCGTGTACCCAGTAGTGGACATCAGAACCGCAAATACCGGTGTAGTTGACGGCGACGAGGACTTCGTTGGGGTCGGAGAGCTTGGGGATGGGGCGCTCGGCGAAAGAGACGTCGTGGGGCTTGTTGAGGATGAAGGAAAGGTTCTGAAACGGTCAGCTTCGGTTCTTCGGTTCTGGAGGATCAGGGGTTTCTGGAGGGTCAGGAATTGGCTTGGAAAGGACGCACGCTCTTGCCCTCGGTGCCAGCCATTATGACGGTGGTTTGCAAGTTGTGGTGTTGGTGTTGGTATTGATGTTGAGGCGAAAAATAGCTGGGAATCTGTCGGGGGTCGTTTCACCGAGGGAAGAACCTAATTCGAAGGCCAAAAATCTGTTGCAGAGATTACAGGCTGAGTATCTGGGGGTATTGCGAAAGACGCAACAAAGACACACAGAGAGAGAGAAGAGAGGGAAGCAGAGAGCGGCGCAAAGCTGTGAAGATCGTGGGGTTGCGCGCGCAATGGATTAATAAATAGCTAAGGTACCTACCTTGTGCAGCACGGAGACGGCCGACTGGGATTGGATTGGACGGGGAATGGTGGGAAGTGAACGAGGAATTGGGAGAGAGGCGGGGAACTCGTAGGGATATGGTGCGCTGCTCTGCGCTGCGATGGAAATCAGGTAAAATAAGAAAAATCGATATGTCGGCGACCGTGGCTCGTTCTGCTTCTCATTGCGCATCTGAAGCTTTACTTTGCCTACAGGTAGGTACTGAGGTGGTCATTTCACCTCACTAAGGTACCTTCTCTGCCACCTCTTTCTCTCGCCCCAGCTACCTAAGGTAAGGTACTCTTTTCCCATTCTGCCACGGCAGGTGCGGGGTGAGGGGTCACTGACTATCAATGAAAAATAGAAAGGTAGAAATAATTAATATCGAGGGAAGGCACTAGAAGAAGACAGCAGGAAGCTCCTTCTCTACCACATTGCTGCCCAGGCACGTCACGAACTTTTTAGAGGGGCGCGTCATAGGGACACCGCTGGGGGAAGGAGCAGGTGCTGCCCCGCCATGCCATCATGGAGGGGCACTGAAGGTACACCTCCTCTGGGGTTTCAAATGTTAGTGCAGTGAATTGCCCCACTAGTCCCCACCTAATAACCGGATTTTTTCCCTAAGTCATAACTCTATTTTATTTGCCTAATTTCTAAGGGATTCTAAGGAAAGTGACTTCTAAAATAAAAGCTAAAGCCTACCTACTAACGCTAAATATAAGGGTTTTTTTTCCCACTACTATAACTACCACTACTACTACTAATATAGCTTAATATAGTAACCTTGCTAACCTTAACGTCACTACTTACAGGGTTAACGTTAATATTACTATTAACCCTACCCTCTATATTACCCTCTACCCCACCCTCTATGTATTAAATTGCAGTTATAAACCTTCTAAATCCTCTTTCTATATCTATAAAATAATAGCTACCATATAATACTAAACTTATATAGGATTAAAAGGTTAAGATCTATGCCTTCTATAAATACCTCTACTAGTTATATAAGGAGATTATAAGAGCAACCCCCTTTATATACTGCTAAGTTTAGTAAGCCTGCTATAATAATATACTGCTTATACCACAAAAATCTAAGTATAAGAAGGGTATAATTTAAATACTATAAAAGCAGCACTTATAAGAGTAGCTCCTTAAAGATAAGTTTTATAAAAGGATCTCTTAGTGTAATTTATACTATTTTTTACCTCCCTCCCTCTTAGTTTATAGAGAGACTGCTCTTACTACTACTCTGTAAGTATTAGGCTACTATTATATTATTTAGCCACAGCAAATTAAGTATACTAATACTAATAAATAATAATATATTAACTTTGCTATAGAGTAACTATAACTCCACTCTCAGCTTAAAGACTAGAAAGATATAATCTTTTCTAATAAGACTTAGGCTATAAATAACCCTATATAGAAGAGATAGATTATAATCTATAATACCAAAGATCCTAAGACTTTTATACTACTTTAAAGAAAGCTATATAGCTAGATATTTTAGAGCTGCTTTATAGGAGGTTAAAAAGGCCCAGGTTTTATATAGGAGAAGAGCTAGAGCAGAATTTTAGTATATAAGTATATCTTTTTTATCCTATCTATAGTTAGAGCTTTTAATTATAAGGCCCTTAATAGGCATAGATTATTTTAGTAGGATAACACACCCTGCTATAATACTAAGGAAATAAAGTCTGCTATATAAGAGATAGCTCTGAATAACCTTAAGTAGCTGCCACACTTACTAGATCTTAATCCTACTAAGAATATATAGTTTTAAATAAAGGACTTTATTAATAATAACTATAATATATAGAATCTTAATCAGCCAGAGTTATACATAGCAATTTGGGCTGTATAGCACTTAATTCCATAGGAATAGTTAAAAGAGCTAGCTTACTTAATAGTCTACTAATTATAACTAGTTATTAAGTTAGGTAGTAATAGTATTAACTACTAAATATACTATATAAATTACACTAATTTAGAAGTATTAATACCACGCCAATCTTACGCTATTTGGGTATAGTATTGTGGGGTAATTCACACGCTAATATTTGAAACCCCGGAGGAGGTGTACGTCTTCCATCCTCTATCCCGCCAGCTCCAGGGTGAGGGTGATAGGTGCGCAACAGGGTAGCTGGTATTTTGACGGTGCAGTTTTGCTATTTGGCCCGATCTAAGCCTAATATGTTAAGCGAAACCTCCGATACCGCGCCACACCCACGACACCCACCTTTCTCGAAGTACCTCTAGCTTAGGGTACATTTACGTTATTCTTGTTATTTAGGGAGGTTATTGCCCGCGCATTAAGCATGCATAAGCTGCAGAAAATTCTAAGGGTTATAATGTCTCTAGATTATGTTAAAATAGCTGTTTTTACAGTTAGATTGCATTTTCTAGCAACAAGGCCAATTCTGGTGCAAATGACTTACTGATATACGTATTGGTTGGTACTTTAAGCGTTATCATACATTGTGGCGAAGGTGGCGCGCCTAACGGATGTGGTTAGATCGGGCCAAATACCAAAACTGCACCGTCAAAATACCAGCTACCCGCAACAGCACTGGCCCGACGTTAGCGTCCTGCGCCTATTTATCCAGCATTTTACCCGCGCCAATAGGGACTTTGCAGTTGGATGATGGATCCGAGAGCTGGGTTCCAGTGGAGCCACAGATCCGGGGGGTTCATAGGTAGGTAGGTACACTGTAGTGTTCAGTGTCAGGGGGGAATTTGGGGTGAATGGGAAAAAGTCTCGGGTCATGCTCACTCTCAAAAACTTACCGCTCATTTCTCACCCCTTGATTTCATCTCAAAGAGTCACGTTGTTTGAGACCGAGCCTTTTGTCGTGTGCTACGGCAGACTTTGTCGTTTTCTCGTGTTGGCCTTGCCCTGCTCCACAATCTCTCCCCTTTTTCTGTTGGGGTGAGGACCTACATTGGCAACGACATGCCTCTTTTTCATGTTGTCAACTCCCCATGTGTTTCCCTGCCCATCTCATGGAATCTGGATAGTCAACCTGATACTCGTATGAATGGCGTCTGTTCTGTTGAAACCAAAGTATGATTTCATTTCGCCGTGGGAGAGGTCGTCGTCAATATTTTGCGAAACTCATATCCCTTCCGTGCAATCCTCGAACGAAGTGAGAGGGGATTCATCAAACTTATTCCTCTCCTGCTTGCATGTCACTTGGCGTTCGGAACCAACCCTCGCTCGAGGACAACCGCCTCGAGACCATTGCATGACAATATGTCGATCCGGGGAAACAATCGCTCCCACATCCACAACCGTATCTTCCGTGATTTCCTAAAATGCCTTCATACGACATCGTCATGCCATTTAACATGGGGCCTTTACGGGCTGCTTGTCACGTTCAGAGATGATTTGGGCACGACTCGGACGAATCAACAACCACATTAGATTCGCCGGCCAACAGCCATTGCCCTATCAAATTAGCTCTGCTGTCCTGCGTGCTGCCCCAAGTCTTTGGTTTCTGGCCTACATTCTGTCACCAACTCATCAATGCTTCTATTTGTGTGGGTTTGGGTACCATTGGACTTATTGAAATGAATGGCCGCTTAATGCCTCACCCATGAATCGATATACAAGCTTGGTAAAGCGAATACCACTGGACTGGCTTCGAGTGCTGGTGTACGCTTCTTGCTTGCCTTCCTGCTTTTCATCAACTGTATTGTCCTGGGATGGGATGGACATCGTCGTTGAAGATCTCATCCGTGGGCGCTCGAGCCTCGAATTGCTTATGGGGTAAATCAAGAGAGAGACTTACGGAGACATATTTGAAACTGTGTACAGGAACTACTTTGGGAGTATAAACAGATGGATTTGTGTATGTTCACTTGGGAGTTGGCACAAGGAAACGTGGATCACGATTCCGATCTACCCGTAACTATTATGCGGAAGTAATGTCAATCTCTTGTAAGAAGCCAATGCATCTCCTTGATGTGCCGTTCCAGATTATCACCCCGACTGCAAACAGTGGAACACCCCTCATAGGGGCTCGGCCCTCCATCGGGGGGGATGTTATTGTTCGGGTCAGCGGCAAAGATCTTGTGATGGGAAATCCAGCTCAAGTCTGTCGCGGGGTATTGGATCGTGGGGGAGCTATGGACCTGGAGAGCTTTGCCCAGAGTCAGGAGCTCGAGGTCGGACTTTAAAGCTCACTATGCGCCGTCGTGCAAACACATTGCTGCCTTGCTGACTCTCCGTATTCTCCGCCTATTGAAAACTTCACTGCAGCTTACACCTAGACCTCCCTGCTACCACCATGCCGAACATTACTCGTTTCCGAACCACTTTGGGGCATCCCTCCCGGAGATAACTTTGCGACTTGGCGAGGACTATTTCCTGAATTGAAGGCAAAAGGATATAGTGTGTGATGAAGAGTGTGCTTCTCTGGATCGACACCCGCTGACGGACGCGTCTCGGCAGCCGGAGTTGAGATCGATTACAGAGCCTTCAAGACAGAAGACCTGCCCGAACTCAGAAAGATCCTGGACGACAATGGACTCCAGCTGATCGCTCAGTACGTTGATGCTCATGATTGAAAACACGCAGTACTCTGACTTTCAACTACAGAGTCATGTCTTCGTGGCACGTATACAAGGACCCAGACCGCCTGGATTGATCCTGAAGGACCATCTGGACTTTAACCGCAAACAATTGGAACGCGCACAAATCCTCAAGCCTGTCAAGGTAAATGCGCAATCCGGAAGGTGTATCTCCAGTCGTCGAGCACGTTGCAAAGAACTTGACCTGGGCCTTTGGCTGATACACGAACAGCGACATCTGGACACCCAACCAGTCAGTCGAGTTCTACCAGGGAACCTTCAAGATTGACGAGGAGTTGGGATTTACCGGAAGAGTCACGCACAAAACGCACCGAAACCGATCTCTCTATCACCCATGGGTTGCCAAGCACGTCTTGGATCGAGTACCAGAGTAAGCCGCAACTTTCCAAATTGGCTAGTTGTGATGAAACTGAAAATTGGAAGCCTCCGAATTACCGCGGATATCTCCCACTGGGTTGTAGTTAGAGAGCGTATCTTGGACGTTTCCGAGGAAGACCGGGACCTCCTCGAGAAGGTTATTCCCCATGTAAGTCATGAAAGAGTCTCCAAGCACCGGAAACACTTCAAGACTACGCAGGTTCATCACATTCACGCTCGAATCGGCACAACTCAATCATCACAATGCCCTGACCCTTCGAACCCGATTTACACTGAATAGAAGGAAGTTTTTGACAGGTTATGGGTTAAGATTGTCCAGAACGCTGTCAAGACTCTTAGGGAAGACTTCCAGGTCACTTTTACTCCTGAGTACGGGTAGGTTGAATCTGAGGGACACAACGTTAACTATGATGAAAGGCTAAGTGGAAACTTCACAGTCCGTATCCATACCATCCTCACTTTGGCCCAAGGGTGTATACCGAGGTTGCAGACACCGAAGGCGCTCGTCTAGAAAAGTTATTTTTAGCAGCTTTGTGAAACTCTAGATTAATTCAAAGGCTTTGTTCACAGCTGAGAGATGCCAGACATCAAAGTCCAGGTAGCGCGAGAATGGATGTATCATGTATCCTGCAGTCGTTGAAGCGAAGGTGACGCTTGATGGCGTTTTCGAAAGGCTTTAAAGAATACAATTGGAAAATCAATATAAAAGCATTTTCACAATCAGTTTCTGTCATCTTTGCAAGACGCCTCTCCGTGAAACGAATGACAGAAGTGGATTATGCTTTGCATTGAGGCACAGAGCATACTTAGCTCGTAGGAACATTGCAGCCTGCAATGGCTACATTCTCATACTACCGCATACACAGCCGTTAATACAGTTCGTATCGACTCTTGATTTTGCAGACCCTTATTGAAATATTCTATTTTAGACTCTTGAAATCGCGATATGCGAAAGGGTAACAAGAAAGGCAATATATTGCTGCCTCAAAGTAGGCAGGCGTAGTCAAGTCGTTAGTAACTCGCTTCTTAGTTCATTGAATTTTCACCCACATCCTCAAAATTCCGTTCCTCCGTGAATCTCCAGAAGCACCATTAGGAGAATTCTTAGATTCTGCAAAAGTTGGTCTTGATGCTAAACAATGCACATGTCTTGTATAGTAGTTGATTAACGGGGAGCACGCTGTATCAAGCCGCAGGGAGATGACAGCTGGACGGCCTTGTGAAGGTCAAGGTTCAACCACGTGCAGGCAAAGGCTGCGCTCATCGGTATTGACATCATTTCTGCATCGGGCTGCCTCAATTGTTCTCTGTTGGAACCAAATACGCAGTAACCCTAGTTGCCCATTTAGCGCCCTAGTCCAAATCCGAGCCTGAGTCAGTTACAGAGGAGTTCTGACAGAGGATAGTCGGCCACTTATTTGATTAGAGTTTATAAGGGTTGTATACTGAGTTACCTCGGAGTGATTTCGAGTCGGAGAACAGACAATGTTTATTGGATGTTCGAGTGATTTCAATACTGGGAAGTTCTAGCGGTGAAGATGAGGTCCAAGTCTGCCATTAACTGAAAATCTAATTCATTCGTTGCTATACATGCAGAACAGCCTCCCTGTAAATAGAGGGCTACTTTACTGAGGGAAGAGATGCCAGCTAACACCGTGCCAGAGATGAAGTTCGCCGTCGCCATCGCCATCTGTGCCTTGGCCTCCTACACCGGTCTTGCCACCGCCGCTACCGGTTGCCAAGTTGAGCTCTTGAAAATCGATCAGGCTTGTTGTCGGAAGCGACTGTGTCCCATTCAACTACTACGCCAACGTCAAGGATTCCACCCGGCCCGCAATGCCGGCTACACCGTCAACGCCAATAACGATTGCGGCTTGAGCTTCTCTGGAGACCAGATTATTCCCGATGGCTACTCTCTGCGCAGTGCAGGCTTTTGTTAGGTCAAGGCGTGCCTAAAGTCCTGAGAGTTGGAATTGTTTCCCTGAACGAATCTGCTTGTATATTGGGTTTTGAAGATTGTGCGGCGAATTCACTAAAATATCTAGTTGCAATCTGAATTTTCATGGCTATGAACGAGGATTTGGTGAAGTCGAGGTAGTTTCAGTCGATCAGGATGAGTGAGTGCACTGCCCCAGGGCTAACTTTTTTATGCGTTGTGCTTGATAGTTGTATACAACACCTCACTTAGTTTGGATGTGAAAGCCAAACTTGATGCTCAGAGGAGTCGTTACAAAAACTACCTCTCAAGTTATTGTGTTATCAACCCAATTCTATCAGCTGAGTTGACTCCAACTTGAGCAGAATGGACCTTTCTTCGAACTCAACGTTGAGGGTGACCCAATAGTCTTTGAAAATACTTTAATTAGTGGTGGAAAGTGTTGTTTCTTGAATTCCTCATTAGGCGTCTCGTCGTTCGTTTCCAGTTCCCACCTGCGTTAGGGCGCCCGAGTTCAGGCCAGATCTGCTGATAATCATCAGAATTAGCCCTCCCGAGAGATATTCGAGGCACAGTCGTAAAGACCAGTGCCAAACTGCGCGCCTGCCATTCGGTACCAGACCTGAGCCAAAAAAGCCGTCATGTGAATAGGCATGCGTTTCGGATTCCGGGTGATCAGGGCCTTGTTGGATGATTGGGCCACAATATTCAGTCCCGCTGGGATGACATGGTGACAGATGAACGTGGAGAACCCCATATCACGATCGCGGAGCATGTGGAAAATTCGCATCAACCTGGCTCAACATTTACTTCAATGTCATATCATCTCAGTTGGAGCGAGCCAAAGATCAATATTCAATACCAAGTTAAGATTGAGTCGTCGTGGATTTCCTACTCTTGAGGGTCCACAACTACTTTCAAGCCACTCACTCCCTTGTTGAGAATATCAAGCGCCTCATTCAGCCCCGCCAGACCGCCCTTCACCTTCTGAACAGGAAGATGAAGAAGCTTCCCTCCCGCAATCGCTTGTGAGAAATACGTCCCGAAAGCCCAACGGAGAAGTTCTGCGTTCTTCTCCTCGGCTAGTGCCGCACTCCAGGAGCCGAACTCCCGCGTGACTCCTTTGGGAAGATCGTCTTCGCCGACAGGAGGCAGCAGAGCGTGAATCTTGCCCCCTCCCTGCGCACCTAGTACACCGCCGGTGATCTTGATTGTGTCTGGGAGTGAAATAGAATCGACAACCACATCATAAGGTCCCTCTGCGGTCAGTCCCTTGAGAACGGCATCAAAACTCTGGGTATGATCGATGACTTTGGCCGCTCCAAGCTTGGCCACAAAAGCCGCGTGTTTCGGTGAAGTCGTGGTCACGACGGTATACCCAGCCTGAACAAGATACTGGACCGAAAGGCCGCCGAAGCTTGAAGTCCCTCCATAGACCAAAATCTTCTTTCCATTCGAAGGCGAACGATTGTTGGGGTCCGGCTTCTGTAGACCGAGGTGCGCGGTGTACAGGCCTACAACGGTGCTCAGATTACCGATTGTTCCGACGGGTCCAGCGAAGTCGACGGATCCCGGAAGTTTGGTTGTGGTCGCTTCTCTTGCAATGACCTTTTTTTGAAAGGCGCCGTACTTGTTCCCTTCGGCGCCTGCAGTCTTTGCCGATGCCACCTTGTCGCCGACTTTGAATTCGGTAACCTGGGGACCAACAGCCGTAACTGTACCACCGTAAGATGTGCCTAGGATAGCCGGGTACGGAATAGGAAGGACTCCGAGTTTTGCAATCTTCGCATCAATGGGCACGAGAGCAATGAACTCGTTGTTGACCAAGAGCTCATGGGTTCCAGGCTTTGAGGTCTCGACGTCTTGCACCACCAACGGAGCCTTGGCGGCAGGAATAACAGCAGCAGCGTGCGACATGATCAATGTTGTCAAGGTAGTGAAATATTACGATGTTTTGGAGGGAAAAACTTCGATATTTCCAAGCATGAGGTATCTCATTGCCCGCTAATGGCTTTTATCCTCTTGGGGGGGCTCTGATGTCGTGCTCGGGCATTGTATCATGCCATCGTCCCGAAAGTAACGCAAACATGTCGAGCGAATCATCCACAAAGTCGATTTGGCCTAAACTTCAGTCCCCTACAGTCCATGACGCACTTTGAACGATAATTAATAAGCAACTGGAGGTCGAGCCGGAACTTTCGGTGTTCGGCTATTCGGACTCTAATTGAAAATAGAAAGGGTGCAACGCACGACATCAGCCAATGGCCGTCGATGCTTGCATATGCGTCTCTTTCAAGCCAAATGCAGGGGATAAAGGACGCAACGATTTCGAGAAGTTGTTCAATTGCTTGACCGACATTTACACGCGTACACTAAGGTGGTATACATTGGATACTAGGGCGGCACAGATTGCGACCCGCCGGCCCCGCGGCTGTCCCGCGGCTGTCCCGCAGCTGGCCCGGAGGCCGGGGGTGGGGGCACGCTCCGGTTCCGAGTTCATGAGCGGCGGCACGCCGATTCTTCCATCTATTAACAGTCCCGACAACCGGGCTCGAACATTCGGAGGGTTTCCCCCCGACCTGACTATACCATCAGAGTGCCGCCCGTCAAATCTAGAAGGGTGTCTTTAGGAACTTCTTTGATGCTCTTCGCCAGGGCAAAAAGTGAATTTCACCCGAGCGAAGGATGATCAATTAGTCCTCCATCGTCATATCACAATTACGTCCATCGCGCTGAGGATTGCCGCTTGCGGACCAATAGTTGACGATGATGACTACGGCCATTTTTGTCGGGAAAGGGCAGCGAGTTCCCCCAGCCAGGACACACCCACACAACTCATGATCTGCAGATGGGACATACTGGCAGGTGCTGGTTCCCTTGAGAGATGGGCAGGGATCATGATACTAAGATGGGCTGACAATGACAAGGATGGTTCAGAGGGACCACCGCCCTATGGTGAAGGAGTATATACGCACACGATCTTCTCAGGAAATCTCCGAAAGGTCGACAAGGTCCATCAGAAACTCTAGTGGGCGGGTTGGTTCTGGTATCCGAGTTCGACGTAGGCCAAGGAAAGACTTCCACGTGTTTGAATGGTTGTGGTCTGATGTGGTGGTGCTCCAGGCCATCGGGGGTTGGACTTGAAACACTTCCAGCAGCAAGGTCGTAAGGTCGCAACTCGTCACTCCGGGGACGACCTTGAAATGCATGGCCATTCATGTGGGAATTTATGGCACCATCCGAGAGGTCCGTGACTAGCCACACTTGAGATAAAAGAAAGCCCCTCGCCGTTAACCTTTGGCCGTTGTTTGTTTCCCGACATCAGCCAAAGTCAATGATTAACAGCTAGCTCATTGATATTAAGTTAAGCAGATACTTCCGCGATGAACAATAACAACAACAACAAGATTGGCCCCGGCGGGCCTGGGAACTCAAGCAATCCTCGACCAGGACAGTCGCCCTTTCCCCAAGCTGGACCTCTGGTCCGACAAACCCCTACAAACTCACAATCCAGTCAACCGTACACAAGCTCATACAGCAACAACTTCGATCGCACGAATGCCAGATACAGCACGGGCAGGACTGAGGAGAGCCGCTATAGCCAGGAAGTCAACGACTACACCATCCCGCCGTGGTCCCCTCCACGCCAACAGCCCAGGCGAGAGCAAGCCGGTAGAGCGTGGGAGGACAGCATCTATGGAATGTACGGCGATCCGAAGACTCCAAGCGATCCACCACCGAGGCAGAACCAGCAATCACGTCGCCAATATCAGCAAGAGCAGCAGGATGACGAAGACTCGTACGACGAGGAAGTGCCACGGCGACCTAGTCCCGAGTCACACCGGCCTGGATACAACCGGGCCCGCACTAGCCCTGGGCCTGGGCCTGGGCCTGCCCCAAGACGGGCAAATACAGCTCGCCAGAACCAGCAAAATGAGAGGTCAGACCGACAAGACCGACGCGATCGCCGAGGCCAGCAGGACCGGCAAGAGCAGAGAGACGGGGATGGGAATCACCGGCGCGTGCACATCAACATCGACACAGGTGGCGATGGAGGCCGCTCGTGGACTTTCAACACCGATGATCGCGATAGGACCAACGTTAATTTCGGAACTCCCTTCGGCGGCTCTGGTCCTTCTCTCGTCAACTTTGGGGATTCCGGGTTCCCACTCGGCGGACGCAATAACAACGGCGGGAGACTGCCCGTCAATGTGCCTTTCGGGAATGGGCTCCCTATCAACCTTCCATTCGGACTTTGAGAGAGGGGTCAAACGAGAAAGTGGATATTGTCTCGGATTGTCGGTTGGCATTCGTCATGTTGTACGACATCTGCACTATGTATGTTTGTTTCCTTTTGTGTCTCGGTCTGGGTAGCGGGTATCGAGCAATTTTAATGACTAAAGGTTGTACTGTTCTATTGGATCAGATGTCTATCGCGTGTCCATTTTCTTGAAGCCAGGTGGCGTGAGTTGTGCATACATGTCTCAAATGTTCGTAACAAATTTTCCGAAGTTCTCCGTAGCCCATTGGTACTCGTAAGCTGCCTTCGTGTCCTCGAATGTGAAAATCTTGCTGTCCACAATAGGGCGAATCTTGGAGTCTTGGACGAATCAATGGCGCGATTCATCTCGACGAATTGCTCTCTGGATCCGACAAATATTCCTCGGACGGTGCAAATGTTGTCCAATGCGTCCATCAGACTAGGCTGCTCATTGTTGTGGGCAGAGGACAAGAAGCCGCCTTCAGAGACTGAGGGGTACTACCAGTAAGAGAAGACATTCCTTTTATTTTTGGCCAATAGCAACTTTTGTGGTTGAGGCAAATTGGAGAAAAATGCGGGGAATAATAGGTTCACTTTGTACATTTGGAGTAAGCTCCTTCGCGATGTTCGGGTCGTCTCGGTAGTTGAGAACATGGGAGGCGCCGAGCTTCTTCAAAGCGTTGGCCTTCTCTTCCGAGGAAGTGGCAGCTACAACCGCGATAGCAGATTGGATTGCGGCCAGACTGTCACTGACACCCCCGGTACCCTGAGTCAAAACCCAGTCTCCGGCCTTCAGTGCTCTTAGCCCATAAAAGGCATTCCAAGCAGTGCGCAAGTGAGAGTGCTCGCCTCGACGGAGCTCAACGTCGAGGGGCCTTGGACGAGGGCATGCTCCGGAAACATGGCGAGCTTGGGCAAAGTGCCGTTGATGGCTCCGCCGAGACCACTTCCAACGGCCTCCGGGGTGATGGGATTCGCTTGGTGGGGTGCGTTGAACAGGGTGTTCGAAACGTTGGTATCGCAAACTGCGAATGATGGGTTTCTCATTTCATGAGTTCCAGTCAAGTTTTCTACCCACTGGTTCTCTGGCGTATGATGATTTGAATTTGTGAGCTGACACTCCTCAGGAGTAAGTGGTTCGCCCAGTTCTTGACTCTCGAAGATACCTACACATATCGATTACATATTTTGACTTTTCCTCTTGTCCCAAAAGCTCCATCCTGTGTGAATATCGATGCAGAATAAGAGCAAGAACTTGAACCCAGTAAATGGAGCACAACCCTTTATGAATTGGGTCTCAATGAGACTTAAAACTCGACCTACGTTGCCGTGATTCATTGAAAATCATCACCCGATCGTCAAACTCGGCCGGTGTTACAATACGAACCTTGACCCGACAAAGCAGGGCGCGAAGGCTTGCGGCATTTGCTTGTTCAACTCAGCTTTAGCTCTCCAGCCAGTACAATGACCTGCGAGCACAACCTTGACTCCCAACTGTTTAAGGTCTGAAACACTATTTTGAACAATGTCCGGTTGTGCGTCAGCCAGGTGAAAGCCGCCAATGACGGCATACAAAGGGACTCCATCCCCGAGACTCATGGCATATCTTACCGAGTTGACGACTCCAGAGTGGCCGCAACCTGTAAACATCACAATGCCTTTATCTAGATGCTTTTTGTTAGGTTGTGTTGAAACTGTCAGAAATCATTTTAGTAAGAGGCTTCACTTACCCTTCAACCGACATATCATAATCCTCTCATCGATCATCTTTTCATCACTCTCCCATTCTCCTTTCTTCGAATCAAACCTGACGCCAAACTTGAACCCAACTTCATACTCCGTCAATCGGGGGATCTCTCCGGAAATCAAGAACGTGTCTTGCAACACCGTGTGACTCTCCTCATTCTTGGCCACCACCCCTTTATGCTTCTCAATCTCTTCAAAGCTAGGGTCTGCTTCCAACGAAATGATGGGGAGACCCGGAACCTGCGCCCCACGATAATCCGGACGGGACGGATGAAGGTCGACAATAACAGGTGGCAGATCAATGGCTTTCTCTTGTCGATTCTTGTAAATCATATCAAGGGCTTTGAGGATGCCTCCTGAGTGGTCCCGATGCCAGTGGCTGAGAGCGATGACCTCGACATGGCCCACGTCTGCGTTGAGTCGTTTCGTGTTGCGTTCCCATGCATCTTCCTCCGGTCCTGTGTCGAAAAGTATTGTTCGCTTGGCTCCGTCTTTGATCCCCGTGACCATCAGCGATAGGCCGTGAGCGCTGCAACAGATGTTGCTCATGCGGAGTTCTCGAACAGGGCCACCCTCGCTAGGGGCGTCTCGACAAGCCCGCGTGCTGATGTCTTTGATGCCGCCTGACTGTTCGACCAGAGGGTTGGGGCAAGGCGAGATCGGATCCAGTTCGTTGTCGATGATTGACAAGATCTCGAGAGAGTCTAGTTCGACGAGGTTCACCATTCTGCCTTGATTGTCTGTCCGATCGGAGCAGTCGTCGGGGGGTGTCGTATTCCGGAGGAAGGAAAATCGAGCAGCAAGTGCTTTGCAGACAAGGCGGTTGACCTTCTGTAATTGTAAGCCGGCAATATGGGGTAGTGTTGGGCGATTGAGAGAGGCCCGCTAACTCAAGCATCGTACTATCAGTTAGATGCGCTTTTGCCTGCGCCTCTTACGTACTTGGGCTAGCGGTGAGACCAACAGCACAATATTCCACCACAACATGACTTTTGCGTCGACACTAACGGGTTTTCTAACTGAAGTAGAGCAATTCATAAGCAAAGGATTTCATTTTCTACCATCGTCTTGGACGTCATCCAAGCCAGAGCCTAAGCCACTTCCATTTTACTACAAAGCCTCATCATTGCTCTCAACGACATCCGCCACAAGACGAACAATTTCTCCAATTCCCCTTTTCCAGCAATCATGCGCCCATGTCTCACATTCGCACCCTTCGCGTCAGTCGCCGACGGGTTGAAGTTCACAGCGCCCGACACGAACGACAAGCTCAACCTCTCCGCGCCAATCAACATCGAGTGGGAGCTTAGTAACGAGGGCAATCCCGATTACACTGAAATGGACTTGTCCTGGCACGGCGAGTTCGGCAGCGGCACATCCTTCTCGTACACTCTCACAGAGAACATTACTGGCTCGGGCCGCCCCGACTTCAGTTACAAATGGGATCCGGCGTCCATCGTGGAAGCATTGGAATCAGCCCAAAACCGCCTTTCGTCTGACAAGGCGTTCTTCTTCGAGCTCAGGCGACACCCTCCCAACTCGTCGCGTGCAGGCATTGAGCCCAGCGATAAATATGCAGTCGAAGGATACGAAATGATCGGTAGCTTTGGCAACTCATTGTCGCCAAGGTGGAGTCTGGGAATGGCCTGTGTTGTTGCGGTCGGCGTTTTGGTTTGAACGTATGGAGACTAGAAGAAGACTGGGTCATGCTGAAGGGAAGTAGGAGCTCACGTACAGGAACAGCGGACATACCATCTTCAACTGTTTGTCTCATTAGTCCCAAACATATTTGTCTAGTTTAGAATCCACATAGCTTTCCATGAATCTATGTCAGTACTACCAAAAAAATCCCTTTCACGACATGGCTCTCATACCAAGGGACCCCTCTTCACAGGCTCTAGTTCTTCATAAATTTCCCTCTGGGGTAAGCGGTCTGGTGTCCATCTCTCCATGCCGTACCTCAGCCAGTGCGCATATGTTCCCTCCACGACGTCACTTCCCTCGTGTTCCCTCCAAAGACTTCCCAGCGTAGGTCCAAGTACCTGCACAATCAACCCGTGTGCTAACTTGAACCCAAAGCTTCTGGCAAGGCAATCTTCCACAATCTCTCTTGCTAGTTTCTGATCGTCGGATTCTGGTTGCCCAGGCCCTGGTATCTTTTGGCTCATGAGGTTGAAAGCGTGCACGCCACTCCAATTCGTGTACTGGTTGATCAGTTGACTGCCAACCATGTAATCTGGTGCGAAGATTCTCTGCGTAACGTATTTCGGCCCGTTCCAACCCCTCTGTTCGTCGACTATCCTCATGACCATCGTGATTGCTTGTCCTTGAATGATGTAGTCCGTCAGCTGCTCGCTGATATGCGCGTCTCCTGCCTGCCGGAATGATTCCCCCATCAATGGCAACTCCTTAAGCAGCGGGTGTCTATGCATGCCTTCCGTATTTGTCCGTCCGTCCCATAACGTCAACAGCAGGTCATGGCATGCTTGCCAGAATGCATTTCCTGGGAGGCCGCCGATGAAATAGTTCGAAAGGCTGTACTCGCGGGGCCCTCCAGCGTTGTACGACAGTACTTCGTACGGAGAGTCCTTGTTGGCAACGGTCTCGTTCCACAATTTGTCGACATCGCCGATGGGCATGTAGCCAACGTCAATGTAGATGCCGCCATACTTCAAGAGCAAAGGGAAGCGCACTAGATCGGAGTAATGTTGCTTCGCAAATTCTCCATCCAATGTGTGTTCGGTAAAGGCTTTCGGTACGTTCTCGGGATCGTTCACGTCGACCCAGTTGCCGATGTAGCTTGGAGAATCCCGTTCAAGGTCCATGACTCTGACTGTCCATCCCTTTCGCGAGAAACGGCGGTGCCAGGTGCGGACGTTCCGTTTGGCGTAAGGATGCAGGTTGTCGTAACCCGAGTTCCAGAAGAGCCACAGATTCTTAGCGCAGGTGACTAGGGGAGCGGACTTTATGGCATCGTCGATTTCGGTGTCTGCTCTGAGGTCGAGTTGGTCGAGGGGGATGACGGAAACTCCTTTTGGAATCGGATAAGAAGACTCAGATGAGTGGCTTGAGTCTAAGCCGCCATTTACAGTCATTGCGTACGGGAGAATCGTGGTATCAGTTTCTCTGGGAAATTGGGAATCTTGGCCGAACTGACGATGTGTTGGAATCAGTCGATGTTGTGACGTTGTATATAACTCGAGCGTCTCAAACGCCAGGCCGCGGCGGATCAGAAAAGTCCCTTTCAGCACGCCCCTGAAATAAAATGCGTTTCCTTCTTGACCAGTAAAGCACAACTTTCTATACAACAGATCGTCTGTATTTATAGTCTTGAAAGGTCATTTTGTTGCTGTTGGCCGACCACGATTCGCACCGGGGCTGTGCTGAGACCTAATTCCGCTTCCAGTTAGGCGCGATGAATCATTCTGCATCATGTCTGATCACCAACTAAAGATACCCATAGCGGTGTCACATCCCCTAGTGGCTTACTTTGCATAGAATGGTCTCGCAGCGCTTCATGGGCCAATTAATCGGGTCGCTCAGGGCTCTGTGGAGATCAATATTACTGACATCCAACAAGCCCGAAATGCTCGACGGCACCAACACATGCCATAGAATCGCGTCGAATCGCTGTCATGAATGCATGAATTCACTCAAGCATAGACTCGCGACAGAAACGCTTTATCGTTCATGTCAAAAACCAATCATGACTAATAACGTCGATTGGCTCCCAAATGTAAGTGCAAAACCGACAAAGATTCAAGAAACTCATCGGTGGTCCAGTCTGGGGAATTCGCGCCCGATCTGCTGCGAGAAATACCTGTCCTACGCGTTGGCTCTGGTCCATGAAATTGAACACCTTCGAGTCGTTCGCTTATTCACGTTGCTTATGATACAGGATATGAGACGACATCCCTATACCCTAAATTAGGAAAAGCTTCTATAGCGAAACGTCCTGGTCGAGCGCCCTCTGACTATTCCAAAGCTTTTGTCAAAAATCAAAACATACAGCCAGGTCCTTTCAAATTTTCTCAACAATCTCTCTCTAAATTCACTGCTCCAAGTGGAGGCAATCGTGTGAACTTGCTCCGCAATAGTTGTGGGCTTGTTAATGCCTAGCTCCCTCGCAAGCTGCGCAGCCTAGTCCAAGAACAGTGTCAATGAATCGTTAACACAGGCAGTGAAATCAGAAAGACTTGCATGAGTCAATTGAAGCCAGTAAGGGTCATTTGCTGTCTCTAGTACATCAGTGCCCAGTATGTCATGCAGATAATTACTTAGATCATCTCGAGGCTCAAGCGACTTGACTAAGGTAGCGATGGACCACATTATATTAGCCTGCGCTAAAGAAACCAGGGCTGGATAGATAATACGGTCCCTGGCACGGGACGAAATAGCACATCCAAGTGCGCAAAGCACAGAAAATAAGGTAAAAGATGCTGAGTAGACGTATTCAGGTGTATAAAGGATGGGGTCAAGAAGACCCACTAGGGGATTTCGCGTCTTAACAATCTGCCCGAGAACGATGAGTATCTAGTTAATACAAGAGGATTCTGCAGCATATAAATCAAAGTAAAACTTGACGTCTTCTTGGTCCACGAGGCGAGCAGCGACGGGGTCACAAGCAGTCGACTCGAGTTTGAAAGTAAGATTGTTGGATTGAGAGGATAGAACTTGCTAATCTTTTTGATGAGAAGATCGAGGGGCTGTCGAAATCATCAAGAGTTAACAAAGTCTTATGAAACGGCACGGAATAAGTCTAGCTCACTAAGGTACTCCAAGAGTCTCTCGTCAACAAAGCTCCTATTGCTCACAGGAGCGACTTGGCTAACGGCAAGCTTGTAGCGGGAGCGTCTACAGTTATAGCTGCCACCATAATTTCCAGTGGAGATACGACACTATTTTCCCTCTTCAGTTTAGAACACGGACATGGTACTTGAGTTGCGTCGGGGATTTCTGGAGTAGCTGAGCGGCGGTCTTCGCTGGTGTCAGTCGATTTTGTGACTCCCGCATCACGAGATGCCTCATGTCGTCGACTGAATGAAATTGGTGGGCGAAGGGCTCAAGGCAGGTAAAAAGGTATTCGGCCCGACTTTAAGTGAGCCGAGAATAGCCGCAACGACTTGATCCTTCACAGGGCTCTCGTCAATTCGCGCCAGCAGCTTCTCCAGATTATCTGGTTTGCTGATATAATGTCAGCCAGAATGCAATAGAGTAGCAAGTTGCAGGGCATTTTATAAGGAGAAATGTGACTCACTTAGTGCTTCCTTCTTTGCGGCCCCTGGTAGAACTCAGTGGATATCGGCACGTGTGGCCTTGAGATGTACATCGCGAACTGTAGCGGGCATCAGCAAAGACCACGCTAGAACACTTCGGCATACCATGGCATAACTCGATCACACCGTTGTCTCGCCGCACGGCAGTTGACACAAGCTGTTCGGTACTGCCCCGTCTTATCGGTCGCGATTACACTCGAACACTGGCGTTTACTCAAGAGGTTGCTCTATATTTTGCTCCAGACCACTCGTGATTACTTGGCCCATTAGGATTGCGTATCACAGCACACAGCAAACTGATTTGTGGTAAATTTTATAAACGTCGTAGTGCTTGATGTAAGTTACACTGAGGCGCTGATCCCGCACTACCGTCTGCGCTGACTTAGTCATGCGCTCTCAGTGGCAATTCAGCACCGCATTTGGCAAGTCATTTGGAAGTTAGTGCGAACAGGCATAAACCTTTCGGCTACATTTACTGTGCCGTTGCGTTGTCATTACACAGATGGTGTGTAAGCAAGATAGAAAATCTCATTATAGCCTGTTTTCTTTTTTTGTCTGCAATCCAAGCTTCAGCTTTCCAGGGAAACTGACGTCCTTTTCCTCTGCTCACCTATTAACTTTTGACAACGTTCGATTTGGCTTCCAAAGAATAACACTCTTCCCGTAATCTTACTTGCCCGACACTGCGACGATCGTGGTATTACCTTTGCCACCTCGTCCATTTGCCGCCAGGGCGAAGTACATATCTATGGGCCCAGACCCTTTCAGTGGAATGCCGAGGACTGTCTGGTGTATCTCGAAGGCTGAGTACGAATGAGCAATTCTACCAACTCTTCAAATTTTGGAACATACTTGGCATTTCAAGACTATTAATCAAAGTGTTGTTGAGAGTAGAATCATCTGTATCGTAGGTTGTTTTTTGAGTCTCGGGGTTATACAACCACGAAGCGTACGTGGTCACCCCTGGCATCTTGGTGTGGTTGAGTTCTAGGTTTCCTTGCCTGCGGCCTTGAGCTCCAGCTGTAAGTCTGATGTGAACAGACCAAGATCCATAATCGTTGCAAGGCGTCGCTCCCGTATGAAGAGCTAGCGAAAGGAGTAGAAAATTGCTGGCAGAGACCATAATTAAGTTGGAAGGGTCGGTGAGAGTAAGTATAGCGTATATAAACGCGCTTAATGAGGAGCTACTTTCAGTCTTCTCAAAAGCAGTTTCCAGGATTGATCAGAGATCGTGGTTCAGTGTATATATGCATCCAACACGTTTCATCGCCTACTTTTTATTAAGCAGACGTTACGCTCGTACTTTTGACTGAAAGTGCATAACGCCTGCGCCAATAGTTTGGTAAGCCGTCTGAGCGATGTGGTGACGAACTTTCTGTGCAACATATTATGCTATTCAAGAGATGCCCCAAGGTAGGTAGATACAGCACCAACCGGTTGATGAATGACTTAATAACTGTGGCGCTCTTGATACAAGCTCGCAAATTAGCAATTGCGGCTGAGCAGAAATTCCCGTGCGCCGCTTTGCGCCAAGCTGAAACTCCATGCATCAAGTCAAACTTACTTCATGTGTGAGTATGCGTGAAAGGAGTACAGTTTTGTGATAAAAAGCGGCGGTCAACTTGTTGTAGGCTGGACAAAACTTCATAGGGATGATAGCGCGTCTTTCCCACAGACAGTGGCATGAAGCAATGATTGTCACGTAACTGGACTTATTTGTAATATAATAAATATATGCGAAGTCATCTTCGCATGAAAGCAGCCAGCGTGAAGGTGCAGCGTAGGGTTTGCGCTGCCGCTAATGAAAGATTTTGACATTGGATGTCTAGTTGTTGCGAGAACCGCACTTCTTCGTCTGCAGGCAGAGTAAGAGCTGGCTTATGAGATGTCTATGAGGAGAGTGAAGACTCAGGATCAAGTTACAGTCAGACTTGGAAGCGTTTCTTGGCTCTGACAGGCATCATTCCAAACATTTTTGCATTTGTTTGATGAGCTGTTACTAGGGACTGGTGATGGGATGTGTTATTTGCGCAGAAGTTGATTAGTTTAGTTTAAAAGAACGTGACGACTTCTTTATGTATAGCTTCTTTCAAGCTACGCATCTACTAGTATAACGCCTTTTAACCTAGGTCAAAAGTGATCAATTCTGATGCTTCCGGTCTACCACTGCTTGCATGTCAAGGTGGGTGTACTACTAGCCAGCATGCTAGATCCGTATTGCGTTAGAAGAGTATCAACTCATTGAATAGCAAAGTACCAGTTACACTGAGGATTCAACTACCGACAATGGTTACATATACTACTGCATAGGGAAAAGTCCCGGCGAAAATCTGGTCGCATATCACATAAACATGCCATAACCCCCCGCATAATGACGCTCAAACTGGAATCAATTGCCCCTGCAGCGTTGTGCCGTCGCCTGACGAGCGTTGAATGCGACCGGGGTTCGCCAACAGGAACGACGGACCGCTAATACGGAGGTTCTTTCTAGTGCCTTTTGCCAGTTCATCCCGCTCGGCAGTTCATCCAGCTCGCGAAAGCGCATACGACGCAAGCCGCAAAACTACCAGGAGCAACACCCTGCTTGGCCATGGGCCAGCCGTCCGACCATCTGCTGTTTCGCGGCGAGTGTTTCCTATATGAGGCCTTGAGTATCACACAAGGGTTGATGTGGGCGTTCATGCTAGGGTGCTTACCGGAGCTGGCTCTTGGCCACTGGGCTCTGTTTCCTACCCTCCGCGAAAGTTTCTTAGCGGCCGGAAGCTCCGTGTTGTGTGTTACCTGACTTCCATCCAGGAGCTAACATCTGTGACAGCTTTAACGGGAATCTCTTGACCGCCATGTGCGTCTCGAAAGTCTGAACGCATAGCCAAGAGAGCCAGAGACAGTTTCCCCTCAACGGCTGTGAGAAAATTCAAGTGCCGGAAGGAAGTTTTGCGGAACATTTGGACATGAACAATCGTGACGTGTCAGAGCGGGATCTAGCATGGTTGGCACGGGACACCGTTAAGACTCGAACGGCGGCGAAGGCATAGCCGTGCCCTTTGCCGATGACGGATTTTCAACTAGCTGTTAGGTCTCCGCTGCCGGAAGACAGACGGCGAAGCGAAAGGGAGCTGGCGTCATCATCGATATCGGTCTCGATCAGCGGGTAACGAAGAGACACTGCGAGTCAAGACCCGGTAATCCGTTGCTCGTGCTGAAGAGACCAACCCCACGAGTTTTTGCTGGATTGCAGACTTGACCCACGATCTCGCATGGAGCCAAGATAGGGGGCCTTCGTTTGAGGTAGGCTGTGCTTAGCGCCAGCAACGGTCTCTCGTCATCACTGAGCTTAGCCGGCAGAGCATCAAAGTTTTCTCCATAAGCTTTATCCGTCTGGCGAGAGCGTGGCACCTTTCGAGGAGTCGGGGTTGAAAGGATATCAGATTCCGATTCCGATGGAGCAAAAGGCGGGTTTCATGTCCCAGATCGCACTTCGCGGTGCCTCGACCGTATCGATACACCGCAATCGCCCCATGGCGCAGATCCAGCAACTCCTCGCCCGCGGAGCGAAGTCGGAGGATCCAATGTCAGTAATTGTCGGTGGCCCTCTCGCAGCGGAAGCAGTTATCAACCAACTGGTGGGGGGCGCATGGATGTAAAATATAAACGCTATAGATGTGTGTGTAAGATGGTCACAATGGGAGTTCTGAAGTCCACAAACAACCCCAGCCTCGGCACTCCAGGCCCCCGTTTTAGGCGACCCATAGGGAGCCCCGGGGGGTTACTGAGAGCCAGGAATTTGGAAACAGTGGCGAGTCAGGCGGTTGCATTATGCGGCGTCCAATCCAGTTTTCCTCGTATGATGTCGAGAACTTTCCGAGTAGGAGTCAAAGATGGTGAACCGGGGGCAAATTCATTTGCGTTGCTGTCATGTCTTTGACAGTTTTTGGCGATGGACAACTGCCTCTCTTCGGCAAATAGTCAAAAATCCGGCCTAGTAAGAGTTGCGGCAACTTAGGGTACGATTTTCCTCATCAACGCAATCATGTACGCTTGACCCCCTATGAACCTGTAAACTTGAAGATATGCCAATGCCACCCTCCATATCCTTCCAAAAAAAGACATTAACATGGCCGTTTGAATATTTTTGAACCGTTTTCCAGATAGCCAACTCTCGACTGATCAAACTCCGCCATTCATCCAGCCTGAAGGCTCAGTGTTCCGTTCCGTTCTCCCGTCAAAGCAAAGTAACCCGTAACTGTAAATCTTCTCATATTTCTCTTTTAGTGCTTGAACTCCAAATCACCAGTAGTAAACCTCTCCATATTTACCCTGGCAGGGTCAACGCCTTGGTTGAGGAGATATTGAGACATCTCGATCATGAAGATCTCGGGGCCGCAGATGTAGTACTCAGCGCCTCCATGGCCGAGATAGAGCTCATTGGGATCAATCCGAGCCAAATCCATGCGGAGACCGAAGTCGCTGGATGAAGAAAGGGAGTCATCGTCCTCGACATCGGCGATCTGGGAACGGAAAAACTTGGTGATGAAGTTGGCGCGGCTGTAGGCGATCTTGCGGATGTGCTCCTCGAAGGGCGCGTTCCGGGCTGAGCAGTGAACCCAAGAAATAGGACGGGTTGCTTGGCGTTCGACGATTGTGTTGCAGATAGACATGAGAGGGGTGACGCCGACGCCAGCTGAGATGAGGACGACGGGGAGTGTACCTGCGGCATGGGTGTCGAAGAAGAAGTCGCCCGTAGGGTGTGTCAACTCGACGACGTCGCCGGGCTTCTTCTCGTCGATGAGGTGGTTGGAGAAGACACCTGGGTTTAGGTTGAACACGGCGTTGCCCTTGCCGACCTTGACGCCTCGGTCGCGCTTGACGGTAATGCGGTAGTAATCCGGTCGCGGGGAGTCGCTGAGGGAATACTGGCGAGACTGGTAATGACCGATAGCCGGAATGGTTGTGCGGAGTGATGTGTACTGGCCTGGGTAGAAATCGGGGAGGCGCTTGCCGTCGACAGGGACCATGTAGAAGGAAAAGATATCGTCCGTCTCGGCGACCTTACGTTCGATGCGGAACTTGCGCCATCCTTTCCACTTGTCGTCGTCAAACTCGCGGTACATTTGTGCCTCGCGGCCGATGAGCATCTTTGCGAGGATCCAGTAGGCCTTTGTCCAGGCTTCTCGAATCTCGGGCGTCATGGCAGGACCCAGGACCTGGCCGAAGGCTTGGATAAGGTACTTGCCGACGATGTCATAGTGTTCAGGTTGTATGCCCAGGGAACAGTGCTTGTTGCACATACGCTCAAGCTTGGGGATGAGCTCGCTGATGTGGTTGAGGTTTGAGGCGAAGGCCAGGATGACGCCCGTCAGGGCGCGAGGTTGGCGTCCGTTGGCTTGGTTGACTTTGTTGAAGTGGTCGTGAAGCTCCGGGTGAGCTCGAAGCATGTTGGCATAAAAGATGGAGGTGATGGTCTCTCCATGCTCGCGGAGGGCGGGGATTGTGCCCCTGACAAGTTGTGATTGCTTGTATGTCAAAGCCATGGCTGTGACTGTGTGACGACAGTATGATGTGAAGAAAAAAGCTTGTTTGTCTGAAGCCGTTCGGTTTGCTGAAGCTCAGGTTCGAATCCTCAGCTGATGGCTTGTGTATTTAAGCCGAAAAAGGGAAGCCTTGCGGCTGCTTGCTTGTAAGTCTAGTAGTAGGACGGAACGGAGTATGGATCTCTGGGGCCGCCAACGTGAGCAGGGGTGTGAATGGTAAGGGGGTATCAGAAAATGGCAGAGACAATCACAGCTGTCCTGTCCGCGAGATAGAATAAGAGCCGAATCCAAGCTTTTGGGACACAAGCACGCACACGTTTCTCTGAGAGCGTCTGACTCGGGACTCTCGAGAAAGATATATATAATCTCTCCTCAATGCGGTCAAAAGTGGTTTTCTGTAGAACCGCTCTGAGCTCGTTGACGGCGTCCTGGTCTCACCCCTCCCCCCTCGTCGTGCGACGCTGCCGCGTGCGTTCGAATCTTCGCAGCTGGCATACTTCGAATCAGGCACCGCTCGTCTCGACGGATAGACATCGTACGATTTGTATGTCGTAGTGTGAAAAGAAAGCTGGCTCCTCATTTGAACACGGCTCAAGGAGCCCCATGCATGTAGTCAAGGATGAGGTCCATGGAGAACGCTGATGGGCACCGTGGGGCGTGGATGGCTCGCACACGAGCAGCACCATGAACCGAGGAGCGGTTCAGAGTCAGCCCTGTCCGCGCCGCTTGTACACGGCCGGGGGATGATGGATCCAGCATAGAAACCCAGGATGCCAGGATCTCAGGGATACCAACAGGGATCTCGGCTGGACCCTGAGGATGGACCCCAAAGCCTCTCCAGTGGGACACCGCCCCTGAGCTGCCGAGGAAACCGAAGCGGAGATGAGGTTGGACCGCCGCCCCTTCTAGAAATACGCTAAGAGACAGGTTCGTGGTGGATAATACTCCGCATACGCGCTTGCAACGGTCTTGGGGCCGATGGAAGTCAAAGGCAAGGAGAAAGGCCATGACCGGGCGTACTGCCAAGTACGTTAACTCGGACTCACCCATTATGTCAAATCTCAGATGCTGCTCAGAGATTGGAGCAAAGAAAATTCTGAAGAGTCGGACAAGAGCCCCCCGGCGGGAATGGAGACGGACGGAAGCAGTTGTGTGGTTCCTTTTGGTCGTCCCTGGTCCCTGGTCCCTAACAGTCTGTAGTAGACGTCAGTGACACGCGATGTTCAGTGGAGAAAAAACACGCCACAGCAGGGAATTGCCGAGTTGCAATCGCGAACTCGTATGATGAGATTTGCGGTCTGCGCACCCATTTATCCCAATATCAACTCTGAGCTGCAGCTAAAGCTGGGAGGTCCGAGGAAGAGACAGAGAGAAAACGGAGATTGAGACTCGACAGGGGTCCAAGGCAAAGGGGGCCATCAGGACTGCGACGATTCTCCAGTGTAACCCAAGTGCCCCGATTCTGATGGGGGAATGGCCGTGTGGTTTTTTCTCTTTTTGTGTCTGGTTTTTTCTTGCTTCACGAAATTCGATGGTATTTATCGAGTTTGGGGAAAGTTCAATATTGCACGAATATGCAACAGTAACTTCATTACACGAATACCAGGTCGATGGCAGACTCCATTTGAGTCCAGACTGCCATCAGTAACAACGTCGTGGAGTTGCAATCACACACCCTTTCCTCCCGAAGGATCGAGTGAAGGTCTTGATGTTCCATTGGCATTGACCAGGTCTTTGTGGCATTTAGTGAAGGTTATCAAGTCAAGTGACAAGGGTTATGTCGCAACTTCACTCGTGTGTAACCTGAGTGGAAATCGAGTTCCGCTCTTTTCGGACATAAAGGTTACCAAGTGGAAATCGAGATGTTGAGTAAAAGTATGCCGGATTTGGTGCCAACCAAATCCCGTTCGACCGCCAGTGCTCGCATCTGTCGAGATTCGAGAGATATCCTCAGCGCCCTTGTGCCACATGACGATGCAACAGCTCCGCACCCATTAGCTCTACCTTCGAGACCAGGCATAGCAGTGTCGAAAGCTCACTGCTATCGCCTGTTGAAGCCGGCCATAGTCGGGATTCACCGGGTTTCTTACTGAGAAGCTCGTCAACCGGCACCGTGTCACCCCGCATGCGCCCTGACGGTGGCCCTGGTTGCCCAGCCTTGAACTGGCACCCGTCAGCGGACCAAATTCCTCCCTCCACGCACAATTGTCAGATTATCATTGTGACCTCCACTAAATAGTCCACTCAAACCACCTCCCGGCTCCAATGACGAAGATCTTGTAAAGATCTCGATGGATTAGCCATCAGCCAACAGAAGTCCTTGGCGGGGATCTTCGCAGAACTCGAACGGCCACCCTCCCCTTTCATCATATATGACAGGTGCCAAATGGTACGGAAACATTGCAAAAGGACTCTTCTCACCAAGCGGCCAATGCAAACACGGTGCTTCATCTACGAAGCCAAGGCGATAAGCGGTGGTCGGCGGTTGACAGACCATCTCAGGAATAGTGCAGCTCTAGGCGAAGTTCCAACTGGCAACGCAAAAAGTTTTAAGCACCGCCTTCGAACCGACTGTGTTGCGCTAGCATGGCGAAGGCGCAGGAAAAAGTGATGTGTCGTTTCCGAGGTGTTTTCCCCTCTGCGTGGAATAGTCCCGAGGTGAGGAAGGAACGTGTTTGCTTGATGATATGCCGTCTGCGCCACCCGTCGATTAAAGCGAAGCTCTTTAAGCTTGTGGCGATCTTGATTGCTTTTTCCTGCATCCCAAAAATGCAAGTGACCACGCGTTGGGTCAGCCTTGAATCCATCCAAAGAGCCATCTGGCCGGCTTCGCATGCCCCCCCGAAATGTCGTGTTTCCCCAAGCTGCATTGTGCATCACGGAGGTGGCCGCGGTGACGCTATGGTTGGCAGGCAAATATTTCCTCTGCTGACGACCATACTTGTTTCGTCGACTCTGCCACACTCATGCCTCTTTGGAAAAAGGGAAAAAGCAACTCCCGTCTGACAAGCAAACAATTCGGATGTGGTCTGGAGCCGCTTTGACTCGCAGAAGTAACCAATTTCCTGAAATTCTGCAAGCCACATGGCTTCCACGATGTTACGCCTGGAAAAAGAAATTTGAAGCCACCGCTGGTCTCTTCCCCTGGTCCAGCCAACTACATGCCGCCGGAATGGATAATTAGGAAAAGCTGGCCACCTTTTTCGCCAATGCCGGTAAACTTCTGACAGGTCCAAAGCCGACGGCGTCGAGAAAACTCTTTCAACCCCGCCCGGTAAACGCTTCCTCAGAGATATTCGACCTGCAAGTTCTCCAAGCGATGAAAAGACCTTTCGGACTGTATTTTGCCCGACCTCTCCACCAGTCCAGGCAACAATAAGTGGCCAACGGTTATTGATTAGTCGTTGGTCGGGGTCCATCTTCGCACATCTTGACTCTTGACGGTACCTACGTGCTATGCCCACACCCGTCATAATAGTATGTCAGGACGGAGCACATGGTGGGTAGCGGCAGGTGCAGCCGAGAATCTGTAAGTGGGTTCGAGTCCGATTAACGCTTCTTCCAGGGGCAAGGTTGGTACATGGATCGTATGTGGAGCGAATTCGTATTGCAGCCTCGGCTTAACCCTCCAATGTTGATGGCGTTACGTGTCGATGCTGGCGAGCGGGCTTCGAATCCATGTTTCAACTCGATAGTGTCGTTGAATTGGCGAAAGGCCGCGAATTCGACAATCTGCAGCACCATAAAATGATGAGTGGGCGAGTATCTGTAGTTCCATCTCAATTTGATATCCACAACTGGCGATCGGGGGCCCCCATCATGCTTTATGCCTCGATACCGAGGACAATCGAGTTCAATTCAATGTCTTTCACAGAACATTGAGGGAGAAATGCCATCTGAATAGTCGAACTTCGTTTTAGGCATCGGCAGCGATTCTAGACGTCGGTCGTGAGATAGTGTTCCGGCGCGTAGTTTTAGTAAACATCTCTGATTCAGTACTTTGCCACCACACGTGTTGTAAGAACTCGATGCTGCTGGATTTTCCGTGATGGATTAAAAGCCGTGCCACATCCGCTTCGCCGGTCCTCCGGACATTGGCGCCGGCCCCGCTATTTCCGCGAACTCGGCGTCCCAGAAAATCGGGAGTACGACCCCACGGAGATCGTAATAATGCTTCCATGCGTTTAAGCGTGGGACCCTCAGCCCTCAGCCAAAAGAAATGTGATCAATCAACCGAACGCACCCCGCTGTAAGCACAATGCACGATCCATTTATTCGTTCCATCTTCTCCAGCGGATAAGCAAGCCATACCTGCTTGGTGACTTCAAAACGGTAACAAGCACGGGCGACAGAGCGCGCCCTTGCATATTTGGGCGATTGCTAAAGCGGAATACTTTCACGGGTTACCTGATCTAGAGAGTGAAGTGGCTTTACACAAAAAAATAGGCATAATTCGCAGGTCGCCCACTTCCTCGTCATGTCTTCGTGGTAGAATGATCTACCGAGACCGACTGATCTCTTTGGATCTTTGGATACATTATTGATTGTATGAACTAAGCCTGTCGAGCGATTCGAAGTACGCCCAAAACACATCATTTATCTCGTCTTCATGTCGGATATGCACTCGTGGCACCATCAGGTCGTCGTCGGAGGTCGACCCGACTTGTAATGCGGTAGGGTTACTCGAAGAATCGTCCCACATTTGCGTTGGAATGCGGGAGACAGCCTTGGACAGCTAACCGAGCATGCAACGAACATGGGGTGTCATGGATCCTTTGGTCAGTTCCTGCCGGCAGCAACCGAAGTTCCTTGCATCCTTGGACGTCTTTGTACCAAAGGATACGCAGAGATGAGAGGGCATTACGTTTTGGGAATCCAAAGGATGCCTCGTGCGTATGCAGATTCTGGCTAAGCTCAGCTCATCTATGAATCCGACTCAACGGATTACAGAGGCTAGGTTTGACAGCAGGTAGAAGATTCCTGGATTTTGAGGGCCACAATGGTCTTTCCTCCTCAAGTGAGAGAGAGCAAATGAGCTGAGTTGAGGCGTAGCGTTCGAAGGCTGAGCCAGGTATGCCTAGTGGATGGCGATTCAGGCTTCGCCAGTGATTAAAGTCTGCCCGCCAAAAGATCTGCCCTCAGTCATGACTCAGCTGCAACTCGTGGGCACATAGCTTTACCTTTCTGAAGAGTACTAACTGACTCTGTCAGCGTACAGAACTACGGGGAGAGACTCGCAGAGGCACTCAAAGATGGAGTTCAAGGCCGAGCGATTTAATAGAACGTGTGTCCATCATCGGAGGCTGGGTATCTGTTCCAATCGCGATAGCAAGCAGCCCCGAAGCATCGGGTCCACGGCGATGAAAAAAATGGAGGATATCATGGGTCCTCGGTACCAAAGAAGCTCCTTGTCGCACGTGTCGCGGCCATCTCCACGCCGAAGCATCTTAGGACCTCGTGGCTGCTAGTTAATCGGTGGCATTGACACGGACACCTTGACGTGCCTGTATGCAAGAGCCACGCGGTAGGTCTTCCGAAGGAAGAAAATTGCTGATAGATTTCAGGCGCAGGGGACGTTCTCGAACGATGAAAGTCGATATCCCCGTAATAAGCGAACACGATCTCAGCGTGGCGTGAAGGGCCGAATCTGACGATCCCGCGAGTCAGGTGAAAGATGAACGGGGTCCCACGAACCAGTGGGTAAAGAGAAACAGTGATGGAGACTGAGGACTTTCAGAGTCGAGGTTCAAAGTGAAGTTCAAAGAGAGTTGTGCGAAGTGTTTGATCTGTTAGCTGAGACCTGGAGGTGTCCCTTACTGGTGGACTGCCTCCATTAGTGCTTTTTAGTGTACTGTCGGTGTCTGGGGGACCTGAGCAGGTTTCCCCCGCCTGTCTTCGCTACCAGTGGTCGCCGGACTAATAACAACCAGGAGTCGGCTCCGAGTGGGAGGTGGCCGGCCTCCCCCGCGTGTTCGGGGCTACAATAGCCAATTCCAGCCATCTGCGGACCCTGACGGCCGCCTCTTTGACCCCGAACACTTTGTCATCTCATCTTCTTCCTGCTCCGTATTATAAAAGGTGCACGCGGTTGACCATGTCTGAAGCACATTTCCCAGTCCCTAACGCCACGGTCCCATTCTGGCCGACAGAACTGCATGAGCTTGACAGCCATCAGAGCTCTGAGCAGCTTCCCACCGAGCAGGATATCGTCATTGTCGGCGCTGGATACACGGGTGCTGCCTTCGCTCACTATTTGCTAGAGGACGTTGACAAATTATCCCGGCCGACCATCACCATCCTCGAAGCAAGGCAAGCCTGTTCGGGAGCCACCGCCCGCAATGGTCAGTTCCTTAATAGCCGTTTTTGGTGTCGATGCTAAGGCTGGACAGGCGGTCATGTCAGACCTGACAAGCGAGGCCAGGCTAAAGCGACAGGAGAATGAACTGCTTGCCTAATCTCACAAGGTGTACGATCCCGTCTATAACTAAAGCCATCTGACACGGAATCCACGTACCCATGCATGAACGGCTGAAAGCCTTGCCCGTTGTATCCATGCATCAGGCCCTTCCAATAGCCCAGGCTGACAGAGTGACAGCTGTGGATGACAAAATTGCCAAAGGATCAGTCAGGCGCTGCAGAAGCGCGACGTTGTCAGCAGATTCCGAACGATCATCTTCCGGGTCCGGCCGACCCTTGTCTTGAATGGTGGGAATCAGACGATGGTCATTTCTGCAAGGCTGAGAGGACGGGGTGTGGACGCAGCAGGAGAAGGAATACAGCACCAACGGCAGAAGTTGGTAGATGTCAGGGGGATGCAGACAGTTGGGGGCCGGGCGAGTGAGCTGCATGACCATGTGGATTGTCGTCTTTTGTTTTATGGGGAATGCTAATTATCTATGCGTAGTCCTTGCTGAATTGGGCATGTATGTCGACCATGTTGGTTCTGGAATTCAACGAGGTTTGTTGGGAGTTGGTTGCATGGGAATATGTACTTTTTCATTCATAAGTTCGTCACACTATGTAATTAGTCATTCATTCCCATCAAATCCTTCGGCGACGTTGCGAAGTTCGTCGCCTGGTTTGTACATTACTCATTATCCGCGCTGTTTGTCTTTTGCAACGCGAAAAAAATAGGATTACTGCATGGGATGTTAGTTTCGAGAGTACCGCACAATCACAAGCCGTTCGACTTACAATATCGATCCACCTGGCCATCCACTTGTTGACGGCAGCCTTGGCCTCATCAACGAGACCGAGCTCGAGGAGGAGCTGGACAGAGCCGCGGATGCCCGACTCGAGAGCTGACGAGATCCAGGCGTGCGTGTAAGAGGTGTGCTCGCCGATGAAGATCATCTACGCCACGGTCAGTCACTGAGATCACCAATAATTGCTTGAGAACTGGTTAACTCACGTTGTCGTACGTCTTGAAGTACTCGGGGATGTAAAGCTGGTGCTGGCCAGCGAGGGGGCTTGCCCAGCTACCGCTCTCGAGAGGGTCGAGGACCCAGCAGCGGCGGTTGTATTTGCCGGTATACAGCTCACGGGTGTTCTCGCCGTGGATCTCGACCATGGCGTCGAGGACATACTGCACGTGCTCCGCTTCCGAGACGGAAGCCCAGCGGTGGCCCCAGTCACCGGAGATGTAGGATGCCAGCATGGTTGCCTTGCCGGTGCCGTTGATGTTGTAGGACGGGTAGCAGGTGGAGCCGATGCCGGGGATGTCGGAGGTCGTGCTGCAGCCGCCGACGATGGGGTTTTCGTAGTGTTCCCAGAAGCGCTCGGAGAACTCGAGGGCGACCTTGCAGGCGCTGCCATAGTTCAGCTCCGTAATGGCGTTGGAGATGGTGAGGGGCAAAGAGGGCAAGCGCCACCTGCGGATGATGGAGAAGGGGACAGCGAGGAGGGCGTAGTCGTAGGAGGAGGTCTGGAAGGTCTGCTCGGTGAAGTTGTTGCGCCATTGCAGGTTGACCTTTGCGTTGTCCTTGTCGAACTGCACACGCTCGATCTTGCGGTCCATGGTGGTGACGTCGTCGACGAGGGGGTGGAAGGCCAGGGGCAGACGGTTGAGGCCGCCGTCGATGGTCTTGTAGCTCACGGCCTCGAAGTACATGCCTTCGTACAGACTATCCCAGAAGGAGGTGGCGGAGTACATGCCCAGGGCGTCGGTGGAGTTGAGGGAGCCCTTGAGGTAGTTGACCATGAAGGCGTACTCGGACCAGGTGTCGCCGCCGAGGCCGTTCAGGCCGTTGCGAACCCACTCGCCGTGTGCCTTGAACATATTCTTGGCCATGGCAACAGAGAAGTCGCTGCCGGGCAGGTACTTGTCGCTCTCGGCTGAGAGAGTGTTCGTGGCATCATCGTAGACAGTGGCGACGGCCAGGGACGAGTTGTCTGCGATCTGGGCGAGGGTAGGAGGCAGGCCGTTGGGGAGCTTGATGCCATTCTTGTAGGAGAGGCCGTTCTTGTTGGTCTGAATCCAGGGGATGAAGTCGACGCTGAGATTCTTATCGTGCTTGTTCAGCTCGTTCATCTCGGCGGCGAGCTGGAAGACGAGCTGGTGGTCCGAGATGTTGTAGGTGGTGTTGGTCTTGGAGTCGACGTAGTGTTCGGGGAAACGCATGGGGCCCATCTCCTGGTAAGAGTAGTCGAAGGGGCCGCCGCTGAGGTACTCGGTATGCACGCGGCCACCAAGACGCTGGCCGGCCTCGATGATGCTGATGTTGGTCATGCCGGCCTGGGAGAGAACGAGGTAGCTCATGAGACCTGCCATGCCCGCGCCGACGATGGCGATCTGCTTCGACTTGGCAGCGTCGACGTCCACGGCGGCGGGTTCCTTGTCCTTGAGTAGGTTGACACCCTCAAACCAGGCTCCAAGGGTGTCGAAGCCGGTCTCGGTGCTCATGTGGATGGCTGTGCTGAGTTAGCTTTTGAAGACATCGGGGTCTTCCGAAAAAAAGCTTACATCTCTTCGCGGCCCGACGCTTCCAGCTGTGGTGGAGAGTCTGAGGCTCGCTACGGCCGACCAAAGAGCCGGAGACACTCCAAGCGGAGATGCAGCCGTCTGAATGGGCATCTTCAGGGAGAACCCAGAGGAGACGCTGGGAGTCGCGGACCTCGGACTTGATGATGGTGTGGTGGGCATCGTCGGGGGAAACGCCGCGGCAAGATCCGTAAGTGAAGGTGACGGACCCGTCGACAGGCTCTTCGATCGTCAGGTGAATATTGGAGACTCGAGAAGTGACTGCGCTGCGAGTCTCGAGCTTCAGGGGAAGACCAGAAGCCGCCGCAAGGGCGCTTCCGGCGACGACAGAGAGGAACCACCTAGCCATTATGAGTAGAGAGGGCTGGGTTTGAGGTTGTCCAGATGAGATTGGCGTGAGGATGGTTCTCTAGATGTTCTCATTCTGTTGATGCATCCGCCAGTCTTTATAGATCGGTTCATGTGTAGTTGAGATGCCCGGGCCGGGACCGGTCTACGACAGTCTGCATCCCGACATAGGACTCGCCTGAGCAGTTACGAGAACCCTTTCCGAGTCCGACACATCCTATCCATGAACAATACAATATTGGTCATCGAATCGAAATCAATGCTTGGCGGTGTCGGACTCTGGCCCTTCGACAGCAAACCGCAACGTCAAGGGTTCATTGCTACGAAACGGAGGGCCCTCGTCGGAGACTTTCCCGGTTTCTTCAACTTTACCTGAAGAAGAAGGTGCGTAAACTGCCACCTGGACTCCTGGAGAGCAGCTCTACGCCCAACCATGTGGTTGTCATGCAGACTGACGTTGGGATACAGCGTCGTCGACCGCCGAGGGACCGAGTCATTGGGTGATGCGTCTTATCAGTGGAGGCGACGCAGAGCGGGAAGATAGGGACGAGGATTTGGCGGTCGACGGGAACCCGGTTGCGGGGCGATATCCCATCCGACCCCGTCCTCTTAGCCTCCGGATGCCGGACTGGTGGGGGAAACAAGATGGGCGCAAGCTGGGGAACTTGTTTCTGCCATCTGCTATCAATGTTTCCTACGCCCTTCCGCCCTTTGGGATGAACACAGTGGGTTAAGATGGAGAAACTGGGGATGGTATTGTGGTTCGCTGGCCTTCTCCGAGATATCGAGATAAGAAAGGGAATAGGTAAGCAATTGACAATGAAGAACGGCGTCAGGAACTTAGGCAGGCTCTACCGGAACACAAGCTGACTGCCCAAAATTGACAAGCCGTCACAAGTCAAGTCTACGGTACGCCCTATTGGATTTCATGGCTATAAGGGAGTCATGCGGTGTAACGGGGCATCAAGCAGCCAACAACTTGCAGGTCAGCGCCCTTGGCATGATGCTCCCAGAAGACGCAAGAAAGATAGCAGTCCGAACTATGCCATTCGCCTGTGAGACAGCCTTGCGAAGACGAGAGAGTAGAGTATGGCATTTCCAAATGATTTCCCGCGGCTTGCGTATTCAACTCCGGTAACGGCTAGCTCTCAAGGTAGATGATTGTTGATAGTTGTCTCCATCTACAAGCTTGACCGGCCTGGTTGTCAATGTTTAATCAGAGAAGGGAACGTAGACTCGAGCCAAATTGTGAAGAAAAATCCCTAAAGGAAGCTTTTGGCGATGAAGAGATAAGGACAAATGCCGCACGCACTCGCGGGCAGGCAATGAAAGAGAAGACTGGAGTGCCGGTCTCCACCATCCGTGTTATTGGTCGAGATAGACGATCCGACTCGGCACAGGAAAAGATAAGACGTGCGTCGATTAGGTAGTCTCGGCATGTGGGCGGGGCAGGAATTTTGGTTGGAAAGTCCAAGAAGCAGAGCGAAACGCCCTTCACCCTTCACTTGAAGCTGCTGTGATGCTGAAGAATCGACAGAGATGGAATCGACGTTTGGTGGTTTTCTGAGTTTCGGGAGTCAAAACGACTTTAAGTTGTATCCGGGTTGTGACGGCGCCAGGGTTGAAGTTGCAAGAAACGTCGTTTGGCGTGATGGCATCATACGCGGCCAATTAGACGCATGGAATGACAAATGACTCCGTGCGGGCATCTCCACTGTTGCAGAGTGCCGAGAGATTTGAGGAGAGCAGAGCACCTAGGTCTCGGGTTTGCGGCTCTGCAACTTAGATTCTAAAGCAGACATTCTGCAGATTCCGGGGTAACCTACGCCCGCAACCCTGCGCCCGCAAGATCGCAGCTAAACGTAACCCCCAGTTGGAATAACCGGATTTTGGGTCAGGAACAGCTGCTTCAGCTGAGCAGAATTAAGTCCCAGCGAGGCGGATCGATCACGCAATATGGCAGAATCCGCGACTGGAGCCGAAACCCCGACTTGGTGGGCAGCTTTTCCCGCCCCTAAAGCCAAGTCTCTGGAGATCGAGGCCGATGAGGTGATGGCTCTGCTTGAGACTCAAGCTGCAGGCGGCAGTGATGGCTCCCGTGAGTTTCTGCTGGTGGACGTTCGGAGGAATGATTGGGAGGGCGGCACCATATCATCGTCGATCAACTTCCCTGCCCAGACTCTGTATCAGACGCGGCCCATGATCCATCAGTTGTGTAAGCAGGCTGGAGTCAAGCGTGTTATATTTTATTGTGGTGAGTAGCTGTCGTCTGCTCTTATGACCTGTCCACACACGTACACCTATTCCATCGGAAAGAGAATCTTTCCCCCGCTGAAGCTGTCAACCATAGGTAGCAGCTACGGTCGGGGCCCACGCTCTGCGAGCTGGCTGCAGGACTATTTCGACGAGATCGGCGAGACCGCTGTGCAGGCCATCGTCCTCAAGGGCGGCATCAAGGGCTGGGTACGCAAGTACGGCGGCCGGATGATGGATTGGTATGACGAGAAAGTCTGGGCGGATCTTGCCAAGTGAGAAGGCGGCGCTGAGGGTTTCCTGAGAGCCTCTTTCTCTCTCTTCGAGGTGCATGCCAGGGCGGTGTGTATGTCGCAAGAGGTGCCGTGGTAAACCGCATTGAAAAGTGACATTTGCTGGTATCTAGCCATATTTCATCCCCGCCTCTTGTCTTGAACCAAATGCATCTTTTTATTGGTGCCGTCATAACGCCGAAATGTAAACCCTTGCAAAGCATCTCGTGGAGGTTGACCGTCGGATAAGAAACGTTTACCGCTGGTTGCGATCGTCACCGCCAATTCTCTCGAGGGCTTCCAACATGACAACCGAGTTACCGCGGATAACCTGGTCAATGTTAGCACTGGTCACACAAAGTTGTGGTGGGGTTGAGAACGTACGACCATGCCCAAGCGAACCTTCTCGCCGCCCTCCTTCTCCTCTACCGCCTCGTCCAGGACGATGTTCAGGAAGACCTGGAGGGTAGTGTTAACTTGCATCAGTGACATGCGGTGGGGAGGAAGAGAGGCGTACATCGTAACCGCGGAGAACACCGATGACCTTGCGGCTGCCGTTCAATTGAACGAATAGCCTCTTGTCAAGATACTGCAAAAGCTGTTAGCTTCCTTGATCATGACACTGGGAGGGAATGCGGTGATGGAATAGTGCCGAGGATGGCGCTCCAATCTTTTGATAGTACATCATACAAGTCTGGCGACTCGGGGATGTCCGTCAGGAAAATGGGTCTCCGTACCTTCTTCAGCTCGGGCTGAGCGGGAGCCATCTTGTTCTATGCGGTGATCGTATACGGGTTTGGTGGTATGTTGGCAAAGTCGGTGACGGCAGGCGCGATGTGAGCTTTGCGACGCGACGGAGCTCTCTGCGGCTCGCAGCCTGGCTGTTGCTTGCTCGTCATCAGAAATTTGGGGGGTGTCACGTGCTGCTCCGATAAGAAAGCTTATCGCGGGTGTCGACCAGGCCAAGGTGCTGGTACTGGAGCAGGCGACCTCGAAATACGGATGCTCGACGCCGACAATTTCCTTACATTTCTACGTCCCTTGGTTAAGATGAGCTCTTTTACGCCTAAAAGAAAAGCGCGTGTCATCAAAGTACACGATGAGGACGAGGACGACGCGCAAAATGCTTCGCCGACCGGCCAGGGGCCCGTAAAGGATGGTGAGTTCACGAACCCGGATCAGAGACGATGCGCTGATGACGTTCGCAAGGCTAACAGGGTAGCAGAAGGTGCGCCGGTAGCAGTAAAATTCACAAGAAAACCGTTTCGCCAGTCTGGACTGCGCAAGAGCATCAACTTCAGCGAGATCGAGGACTCCAATGGCGGCGCTGCGATCAGCGACTCGGCCAAACCCAAGCCCACGAGGGGAGACGAGGAGGAGGACGACGGCCCCGTGGTGATCAGACCGACCGTCAGCCGTTCGGGCTCCCTCAAGCAAAAAAAGAGACAATCTTCATCGAAACTATCGTTCGGCGGCAATCAGGGTGACGGCGACGACGACAACGGGGCAAAGGCGGGGTACACTACGCCGAAGAAAGCGACGCTGGGTCACCAAGCGCTGGAAAACAGCACGCTGAAGAACCGCTTGCCGATGCGCTCGTTCCGCGACGAGGACGAGGACCGGCCGAAGTACAGCAAGGAGTACCTGAACGAGCTCCAGAACTCAACGCCCAACACACCGCAGAACATGGCTGCCCAGCGTTTGCAGGATGAGGACGAGATGGATCTGGACCCGTCCGAGCTAGAGGGCGCAATGATTGTGAACTCTGACGAGTACAGCTCGCGACCGCAGCAGACGAGCATCCTCACCGAGGCGGAGATCCAGGAGAGGAAACAACGCAGGGCGAGGTTGGCGCAGGAAGAACAGGCCGACGACTTCATATCCTTCGACGATGACAACGGAGGCGCCTCGCTGCGCAAGAAAAAGGTCGACACGCGCCTTGTTCGTGAAGACGAGGACCTGGGCGAGGGTTTCGAAGATTTTGTCGAGGACGGAGGCCTTTCACTAGGCAGAAAGGCGGAGAAGGAAGAGAAGCTTCGTCGCCGACGCGAGATGGCCGAGCAGATCAAGATGGCTGAGGGCGACTCGAGCGACGAGTCGGACGCGTCTGAGGCGGAGCGACGTGCGGCCTTCGAGGCGGCGCAGACGCGTTCGGGCATGGACGGGCTGGAGAAACCTCAGCAGAACCCGGCCGAGCAGCTTCTGCAAGTGCCCCCCAAGATCACGCCACTGCCGAGTCTATCGGAGTGCTTGTCGAGGTTGCAGGCGTCGATGCGCGCGATGGAGTTGGAGCTCGCGGATAAGACGAAGCGGGTGGAGGAGCTGAGACGGGAGAAGGAGGGCATCCTGACGAGAAAGGATGAGGTGCAGCAGTTGCTGAATGAGGCTGGACAGAAGTATACGAGTGCAGTTGGTACTTCTTCTGCTGCGGAATCGGCTACTCAGTCGCCGGCGAGGCAGATCACGAGTGCTGGGGCGAGTGAGCTCAGAGTCGAGAGGGGTCTGGAGAGTCTAGGTACGACACCGACCGAGCGACCTGGCCTAGAGGACGAGAGTTAAAGCTGGGCGATATCGTCGTGCATAATGATACCCAAAATAGCCTTATCCATGGAAACATTGCTTCAATTCTTCGGTTGTCTAAGAAATAAACCCTCCATGAACACAGAGAAATGTCCTGCCAATGCTAACGCCGCATGAGAATACACCTATGGTACACACTACCACTTGCCAATTATAATCACAGCCATAACATCCATTGCACCCCTTCTTACTCTCCTTGATTGTGGGGAATCATCGTCGATGGCTCTACTTCGACTTGGAAACACCAGCGCCAATGACGCCGGGGAGCTGCTCCTCTCCGACGTTAAACAGGAGAGAGATGGCAAAGTAGAGGGTGCCGATCAACGCAATGCCAAAACCAGTGAAGAGCCAGAAGGGAACGCTAACATCAATCTTGCTGCAGGCAGGGCCGCCCCAGTGGGTGACGCTGCCGGTCTTGTTCGACTTGGTAGCCAAGCAGGTGCAGGCGAAGCAGGTGCCAGTGGACTGACCGTCGGCCTTCTGGTACTTGTTCACGCACTCGCCGTGTCCGGAGCAGTTTCTTGTGTCCTTGACACAAGCCTCAGCCGAGGAGAAACAAGAGGGGATGCTGCCGCGCTTGATCTGGCCGGGGAAAGGGGTAGAAGTCTCGGCGGGGCTCGTGGGCGCGGGTTTGGTGTTCTTGTCGGAGTCGGTCTTCATTACTTCCTCGACTTGACGACGGCGAAGCTCCTCGGGCTTGGACGACCAGTAGCGAATCTGAGAGTTGCGGGAGGACTCAGGCATGATGACGAAGGTCGTCTCCATCTCGCCATTCTGGGCGAGCTGGCGGAGGAGGGAGGCGTTCTCGGCGATGGAGTCTATAATCGAGGAGTCCTATAGGGGCATTAGCACAAGATGAATTTGAGTCTCGATGCAGCGTTGAGACGTGCCTTCTTCGCATCGTATCTGACGACGGAAGACTTGCCGCTCCAGCATTCCTCGGCAAACGGGTTGATGGCCTTGTCGAACTGGCAGCCCTTCTGGGTAACGCCGACATTCTGGAAGTCGTTGGCCAGCAACAGGCTGTTGGCCGCAGCGGAGGGAGTATCGCCGACTTTGAAGCTCGGGCCTTCGCCGAAGGACTTCTGAAGTGTTTTGGCATCGTCGCCTGTAATGCCCTCGAGCAGCACGACAAGCTGGGATGGGTTCGAGGAGGCGGCGTTGCTGAAGAGACCCTGCGGCGCCATGCCGAACTCGTTCAGGTAGTTAACGGCCTTCTCGTTGGACATGGACTCGGGAAGGTCCCAGGTTCCATGCTGGCCCTCAGGCGACAGTCGCTGGAGGAGGATGAGACGGGCAATCTGTCGTGGTAATGAGGGGATATCGGAGGTCGAGGTCTGCTTCGTGGATTGCAGGAGATATACGTCAGCGGGCTGGTCTGAGTACAGCGCGGTCGCGACGCCGGCCAGGGCTGTCGCAAGCCCCACGGAGAGCTTCATTACGTCGGATTTCGGGAACGACACTCGAGAATGGGATGCAGCGATGATGTTGAGAGAGGGTGGGCGAGCTTGATGCTGCTTGGGGTTGCTGCTGCTGCTTGGGGTTGCTGCTGCTGCTGCTATCTCCAAAGCTGCGTCGGGTCGGCACGTAAGTCGAGCTGCCGTAAAGCACGTCCCAGACAACTGGGGGACGGGACCCATTGGTTCCTGCCCCCCAGTTTGACAGGGGCAAATGGCTTACCGGCCCGCTAATTTATCCGATTGTGGCTGAACTGCAGGGCCCACCGTGTCCAAGTCTCACCATGCCATCCGATTGACACTGTCCTGTGTATCCCACTGCAGGCGTTCTCGCCTATCAGGTGCCTTGGTGTGCGGCCTCGCACTGTGGGGAGACTCCAGGGCTGGCGGGGTGAGTACCAAGGTACCTAGGGACCTTAGTAGCGAGCACCCTAGCAAACTACGGAAGTCCGCAGCGACCAGTGGCTCAAAACGATTTTTTTCCATATAGTTACGCCAGGTGTAGCCTAAAGTGAGCTTTTAAGCTAAATACAGGTCTCTGATTAGCTGCACTAGCTCTAGAGTGGATCTGGTTAAGGTGGAGTACTACCCTTCTACTCTATAAAAGGTTAACCCCTACTCCTTGCTAGATACAGTACCCGGCTTATTTCCCTAGCAAAACACACCCACAGTAACTCACACCTGCCCACAGCGACTTACACCTGCCCACAGCGACTTGCACCTGCCCACAGCAACTCACACCTGCCCACAGCAGCCCGCACCTACTGTAAATACAGTGCCCACAGCGCCCACAGCGACTCGCACCTGCCCACAGCAACTCGCACCTGCCCACAGCAGCCCGCACCTACTGTAAATACAGCGCCCACAGCGCCCACAGCGACTCGCACCTGCCCACAGCAACTCGCACCTGCCCACAGCAACTTGCACCTGCCCACAGCAGCCCACACCTACTGTAAATACAGCGCCCATAGCACCCACAGCAACTCACACCTGCCCACAGCAGCCCACACCTACTGTAAATACAGCGCCCACAGCGCCCACAGCACCCACAGCAACTCGCACCTGCCCACAGCAACTTACACCTGCCCACAGCAACTCGTGTCAAATCGTATAGTATAGGGTGCAGAATAATAATATATTAAGTGTGTAGCTATCTGGAAATCTCTGCGCATAGATCTACGCATTATTTATGCCTAAAAGTGGCTAATATCTATATCACGCTATTACACCACAGTTACTGCTGCTTTTGCACACACTTAGCATATTACTATATATACTAAGGGGTTAATTTAACACACCCCTTTAGTTTTAATATAATATAATATAATATAGTATAATTTAACATAACTAGCTAAGTTTACTAATTAACTCTAAAGCACTTTAAATCTAGTATATTTAAGGTTATCTAAATATATCTATTTAATATAAAGTTATCTAATATTCTATATACCTACTAATAACTTTATAACTCTATTATTTACCTATCTTATAATACCTTCTTTAATATTATCTTCTAGTAGTATTTATAGATTATTATAAAGTATTTAAGCTCTTAGCTCTTAATTATAGTATTATAACTTAGTCTTCTTATCTAATTTAAAGCTTTATAAACTATACCTAGAAAGTTAATAATAATAGACTTATTTAAGCAGTAATAACTTAAAAATCTTATTAGTAAGAGAGATTATTATATAGAGGGGGTATTACTTCTTTTATAGTTATTAGTTTTAGCTTAATTTAACTGCTTTATCTTATAGAATTACTTATTTATAGTAAGAGAAATTACTACTCTCTATTACCCTTTATTACTTCTTATAGGGTATTTTAAGGAGGTATTACTATTAATAGTAAGGTCTTATTAGTATAGCTTATAAGAGTATTATTAGCTTCTAAGGAGGAGTTATTATATAATAGTAAGAAAGTAAAGAAGACTTAATCTTATATAAGTAAAGTTTCTAGTAAACTATATACTTAAAGGCTTAAATATTAATATAATACTCTCCCTTTTATATAGGTTTAGTATTATAGTTAGTAAGGTATTTAGTAAGTTAATTTAACTAGTATAGTAACTATAAAGTTATCTCTTTAAGTTAGGTATTAGGCCTACTTAAATCTAGATCTAATATTACTATTAGTATCTTATAACTCCTCTCTCTTCTAGGTCTCTATAATTATTTATAACTTATTAATAAGGCCTAACTAAGTAATAAATCTCTTATAAGACTACTATAAGAGGGCTTTTATAAGTCTATTAGCTATTAGTTTAGCTAAAAGAGTATAGATAACCTTAATATACCCTTCTATAACCTCCTATTATAACTAGTAGTTATAGATATTAATATAGTAAAGTTTTATCTATAACTAGAATATCTCTTTTATAATAAGGCTTATAGTTTATAGGTTATTATACTAGATTATAACTTTTAGTATATTAGCAGCTATAGAACCTATAAATTTAGGTGGTTTATTATTTAAGAGAGAAACTTATAGAGTAGTAATAAGTTAACTTATAAATAGTTCCTCCTTTACTACTTAAAAAAGAGCAAAAAGCTCTGCTTCTATAATTAATATAGTAACTATATTTTACTTATTTGCTCTCTATAATATTATCCCTCTAAAAAGCTTTATTATAAAGAATTAAAAGCTTTTATAGTCTTATATATTATCTATAAAACTAGTATCTAATATAACTTTAAGTCTTTTAGTTAATCTCTTAGAAACTCTATATTCTAGGTATAGTTTTTTTATTTATATAAGGTATTAAATAATATAGTTAGTAGCATATTAGTAATAAGGCCTAGAGTTTTAATTAAAACGGGTAAGTTTACTAACTATAAATAAGATATTAGATCTTATTATTACTATAATATATAGTAGTAATCCTACCTTTTACTAGTATTTTATAATATTAGCCTTTATTATCTCTCCTTTATAGGGTAGAAGTTCTTTTTATACTATTAGAGTTTTATAGTCTCTTATTAATTTGCTATCTAGGAGTTTTAATAGCTTCTTAAAAAAGAATAACTATAAGAGCTATAGTTTATATCTATATTAATCTTAAATAACTTTAATTTCTAGAAACCACTAAATATTCTTTTCTCTTTTAAAGTAGTATTATAGTTAGAGTTTACTAATTAGCTATTTTGCTTTAATCTTTTTAAAAGAGGAATATATAAATATATAGTTATTAATATAAAAGAAAAATAGGATCTTACTATTATACTAGTAGTAGTTTTTACTAGTTACTTACTTAAACTTACTTACTATAAGATCTATTTCTAGGTGTTATTACTATAGAAGTAGTAAATAGTAAAGTTTATAGAGAGCTTTAAGTAATTTTAGAATATATTTACTCTTTTAATATTTTAGTACTATTTTTATATAGACTTCTTTATTAAAATTAGTATAAATAAAAGTATTAACTATATTATATTATAGAAGGTTTATATTAAACTAGTTTATAACTATAATAAGGGTTTTAAAGGATATACTAGCTAAGGTAGTAGTATAGATATCTCTCAGATTATAAAGCTATTAATCTCCTCTAATAATAAGTTTTGCTTTAACTTTAATAAGTTTCCTATACTTATCTAGCTTATAGATATATACCTAGTAGTAGCTAAGAACTTTATAACTTTATACTATTATACTAAACACTTTAACCTATAAATTTAATAGTTTATAACTATTTAAATATAATTTTTTAGCTTCTCTAAACTTATCCTCTAATAGATAACTAGCTAGTTAGCTATAAGATAAGAGTAATAATAGCAGATCCTTCTAGCAGGTTTCTTTTAGATATCTCTTTAACTTATTCTTAGTAGAATTATTTAATACTATTAGACTAAGTAGAGAGCTTCTAGCTTTAAAGCTTAATATCTAGTTATACTTCTTACTAGCTCTAGGTTAGCTAGACTATAAGTATAGATAAAGGTTATTTTACTACTTAATTAATTTGCTTAGCTTTATACTAGCTAGAAATACTATCTTATAGGAGGTTCTTAAATTAATTTTAAATTTCTCAGATTTAGTAGTAATAACCTCTCTCCCCTTTACCTTAAAATCCCCTATTACTTAGAAGAATAATAAGAGTAAAGATTAAGATAGAGTAATAAGTTAGAACTAAGCTTAGAAGTATTTAAACTTATCTTATAGCTAGAACTTAGTTAGTATATTAACCTTATTAGTCTCTATTAGATTAGTTAGAGGTAACTATTTAGCTTCTTTATTATTCTTAGTATTATCTAGGTTTAGTATTTATTATAGCTTTATTAACTTAATAATATTATTATAGTAGTTATATATTTTCTTCTAGGTTATCTCTTATAGGTTATTTTTCTACTTATTAATATTACTACTAAATTTTATACTTTTATTAAATCTAATATCCCTTATAGTAATAACTTTTTGCTTTGCTAGGTGCTAAACTTAATAGAAGTTTAATAAAGTATAGCTAATAAGATATCTAATTTAAGTTTTAAAGTTAAAGTGCTAGAAGTAGTTTTTATAAAGTTAAGCTTATATAGTTAAAGTAAATACTTTATAGCTATATTATTATAAATAGAAGATATTTAGTATAGTAGTATTACTCTTTATAGATTAGTATAGAAGTTTATATAGAGTTTTCTAACCTCTTAACTATAATAGAGTATAGTTATATATATAGGTTACTACTATATAGATTTCTAGCTATAAGTAAGGTGGGAGTTTTAATAATAAATAAAGGTATTTAGCTTTTATCTTTATAACTACTATAATTCTCTCTCCTCTCCTATTTTAAGCTTATATATTTAGTGCTAATAGTTTAATTCTAATATCTATTATTTAGATAAGGCTCTCTACCTCTAGATATTTTAGAATTTTATTATTATATTTAAAGGCCTTAATTATAACTTTTAACTCCCTTTTAACTAAGTTAATAAATTAGATAAATACCTTTATTAGAGTTCTAGTTAAGTAGTCTTTAAGGTAGTAGTTCTAGGTATAATCTAATAGTTAGTCTATAAAAAGTAAAAGAGTTATAAAGCCTCTATATTCTTATTTAAATAAGTAAAAGTCTAGAGCTATTTATTTTCCTAGTATTAAGGTTATAATAGACTTTCTAGATATTTATTATACTTATTAGATTATTTTTCTAAGACTATATATATTATAGTCTACTATTATTAGGGGTATTCTGCCTTTTACTCTTATACTATATATTATTACCTTAAAATAGTATATTATAGCCTCTTCTATATAGCTAAGTTAAGAGTACTAGTTACTATAAGTGCTCTTTCTTAGCTTTCTTTTTATTAAAGTGATATAGGTATTATATTATAGGAGAATTAGAATAATATTATTATAGAATACTACTTAAAGCTCCTTTAATATATATTTAAGAATATATTAATTATAGATATTAAGTACTTTAACTATAAATATATTATCTTATTATTAAAAGTAGTAGTTATCTAGTCTATTATCCTAGTAAATACCCTTCTTCTTTAAATATCTATAAGATATAAGATTACTTATTATAATATTATAATAAATAGTATTAGAGAGGTATAGTATTACTAGATAACTTTTAGGTTTAATAATATTTACTATTATAGATCTATAACCTTTAATTAGTATTAGTTTAGATCTTATAAAAGTAAAATCTTTATTATAAGCACTATATAGGGTCTTAAAGTGTTTAAGGTTATTTAGAATATAGACTATTAAGCTTAAATTTAAAAGTATTAATTTAGATAACTTATAGATATAAGTTATAGTAAATACTACCTTTTTAACTCCTATCTTTCCTCTATATTACTTTAAGAGTTATTAATCCTTTATAAAGATCTTTAAATAGTTAATCTTATCTACTAATTCTCTCTTATATTACTCTTTTATAAGGTTAGTAACTATCTTATTTAAAGTCTAGTTATTAGATATCTTATTAGTAAAAATATACTAGCACTTTAATAGGTAGTAAGGACCTATATATATCTAATACTTATTAACTCTCTTCTTATACTTATTCTATTAATTATTAGACTTTTTATTAAGTTATCTCTTCTTTAACTTACTTTAAGGTTAAGAAGTCTTTACTAGATAGATTAAAAGGTTAGTTATTATTAGTCTAAAAGCTCTACTCTTTATAATATATAACTTTAAAGCTATAGTATTAACTATTTCTAGAACTTTACCTTATATACTTTTAATAAGATTATTAAGCTTTAGAGTTTTATTATTAGCCTCCTTTCTATAAGTTAACTTATATATTATAGCCTATAAAGAGAGAGGGGTTTAGTAAGTAGTATAGATAAAGTTATTAAACCACTTTAACTTCTTACTACTCTCTGCTATATTAACTGCTCTTAGTTTAAATATAGCTAACTTATACTTATTAATCTATTTAGTAGTAGACTTCTAAGTTATAATTTTTCCTTTATAAGAAACTTAAAAAACTTCTATATAGACTACTCTTACTATCTTAAATTACTAGATATTATTAATTCTAGCTCTTACTTTTAGATAAATAATTATATTTATAATAGAGTTTTAAGATATAAAGCAGGTTAATTAGTACTTAGAGTTAACTATCTCTTAAATATAGTTTTTAAATTAGACTATAATCTTATATAAGTTTTTAATATTCTTTATCTTATCCTTATATATTAATAGCTATATTATATATATATACTAGTCTTATCTTATTAAGTTATTAAAGAACTATACTAGCTTAGATTCTATTAGTATTACTTATTCTAACTCTAGCTAGACTATACTAAATACTAGAATAAATAATTCTCTTATTCTAGTATTTTAGGTATTAGCTGCTAGAAAGTTAGCCTTTTAGAGGTAGTTTTAAAGCTTTAGCTTTCTTAAAATAGTATTTAAGATAGTATTAAGATCCTCTTTTTCTATATCTTCTAGGTTAATATACTTCTATAATTCTATTACCTAGAGTTTATCTTAGTGAGGTAGCTTGCTTATATAATTATATTACATAATAGGAATATTATATAATATAGCTTAGGTAATTAAGGAGGTATTAAAATAGGTATTATTTTTGGCTTATTAACTAGTAACTAGCTAGGTAGGGGAGAGAGGAGTTATTTATACTTATTCTAGCCCTTCTAGAGGCTTCTATTATGTAATTACTTACATAATAGCTTACACAGTAGATTGCGTAGATATTTAGCCTATTTGGGCTTAGTTATATATTAAAGTTATAGCTTAAACCCTTTTAGTTCTAGCTAGAAAGCTTATTAAAGGTAAGG